>CM065723.1:50578514-50596014 GCA_033310375.1 Conus canariensis | reverse complement strand
TGGTCAAGTTTGAATAACTGGCTGAAAATGACTGGCCCGTGTTCTCAGTCAAATTGTGTGGGGGTAGAAAACGTTGTGCCGGCGTTCGGGATGACTAGGCCGGAGCATTGCTATGGTGTGCCCTTCGCGTCAAAAAAGACGCAAGGTGCGCCTAAGAAGCATACTGTTAGCAGATTAATCTACACACATATTCCCCTACATTGCATTACGTTCATGGCTCAACTGACACATATCATGATAGGAGAACAACAAGAGGCAGGCACACACACACACACACACACACACACACACACACACACACACACACACACACACACACACACACACAATTTTCCCCTATGCAATAAACATAATTTAAACACTTGTACACACTCGAGCAAGTACCGACAAACATGCGTACGTTCATATCAAACTTCTACACGCAGTCATCTCCTTCCCACTCTCCCTACCCCTTCTCCTCTCCCCATCCTTTCCCACCGTCTAATATCACTTTTAGTGAAATGACGTTAAAGAGACTAACAACAACAAGTACAACACACACACAACACACACACACACACACACACACACACACACACACACACACCACCACCACCACCACCACCACCACCACCAGTACCCGGTGGTGTGCCTGTGACTACCATTAGAAACCATACTGCCACGCACATTAAAAAAAAACCCCAAACAAACCGATATTTAAACTTAACCAGAAGGTGTACATGAAGCACTGCCGTGATGGTGTGCTAAAACGGCAAATAAAACACATTCAGTGATAACTGGAGGAACAGGACTTTTTCTGATTTTGCCACCTACAACAACAACACAAAACAGGCTGGGTGTCATGGCAGACTGTGCAAATCATGACAAAGGTCAGGCGGTGTGATAAAACCAGTGAAATTACTGCAATATTTATTTTTTTCATAGACTTTACGTCGAACTGGCGCGGACATTTCGTGGTGGACAAAATACGCGTGTATCGGTGATGCATCAGAAGCTCAGCTTACTTGAGCAACAAACAGAATTTGCTATTAGATTTGCAACAAACAGAATTTGCGATTAGATTTGAAACAAACAGAATCTGCGATTAGATTTGCAACAAACAGAATTTGCGATTAGATTTGAAACAAACAGAATCTCGATTAGATTTGCAACAAACAGAATTTGCGATTAGATTTGAAACAACAAACTCAAGAGAATTCTGCGATTAGATTTGCAACAAACAGAATTTGCGATTAGAGAAAAAAAATGATCATGAGCGATTCATAAGAAAATCAACTTTGAGAAATATGATGTGAAAACATTTGTTGGCATTAAAATTGCACAGTGACCGGACAAAACCAAAACAAAAGCTTTATTTAAAGTGTGTGCACTTTTAGGGAGGTACCTGTATTTTGTTGGTAGTAGTAGAATTTGGCTGCTTAAGAAAAGACAGAACTATGCTTTTACATTCTTCAGTTTACATACCATGTCCACATGAAAAATTGTATACTATAGTATTTTAACTAACCAACCCGAACTTAAGATATATGGTGCCCAGTTTGTATGACTTTAATACATTTATCATACTTTTAGGTTGTTCGTCACATGTGGACACAACGCCACTCTGACATTATCATTCAGTTAATCTTTTTTTCTACCTTAGATCCATCACCATGCATGTATAAGTCATCTGCATGTGAGATGCTGATATACCTAGATAGTTCACAACTCAGCATGGCATTCGCCTTTAACGACAATACTGATATAAAATGTGTTTAAGTAGCCGTGAAATGCCACGGTATCTTTCAGTTTGATTTCTAATTGCTTCATACGTTCATTTGTACGTATTCATTTTTTTCAGTAGCAGAATCACTTGTCCCCCCCCCCCCCTCCTCTCTCTCTCTCTCTTGGTGAGTTGCAGAAATTAAGAGAGTTCAATTCAGTGGTTTATTTTACGTCTATCCATCATAGATAACATTAGACAATAAGTAACTGTATAATCTACACTAACACTCACAAAATGTCTCTGTTGTTTCCAGAAGTAGAAAGTTCAGTAAAATGGTTTGTTTTATGCCTGTCCATCAGAGATGGTAATAAGCAGCTATGCAATCTACACCGAGTGATTCTCACATAACTGTGCAACCCATCAAACAGATTTAAGATATTAACATCTGTTGAAAACTTCATATTAAAATCTGATAAGTTCAGTTTGAGCAACCATCACGACAATATGAATAACGCAAGGCATATGTGTTGATAGTTATCAACGTTAAGATCTTTCTCTATAAACGGTTGGACTGTAACTGACAAAAACATTATTGGAGTCTTTCAAGTTTGAATAAAAGCGAGGGGACAGGGCGGGGGCGGGGAGGGTGTGGGGGTGGGGGGGTGGGGGGCGGGGGGAGTGATGGGGGAGGGGAGGGGGATTAGGGGGGTTCATCTTCCAAAATTTTCAAAAATCAGGGGAAAGGTGAATGCGGCGAGGAGGGGGGGGGGGGGGGGGGGGGGGGGGGGGGGAGAGGGACACATTTTCCCAAATTTTCATCAATAGGCTGGGGGGGGGGGGGGGGAAGGTGTGTGTGAAGAGGGACTCACTAATCTTCTAAACTGTCATAAAAGCCGGAGTGGGGGGTGGGGAGGGGCTGGGAGGATGAAAAGGGAATCATCTTCTAAATTCTCATTTTAAAAAAAATCGTAGGGGGAGGGGACTCATCTTCTACATTTTCATAAAAGCAGGAAAGTAGGGGGAGGGGAGAGGAGGTGGAGGTGTTCAAATTCTTGTACAAGCAAGGGGGGGGGGGGGGGGGGGACGCGTGACTGAAGGACTCTCTTTTACCGTGAATTTTTTTTCTCCATACGTTTGGCGTCAAATATCGGGGATGTGGGTGGAAGGGTAGAAGAGAGAGTGGCTACCCCCCTCATATTTTCCTTTCTCAGTCATTTGTGTTCTGCCCAACTCTGTAAACACATTGTCTCCCTTTGAAAATCTAATGGTGAATGGCGCAAGCGCGCGTATGCGCATGTATGAAAAAGATGCTTTATCTGCATAGAACACACACACACACCACGCACGCACACACGACGCACGCACGCACGCGCGCGCGCACACACACACACACACACACACACACACACACACACACACACACACACACACACACACAACTGTGTGTGCTTGTGTATCAACGGCAAGGCAATACACTGGAAACAGGTCTTTAGGCACCTTATGAGCGACGTTCAGAATTGGGTGCAAGTCACGGCGGTCTTTTGTCCGAGCTGCACGTGTCTCTGTCGTCCCGCCTGCTGTATGAGCGACCAGTCCACGCACACACAGATGTTGTCTCCCCTGAGTCAGAACAACATGGAGGAGAAGAACCACCACCACGTCGACACCAGAAACCAATAAGTTTCTTGTCAAGTGGTACTCGCAGAAGTTTCTTATTGTGTGTGGCGACATTGATGTGGGGCTTTGTCAACATTCACGGGCATGTGCATGTCTGCTTCCAGGTAGGAGAAGTAACTTTCTGAAACTTGCGTGGGTAGATGTACTCGCTGGACAAAGCGGCTGTTCTGTTACTTCCAAACAGAAGGGCAAGTTTGTGACACCAGGGTCAATATGAATATTGATTGGAGTCGGCTCACACCTGAATTGACAGTGATTGACAATGAACCCAGTGGGTATGTTATTTCTCTCTCTCTCTCTCTCTCTCTCTCTCCTCTCTCTCTCTCTCTCTCTCCTCTCTCTCTCGTCTGTGTAGTTTTGTTTAATGTTCTGTCACACATATTTTGTTGACGACTAATTAAGGTAATTTTCGAAAGGTTGTCGGAATATGGTCATCACACACACACACACACATACACACGCACGCACGCACACACGCTCTCACACACAAACAGTTGATTTTTTTTTTTGTCCGTGTATGTTGAACGAAGACAAAGCTATTTAGAAAACCAAAGGAATGCTGCTCGATCGAAAGATAGCCCCCCTCTCCTCCCCTCCCCCCCCCCACACGCACACATACACACACACCGGGCAGGGGGAGCGGAGGGGGGCATTAGGCTGGAGAGGAAAGGAGCTGTTGGATAGTGTGGAGGTGGAAAAAACATGGAGGGAAGAGATAGTTAATATCTAGGTTCTATCCCACCACATCTTATTTTGCACGAAAATCCCCTTTTCACAAACAAATCTCGTCCATCTCATGCTACTTTTTGCCAAAATTAACACCTTTTTCTACAATCAAAATTAACATGCAAAAACCTCCAAAATTGACGTAATTGTTACTTTAAAATGGGGGCTTACGTGCAAAACAGAAACGGGTGATATAGAACCTAGATATTAACTATCTCTCTCCTCTTCTGATTCTTGCGCAAAACAATAGGAACGGCCTACTTAATTTTTTTAATTGGTGTTTTTAATTTGGCATAAAAATGAAGCCCGGAATAGTTGCAGAGCTTATTAATATATTCAGAGATTGGGAGATGCAGGAAAGGAGCTGGGGAGTTGATAGAGAAGAGTTTGAAGAATTAATTACGGAGCTTTTTGAGCGCGCCGATATGCGAGAAAGCGTAAGGAACGCCATCAGTAAACTATCGCATTCTTGGCCCAATCCAGTTGTAAAGTTGTTTACCATTTTAATTGATCAAATAGCTCCTGAAGATCTTGATCTGACCGCTTCTACTGACCCTGAAGGAGTAACTGTTACCTTTAAACCTAAACAGTTTTAAGATTAGTAAAAGACTATGAGTAATAAATAACAGCTGAATTTACAATTATTTTTTTTATTGTTTTTAAAAAGAGTTTAAAAAATGGATTGCGACGAGCTATTAAAGTGTGAGGAGGCAGCAGACCTCTGTCATAAAGAAAGATTATACTCGCTGGCTGCGTGTGGGAAAACCAGGCAGTATTTAGGCGTTGAACTAAGTATTGAACAGATTCAGCAATTGTCTACATCAGACGTTGAGAAGTATTACGCTAGGTACGAAGCACAGCTAGGAACAAAAATGGTTAGATCGGTGGGACAGACAATAATTAGTTTATATGCTAAGTTAGTAGGCAAGATAGCGCCGATTGATTCAGAAGAAGATTTAAAATATGACTTAACACAAGATCCGGTTTTAACCAAGTCTCTAGAATCTCTTGCATGTGACATGTATTATAGATTTGGGACGTTGTTATGTCCATTCATCATGTGATTAATTACTTTTAATCATATTAATTTTAATCATATTAATTTTAATCAGACTAAAAAAAATGAGCGAGCAGGAGAAGACTCCACAGGAGCAGAATGCCCCACAAGTGAATTTACAGGCGAGTGCCCCACAAGTGAATCCACAACTGAGTGTCCCGCAGGTGAGTAGTGTTACTAAAGCTAAAAATTCTGGCCGTGTTGAGGCCGGTCGTAAACTAGCTGAATGGAACAGACTGCAAAAAGCAAACCAAGCAGCAAAACAAAAATTATTAGATAGTAATACAACATCGCCACCAGCACCGCCACCGCCGCCAACAACACAATCAAACTATAAGATGTATTATTATGTGCTGGGGAGTATTGTTGTTGGTGGAGGGATTTTGGCATACAAGCGCCTAAAGCCATACTTAGCAGCAAAGTCACAAATCCCCACAAAAACAGTAAAGGAACCAGCTTCTGCAAAAAAAGCACAACCTCCCGCTGTAGACCCATTTTTAATAAATTAGTTTTTTTAATGTGTTGTTAAGTACTGGTTAAGTACAAGCTAAGTACTGGTTAAGTCAGTTATAACAAGTTAAGTGTAAGTAAAGCGCAAGTTAAGTGCAAGTTAAGTGCAAGTCATGTTAAGTACTAGTTAAGATCTTAAGTTAAGTACTAGTTAAGATCTTAAGTTAAGTACTAGTTAAGATCTTAAGTACTAGTTAAGATCTTAAGTTAAGTACTAGTTAAGTTCTTAATTTAAGTCGGACAAGTCAGTTCTCCAGTGGTCTATAGCGTATGAAAACTCGGGCTTAACGGAAGTTCGCTTGCTATTGTTGGAGTCTAGTGACTTCTTATTAACAGCAGTTGTGTTTACTTGAAGAGTAGAGCGCAGATTAACATTTGTATGATAAAATACTTTGTTTTCAAAGAGAGCCTGCTTGTAGTTGTTGTGACTTATATATTTTTTTACAACTTCTTTACCTATGCCCTTAGCTTTCTTTATCACAGAAGTCTGGGTAGCAATACTATACATCTTTGCCCGCAAGCCAACATATTCTTGTATAATCGTCCCATTAAGTTCATCCTTCATCTTTCCAATCACTTTCTTGTTCGCGGTTGAATGTAAAGGCGAATCTTTTGGGTAGTCGCATGTGTCGTACCATCCGTCAGCTCCTTTAGCTACCTCCGCCTCTAAGTCCTTATAGAAGTCTTCAGTTGGGATGTCTAGAATAAAACTATTGGTGTCTGTGTAAACGACATTTGATTCTGGATACAGCGGCTTAAAGTAGTCGTATAGAAATTCTAGCATCAATAACTTTGACAGCTCTAACACGGCGAATCCGATAAACACCGGCTTGTCCAACTTCACATTCTGTTTCTTCATCATAACGCCAACCAGGCTGTCACTAAACCGTCTAAAGTCTTGGTAGTTAGGTTTAGAGACCAGCTTAATTGCTTGTTTTTCTTTTGTAACTAATCTTACGTCTTTACGATTGTGTACGTTCTCCATCGTCTTACCAAAACAGCTGTTGTTCATTAGTTTAAAAAAGTCTTTTTCTGAAGCGTCGGTGGCCGCAGTCCTAAGATCAGTGTTCTTCATGATGTATGGTTTCATGAAAGGCTCTTGGTCAAAGGTAATTATTCGGTGAACAGCTCTTAGTTTTAACCCGTGCCTTAAGTAAAACTGTAACAGCCGGTAATGGCAAACGTACTTTCTCTTGTGTCGAAGATTAGGCACGAGTTTGGGTGGTTCTGTGGGACTCATCTTTAATTTTTCTGCTGCTAGAGGATAATCATTATGAAGGTCGTGCAACTCTGCGGGATAATCTAAGTCTACTTCTAAGACTAGTCCTATTGGATTATCGGGTGTAAGCTGTGATAGTATACTCAACACGGCAGTAACCTCATGAGGCCCGTTTATCATTTTAAAGTTTCTTAATGGCAGTGCCTGGCTCATGGCCCACCCATACAGATTGTTGGCGTCTAAGTACATCAGATAGTTGGATGGTTTAGTTGGATCATAATCGCCTAAATACTTGTTGTTGGCTCTGCGGTAAGGATGACAGGCCATGCTAATGCCTCCTCTCAGCCCATCTTCAATCATCTGAAGTGTATCCAGATCCGATATTAAGTCAATCTCAATGTTTGTAGACTTCAAGAATGCGTCCCAAGAAAGGCCCGGGGCAGAGATGTACTGTGATGAATCTAGGCCGTAATGTTTCATGCAAGTAGCTCTGTAATTTTGAAAGACGTCTGCCAATAAACACACGTCGGCTAGTAAGTACCGATCGTGATAATCGCCCATCGTTTTGCAGTGTAATTCTGTCCAGGCTTTCTGCGCGTATTCATAGTCGGCGTCAGATATGTCCTTTCCTCTAAGACTAGAAAAGAAAGCGCCTTTAGGAGGAAGTGAGTCTTCATCAAACCTTTCCCACGAGTTCATGTATTCATAAGGATAGACGCCTTTACGTACTAAAGATGGGTCAAAATATTGTTTGGTGATTGGACAGTCTTGTAGAGATCCTGATAATTTATCCAAGCTGCTCATCAGATGCTGGGCAGAGTCATAGAAGGATAAACAGTCTACAGTAAAGGTCATGTACTTTTCTGATGACTGCGCAATACAGCTAACCCTCTTACATTCAGAAGTTATTGCTTGCATGATGAAATGAGAATCATAGCCCCGCAAGTTATGAAAGAAGATTGGCAGTTTCCATTTTTCGGGGTCAACCTTGAGTTGAAGATTACAACTGTTGTGTGCCGCCCCTCTGAATTTGCCAGTAATGTGATCGTGGTCTCTTACAGTGTCACCTAATAACTTGCATTTGCATATCCAGCAGTGGGTGGCTGATTCGTAGCGCCTTTGGTCTTCGGGGGTCATCTTAATGTCTGAAAGGTTCAGCTGATTGGAGAATTGATTGCGAAGGTGCTTCATCTGCCCCAAAAATCTACAGGCCGCGTTGGGACCTCTGTAAATCTCCGGCTGTGTGTGTCCACCATCTGACCTAACAACGACGAAAGCATAAGAACAGATCTGATGACGGGACAATAAAGTTGTTTTTTGTTCTTGTTGAGGGCCGTAGTACTGTGGCAAGATTGATTCAAAGTCGGCATAGACTACGTATGGACTCATCTGCATTTTGTGTACATTCTTAAAACCAACCTTAGACCCTGGTTTTGGCGTAAGAAGTTCGATTTTGCAGTCTACAAAACTTTTACAATGACTGGCAGCTGCTTCTACAGTGGGGATCCTGACCAAACACCTTCTACAAAGCCCCTGTTTAGCGGGATCCTTTGACGCATAAGCCATAAGTCTGCTCATTGTTCTGATTAATACATAATGACTCTTGGAACCGTCTGCAAACAGAATCAAGTCTACATGATTTTCAAGTGACTCGCCTAAAGTAGGGGCTTTGGGAGAAATCCTTAGAGGGACTAGATTGTCTACTGGATCCCAGGTGTATACGCTTACGGTTATTGGTTTGTTTTGCTCTTCAAACTGATCGATACTTTCTATACTCACTGGAAAGTTTATGTTATCAAAGTTCAGGCTATCTTTATACTGCCAATAATTAGAAACTCTGTCTGGGTGCTTTTTAACAGGGTGTAAATGCGCCAAAACACACCACATGAAACACAAGTTGTCTGAATTATGTATGTTTAAGGCTGCTCGTTTTAACACTAGCTCTCTCGGGAGAGGAAGGTAAGAATTGCCGACTATAGGAGAGTATTTGGTTTGTCTTAATTTGATTTCGAGGACTGTTCCTTCAGACCAGCCAGAGCCGCGCAATTTCGCTTCTTCACTTGCTTAGTTAAACTGTGTAAGCATGTAATCAGCCCAGCCAGGTGTAAAGTCGTAATAGCTGATTACTTCTTTCTGTCTAGTTGAAACCCAGACTTGCATACTACTATCATCAGGGGTTATATATTCAATCAGAATGGCCAACAACACTTTTGCTGGCGGGTTAATTTGAAGAGACTCTGGGATTTTAGAAATAGCATGTGTTACGCTTTCCTGAACGTTTGTGGGGTTAATGATGTCCATGTCTAATTCAATGAACATATTGCCTAATGATTTATTACTACCTTCCAACTGTACGTTGTTGGACAGTATTTCATACTCGGACTCACTTGTGGGGTTCATTTTTTAAGCCACAATATTTACGTAAATTAAAAAAAAAAAAGTAAGTAAAAGTAAGTAAACGCGTTTTTATTCTTCACCCAAGCGTTGCAATACTTCAAGACACCCTAATCTTACAAGAACGTCTGCCAATACTTTAGCTTTTTCTGAATCACTACAGTCAATGTTTAACTCTTTGATTGCTTCGTCAAATAGTTCACTATGATTTTTGATTAAATTTACATCATTTTCAAGCCCAGATTTACTAAAATCAATGTTTAACACTTTCATCGTTTCGTCAAATAGTTCATTACAATTTTCTATTAAAATCTTTAGATCAGATTCGCTGTGTTTGGCCGCCATTTTTAAATCTAAAAATTAAATAAATAAAAAAAATAAAACCATGAGTATAACGTTGGTTAATTATGCAGTGCCCATTGTCGGTGTTATAGTTTATTCAACCCTAGCAAAATGTTTGTTAAGAATAAAACCGCCCAACATGGGAAAGATAGAAGATTCGCCGAAACTAGTTACAACCTTATTTTTAGCTCTGGCAACAAAAGATTATCTGATTAAAAAGCACATAGACAGTCTTTCATATTATGATTATTTTAATTATTTTTTTAGTTAATAAAAAACATGAGCGAAAAAAAGATTATTAATACGATTTACCACTCTGCTGTAATCAGCGGCCTTAGTATAGGATATAGCACGTTAGCAAAAAACATGTTTAAAATGAGGCCGGCTGATCTAGGAAGGTTAGACATTGAGGATGTTGTTAAGGTTATAGCTGTAATAACTGCAGGGATTGCTTCAAAAGACTTTCTTGTTGCACAGGGGATTATCCCAGAAAACATCAATGCATAGAAGGATTAATGCATTTAGGCAGATTGATTTATAAAAAAAAGATTCATTCTAAAAAATATTGATTTATAAAAAAATTCATTCATTTATAAAAAGATGTCTGGAATAGTTCTGATGGTGGGCGGGGCTATTGTTAATGCATTGGCTTTCTCTGGCAGCAATTATATGTTTAGTAAATTGCGGTCTGATGAAGAGAGAGAACGCCATAACAAGGCAATGGAAGATTTAGCTAAGGCAAGAGACGCTTACGAGAAAAGGAGAATTGCTCACTTAGACTTTATTAATAAAAAGTTAAGAGAACAGGGACATGCAGAGCACACATTTACAGACGTTGATGAAGCAATGAATGAATATTACTTAGTGACAGGAAAGAAGTTTCTAACATCGCCACCGCCAGAACTGACTGACTTTTATGAACCATCTGAGGATCAGAAAATGGTAGAAATAGGCTTTATTATAGGTGCTATGGGAGCAATCTTTCTTCTTGCATATTCAATCTAAAAACATAGTTAAAAATGTAATAAAAAAAAACAGTCCCTTCTTATGAACGATACGAAGTACAAAATATATTATTCTCCTAGAGGGTATTGGAAAGGAAAGGCCGCTATTGATAAACTGAGTAGAGCTGCTAGGGTGTCTGAATCAGAAGCGAAAGACTGGCTTTCAAAACAAGCGATCTGGCAAATATATCTGCCTGCCCCAAAAAGAATAATAAGGCCTCGATTTGTTAACTCAGTTCCTAATGACACCCACCAGATGGACTTGTTGTACCTTCCACATGACAAAGTTAGAAGAAAAAAGTTTAAGTATGCTCTGACTGTTGTTGACATGACTTCAAGATATAAAGATGCTGAGCCTTTAACGGATAAAAGCTCAACTGCTGTGGCTGTGGCTTTACAACAAATATACATGCGAGGTCCATTAAAGTATCCTAGGCTGATTCAGGTTGATGATGGGAAAGAGTTTAAAGGAGCTGTAAACCAACTGTTTTTAAGACATCGGGTTACAGTTAAGAGAGGGATCCCAGGCAACCATCGCTCCCAGGCCCTAGTAGAAAACTTTAATAAAAATCTGGCTGAGCGTCTGTTTACCTATCAATATCATAGAGACCTTATGGACAAAACACGCAACACAGAATGGGTTAGGAGATTGCCAGCAGTCTTACGCGCCATGAACAATGAAGAATTTAAAGCAACGGGCCTTAAGCCAGTAAACGCGATCAAATTAAAAAAAATAAGTATTACTGAAGACATCCAAAGTAATCAAAAACTCTTACCGTTTGGACTAAAAGTAAGATACTTGTATGCTCCTGGAGAGGCAAGGGTGATGTTAGAATTAGAGCCACAGACCCTATATGGAGCGTAGACGTTTATGAAGTTGAAAGAATTATGAAAACAACCCCTCCCGTGTATTATTTAAGAGAAACTCTCTCTTCTAAAAAGCCTGCCCCTAAAAGATCGTTTGTTCGCGAAGAGTTGCAAGTTGTCCCGCCAAACACAGTGCCTGTTAGTTAAAAAAAAAAAAGTATTTATTTTTTTGTTAAACTTATGATTTATTTATTTTAGTTCACATCTTATTTTTTTAGTCTATTTTGGGTTTAACTGATTGTTTGCTTGTTTTTCAATGTTCTGTTTGATTGTCTCAGTGTCTACCTGTTGCAAAGTAAAAGTCTTTCTCCACTCCTTTTGAAGTTCAGTTTTTTGTCGCCTGTAATCTTCACCATCAGCCATAAGGCGCTCAAATTCTTCAGCTGTAATGTTTTCATCCTGCAATGCTTTGCTTATTCTCAGTCTTAATGAACAAAGTTTTGCTGATGCTAGGGCTACAATGGCAGTGTGCTTTTGTAATTTAGGCGTTAATTTTTTTAAAACGGCACTCACAATCATAGACATAGCACCCAAACCCAAACCAAGGCTCCCTAATGCTAAAGAGGCTGGCGCTCCGGCCCCAGTAGCTAAAAGAGCAACGCTAGACCCAGCACTTACGCTTGCTACAGCTGATGAGCCGGTGATTATGTAAGAAAGAGTATTTAAAACTTTAGCATATTTCTTTCTAGTAACCCTATACTTATCCAAGTCACTTTCTATTTCTTCTTGAAGTTCAGTTATTTGCTCTAACCTAAACTTTTGAGCCTGATCATCCATTTTTTAATTAAGATTAATTTTTTAATTAAGATTAATCTTGTACATATCTTCTTATTAACCCTTCTGGCAGCACTTCATCAACAGAGTAAAACGCAATAAAATCAACATACTTAATGAAAATAAAATCAAGCACTGTTAGTTTAGTATTGTCAACCATCACAGTGACTTTGTCAGATGATACAGAAGTGTTTATTTCATCCCCGTTTTTAGTAATAACAATAACAAGCCTAAGAGGTCCGTCCAAGTTTTCAGACTTTATTTGTACGCCTCTGATTAACGTGTGCTCTGGCAAACTAGGATCAGACTCCCTTGGAGTAATAAATAAGCGAAAAAGCATCGTCATTTTTCTAGGCAGTGATTCTAGTTTTGGGTTAAATTCTAAGCCAACGGTGTCATCCCCCACTTCAGCTAAGGACTTCTTTCTCTGCAGCATATATTCAGAGCCCCGCTTAGTTATTTCAATCTGCTTTTTCTGTTGTGTTCCTGGGACTAGGCTAGCAAGAAGGCGTCCTTCATTCAAAGCTTTTCTAAAATTGTATTTCTTATCAAAGTATACATAGGGGCTTCGTAGTTCAAACTTCAAATCCCAGTTAATGTCAGGAAGCAAGGCCCAGGCATTCTCTCGTTTATGAAGTTTGTATTCGTGTTTGCCAAAATCGTTTGCCCTTAGATTTCTTATCTCTTCCAGGGTAGGATATTGCTGTCGTTTTTTATCTTCAATTTCTATTCGTTTGTAAACGCCATCGTCGGTGTACTCAAATCCATAAACATTTCCTGCCACTCCTATTAGATCAAAGTCAGTTGTATCTGCTAGATCTTTTATCTCTACTGCAACGCATTTAGGAGCTAACTCCGCTTTTGATTCTGGCCCTCGAGACATTTTTTTAATATAAACAATTTATTATAAATAATCTATAATGTGCAATCTGTAATGAGCAATCTATAATAAACAATCTATAATGAGCAAACGTATTGAACTGGCGGGTCAGTCCGTAATCATAGTTTAGCGTGCTTAGATTTTTCTAGCTGCTCTTTTATTTTTTTTAGTTCATCCTTGTCCCTGATTATATAATTTTCACTTAAACACTACTCAAAACTATCCCTGTCCTTAGTATAGAATAAGATGACTGATTTTAACTGCGATCTAAAGTCTTTTAAGACAGCATTGTATTTCTGAGTTAAGAGCCAAACAGAAACTAATGCGTGTCTTCCGCTAAAGGCTAGCTTAGACAGAGTCCTTTTTTTAACAATGTCTTGTTCGGCTGAGCAGTCATCAATAATAAACAGCGTTTCAGTTCCCTCAAATAGCCTATAGTAATGTTCTAAACAGTCGCTTAGCTTGTCAGTAGGATCAACTAAAAATATATTCTCGTCTGTCCAAACAAACTGCCTTTCTTTGTAAGACTTGTTGTGCTTAATGGTTGTGCAGAATATAACAATGTACTCGTAATGAAATCTGTAGATTGTTTGTAACAAATCAAGCACGAAGACAGTTTTCCCACACCCAGTAATCCCACAAATAAGCGAACAGTGCGGGTCTTTGGGCAAAAAGTTCAAACTATCCATCTGTTTTAATAGGCTATTTCTTTCAGTCTATTTTCTTCAATGTTCAGCTGGGCGTCATAAACCACAAAAACGTGCATTTGTATCTGGCCATTCTCCTCCTCTTCCTTATTAATCTGTATGAGTATGCCATCTGACCCTACCCTTCTTCCACTCCCGTGCAGTCTGTTGTCATACGTGGATCTAAAATCCAACCATAATCCATATTTGTCTGTTAGATAATCTTCGAGTCTTACATCGTGAAGGTGAAGTTTTTTACACACATGATCGGCTGTGGGGCTTGTCTGTCTGCCTCCAGCAAACAGTTTTCTTATTTCATCAAAGTGTTGGTCGGGTAAAAGTCCAGCTGAATACAACTGAAAAGGCTTGCCATCTACGGTGCAAGACAGTTGCTCAATTTTTGGGTTGTAAAACACCTCAGATTCTCTCTGAAAAGGAGCTGAGGGTTTAGTAAATAGCAAGAGAACCCCCTTTAGGGACCTTAAAGAATTGCTTATAGCTATTTCCCAGACGGTGTCTTGCTTGTTTTTAATCGCTAGACTGTGGTGTAAAACTCTTTCAAAGTAAACAACCGTCCTACTTTTATACTGGTTTAAGATTGTTCTAGCCAGTTCAGGGTTAGTAACAACATCAAAATTAAGAGAGATGTTACTAACAGTGTATCTGGCTTGAGGGTCATCTGATAAAATAACAGACCCGCTGTCATTGAATGTCAGTTCGTAAGTAAGTTTGTCTCTTAGTGCGCCTTGGTAATATGGCTGATGGGTTTTTAACAGTTCAAAATCTAGAGGGATGCAAAATCTGTTCTTAAATGCTCGCGCTATTGCCTGGTCTCCCTCGTCTTCCTTTGCATCTGCAGCATTAAGCCTGTGCTTAAGGCCGTTTGGACTCTGAATCCCCTGAAAGATTTTGTCTTTTCTTTCTGTTCTAGGCAGCCACAGATCAAAATAGAGATTAAAAATGTCTGCGCTACTCAGTGAGAAGACTTCTCTACCTTCCAGTTTAATTACCATATTTTTAATGATGGCCCTGCCCAGGTTAGCAACGACAGTAGCATTAGGATCCGCCGACTCAATATCTATTTTGAATGACAGCCTGGCAGTGCCTGGCATTATAACATCGTCAGCCCCGAGATCACTAAATCTTACTGTTAACATTTCATTGGGCTCAATTGTTGATGGATTATTTACAACGCGCACAGTCTGTCTTATGCCTTTTATGCCGTGGGGTTCCTTCGCTTTTCTGAATGGATCAAGGTCGCAGCCGTATGGGTTCATTTTTTATAAAACAAAAAATAATAAATATATAAATATGGCTGATGATGAAGATTTTGACGCGCTTAGTCCTATTAAAGGAGATGAAGATGAAATAGAACCAGGTCGTTCAATACAAGATGAACTTGAGGGAGCAGAAGCACGTCCTTTACTCCCTAGACAACCTCAAGATGTAGGTTCTTCACTCCTTAGAGCTCGTCAAGATCTTTTAGGAGTAGGCTCTTCACTCCCTAGACAGCGTCACGAACTATTGCGACAACGAATTGAATCATTCTATAAAAGTATAGAACGGGAGCTGCCAGAAATACTTGATCTTAACGATTTTGAGATGGGAGAAGGGGGCGGAGACGAGGAAGGCCATTTGTTTATAAAATATATGAAGGGCAATAAACAAATGCGTAAACAAGTTACTGATAGTCGGGACCCCTCCGAGTTTTTAACTCTGGGCTCACTTGGAGAGATTCCTATTCGGATCAGAAGGCGATTAAATATTGCAGATCCAAGGAAGTCTGCTCTAAGGTCTAAGGCTGTTAGTGCTTTACAGAACGTGAAGCAAAGGCTGCCAACACAATCTGAAATACAAAACATACCTCTTCAAGAATTAAATCGAACAGCAGATGATCTAATAGCAGAAATTGAGACGAGTTTTAATGAAGAAACAATTGGCGGTTCTCAATTGCTTAGGCAAAGAGAAGGTGAGCTGAGTCCTGAAGAAGAAACAGCTTTAAAAACAATTGTAGATCCTTCATTGCTTGAGCGCGAAAACGAGGCTCTTAAAGCTAGAATCGAGGATCTTGAAGATGAACTGCGCGACCTCGGGTCTGTTAAGTCTGCTTTAACAACTACAAACGAAGAACTAAAAAACAATTTGAGAAAATTTAATGAGCTAGAGAGAGAGATAGAAGAAGAAAAAAATAAACTGGCTGATGCAGATGATAACAATTTAGGAGTAGAAGAAAAGGCTAGAATACAGGTGAAAATACAGGATTTAATGATACTAAGAAAAAACAGGTTATCAGCGTTGTATATTAACAGAGAAAAAATAGATGCCCAAATAAGCAGAATCAGAGAAACTATAGACAAAATGATTTATGAAAATACTACGCTAGCAGAAAGAATGACTCTGTTCAGAGAGCAGGGGATTACAATAGTTAGTATATTGACGGCTGTTGGGTTTGCTATCTCTACGCTGGTTTATGCATTAACTGGCAGTGCGCCAACAGGGCCAGTAGCGCCTCCAACGCCTCAGCCTGGTAAAAGTTGGATTAGAAAACAATTGCACCATCTGGCAAACCTATTAAAGAAGTTAGCTGTCAAAGCGCTTGATGCTCTGCCTGGCATAATAGGCAGTGTTGTTAGTTGGGTTTTGTCTACCATAGGCAAAGTGGCCGGTTATATGGCCGACCATCTGTGGACGTTAGGAGTGCTGGCTGCTGGTTTAATTTTTAGTGAAATAAAGTATGGCTAATCCAGTAAAAGTTAAAAACACAACAAGGGCTGTCTTTTCACTAGTGTGTCTGTCGGGGTGAGGTACATCGACAGGCGGGGGGTCGCTTTCTGGGCTGCTTATAACTGGTGGGGGGTCGCTTTCTGCAGGTTCTGGGCTAGATACTTTTTTCAAAATGGCTGGCGCGGGCCTTGTGTTTAAGCCTTGATTGTGTCCTAAGTTTTGGTCGTCTCCGGCTATGAGGATTTCATTATTATAATTCTGTATCATGCCAATCTGTAGTCTAAGGTCAGAAGGCAGCATGTATAATCCATGGCCCACAACAAAGTCAACCTTTGACCTAGCATGTGAAAGAACGTTTTGGTACCTTTGTATGCTGGAAGGCAAATCAACAGCAGAGTTAATAGCATCTTCTAAATTGGCTAGAAATTGTTTTCTGGCGTCAAAGCCTGTAGATTGATCCACTATGCTAGACTTGGTCTGTGCTTGCGCTCCTAATAGGCACCAAACGTACGTGCGTATGGAGTCATTAAGTCTTTGCACTCCTGGCATTGTTAGGCCTTTACTTTCATCTAAGATAAATGTTGCCCAAGCATTGGGGTGTTTTTGTTCTATGGCCCCCAATCTAACTTGGGAGTTTGACTTAAAAGAGGTGTGGCCGGGCCAGTAGTCAAAATTATATTCTCTACGCTGACCCCACAAATACAATGTGCCTAACCCGTGATTGCGGTCTAACTTTTGTCTAAAGTTATTTGAAGGGTTAATGTTAAATTCGTTGCAGATTCTTTCATATGCATTATTGTCCATTGGGCTGAGAAATGGATTAAACGCGTTGTCGTTGGGGAGGCGTACTTGTAGTTCAGTTAGTATGCGTCTATACTGATAATAAACATGAAAGTTATATACTGACCTTACTAAGAGGTTGGGGTGGTTTAAAT
>CM065723.1:50558514-50571014 GCA_033310375.1 Conus canariensis | reverse complement strand
GACCATGCCTGTGCCGCACCTGTCTCTGTCGTTCCTCTTCGCCGGGCGCACAAAGGTCGAACAAAGGTCGAACAAAGGATATATTCCAGTCTCTCTCTTCGGTCCTTCAAGTCGCATGAAGACCAGGCTCCAGCGTGTCACTCTGAACCTCTCAGTCTGTCCACACCTCTTCATCTTCACTCTGCTGCAGACATCCATATCCACAGACTCCCTCCTTGTTAGGCCCAAACCACACGGCCAACGTTTAGGCCTAGATCCTACGGGCAGCGTTTTCCTTTCATACTAAGGCCCCTCCACGTGTAACCAGCTCTCTTTGTCTGTTCGCCAAGCAGACCCGACCACAAGGCTTACAGCTTTTCCAAAAAAATGTTTCTTCGAAGCAGCATTCGGACCCATGCCCTTCACCTTTACTTTGCGTCTTCTCCGACTGTTGGACATTGCGTGCGTGTGTGTGAAATGTACGTGCTGAGCGCCATTGTTGACAAATTTCATTAGATCGTATTATCGTGACTGCCGTGACATCCTGGGCATGTCAAAGTAGCAGCAGCAGCAGTGATAGTAGCAGCAGTAGCAAGAGTAGCGGTGCAGCACCAACAGGAATAGCAGAACTAAATAATAGCGGTGCTCGTGGTAAGCGAAAAATAGGCCTAATGCTGATAATTGCGATAGGTATAATGTTGCTTGTTATTACTGCCACTGTTGTAATTTTCAACTCTTTTTTTTTCATGTCACTCAGTGCTGTGACTCACGGTGAAATTAAAAAAAAACTGATCCTCTTCCCACTCCCCCCTGCCTCCCCCCCTCCCCCGCTCACCCCCCTTCCCCCTCTCTCTTTCTTCTGCCCTCTTTCTTCTGCCTCTCTTTCTTCTGCCTCTTTCTTCTGCCCTCTTTCTTCTGCCCTCTTTCTTCTGCCCTCTTTCTTCTGCCCTCTTTCTCCTTCCCCGATCCCTCTTTCTTCTGCCCTCTTTCTCCTTCCCCGATCTCTCTTTCTTCTGCCCTCTTTCTTCTTCCCCGATCTCTCTTTCTTCTGCCCTCTTTCTTCTTCCCCGATCTCTCTTTCTTCTGCCCTCTTTCTTCTGCCCTCTTTCTTCTGCCCTCTTTCTTCTGCCCTCTTTCTTCTGCCCTCTTTCTCCTTCCCCGATCTCTCTTCTGCCCTCTTTCTCCTTCCCCGATCTCTCTTTCTTCTGCCCTCTTTCTCCTTCCCCGATCTCTCTTTCTTCTGCCCTCTTTCTTCTGCCCTCTTTCTTCTGCCCTCTTTCTTCTGCCCTCTTTCTCCTTTTCAATAAAACCACAGTAATTTGGAAACTTGTTTAGTCGGCTTCTTCTTCTTTTTTTTTTTTTTCAAAATCACAAACTGTAAAGCAGGTATGAGGAATGGAATGTTGTTCAGCAGTGTAAACAGACATACGCAAACGCTTAGCATTCCACAAAGTGGTAACTAAGATCGATTTCACTTTTAATTTGAACCCTTTCTGTTGGCTTAAAGAGTTTCAAAGTCGATTCTCACAGGGTTCGATATGGCTTACATGAAATGAGGTTTGAGGGGAGGTCAGTAACATCAGGTTGGGCCCATTCTGACAGGTACACACTGCCTTTTCACAGGGTGTTCCGTGCCATCCTAAGGCGATGTTTTCTTTAGTGTAACAGCTTTGAAAGTTTCAGAACCGTTGGTAGAAAAGGTCATTTCAAATAAAGTCAAAAGTATTAAGATTGTGGCCACATCATTGACTAGTTTCCTATGATTAATCTGTACGCACGCACGCACGGACACACGCACGCACGCACGCACACATGTACGCACACACACACACACACACACACACACACACACACACACACACACACACACACACACACACACACACACACGCACGCAGAGAAAGAGAGAGAGAGAGGGAGGAAGAGAGGAAGACTG
This sequence comes from Conus canariensis, assembly GCA_033310375.1. Lineage (NCBI taxonomy): Eukaryota > Metazoa > Mollusca > Gastropoda > Neogastropoda > Conidae > Conus > Conus canariensis. Next base: position 50,569,099 of record CM065723.1, on the reverse strand, counting down.
ACTGACTGACAGACAGACAGACAGACTCAGACAGCCACACGAACACACACACACACACACACACACACACACACACACACACACACACACACACACACACACACACTCACACACACACACACACACACACACACACACATACATACACACACATACATACACACACACACGCACGCACACACACACACACACACACACACACACACACACACACACACACACACACACTCACACACTCACACACTCACACACACACACAGGTGGACGGACGGACGGACGGACTGACGACGGGGACAGAGAGAGAGAGAGAGAGAGAGAGAGAGAGAGAGAGAGAGAGAGAGAGAGAGAGAGAGAGAGAGAGAAATATTCTATGTCAGCCCCGCCATAGCCTTTTCCTGACTTATTCTCACGATCCGTCTTCAAACCCGACTTCCTGCCCCCTGAGACAAGTTTCAACGATCAACTCCCCTTGGTGTTCGTCCGTCCGAACCCTCGGGCACCGGGATCACCCCCAGTGTCATCGAGCGGTGGCTCCAAGCACCCTCCCTCCTACATGTCCCCCCTCTTTCGACTTTCGACTGGGGTCAACAGATTGTGCCATCTCCTTGGTTCTAGGCATAAGTGATCCTCCGCCCACCAAACAACATCCAAGGCCACAGGTGCTAAAAAAAAAATAAGAAAGAAAAGAGACAGATCCTCCACAGCTAACAAGGCCAATGGCGTAGTCGGATAGTAGTGAATACGCCTAACGACTCACGAATGCCCTCTACGGGATTAAAAAGTTAATGTTACTGTAAAAAAGGCGATGGGGATGGGCGGGAGACTCCACTTTGAGCAATGGCGCGTCAATGTATTAAAAACGCCTAATGACGTGAATGCCTGTTAGTGGATTAAAAAAAGTTAGCGTAATCACCGAATAAAGGGGACAAAAACCTAACAGCTAGCAGGGCTCATGGCGCAGTCAGATGGTATTGAAAACGCCTAATGACTTGTGAATGCCCTTTTATGTGAAGTATAAATGGTAAAGATAATCGAGTTCGAGGAGGAGGGGTGGGGGAACTCCCACAGCTTACAAGGGCAATGGCGCAGTCAGATGGTATTAAACCGCCTAATGACTCGTGAATGCCTTGTTAGTGACTTTAAAAAAGGTTATGTTATCATTTAATTCAGGGTTAAAACAAATCAGCTAACAGGGCCAATGGCGCAGTCAGATGGTATTAAATACGCCTAATGACTCGTGAATGCCTTGTTAAGTGGACTTTAAAAAGGGTTAATGTTATCATTTAATTCAGGGTTAAAACAAATCTAGCTAACAGGGCTAATGGCGCAGTCAGACGGTATTAAATACGCCTAATGACTCGTGAATGCCTTGTTTAGTGGACTTATAAAAAGGTTGATGTTATCATTTAATTCAGGGTTAAAACAAATCCAGCTAACGGGGCCAATGGCGCAGTCAGATGGTATTAAATACGCCTAATGACTCGTGAATGCCTTGTTTACGTGGACTTAAAAAGGTTGATGTTATCATTTAATTCAGGGTTAAAACAAATCCAGCTAACGGGGCCAATGGCGCAGTCAGATGGTATTAAATACGCCTAATGACTCGTGAATGCCTTGTTTACGTGGACTTAAAAAAGGATTAATGTTATATTTAATTCAGGGTTAAAACAAATCCAGCTAACGGGGCCAATGGCGCAGTCAGATGGTATTAAATACGCCTAATGACTCGTGAATGCCTTGTTTACGTGGACTTAAAAAAGGATTAATGTTATCATTTAATTCAGGGTTAAAACAAATCTAGTTAACAGGGCCAATGGCGCAGTCAGATGGTATTGAAAACGCCTAATGACTCGTGAATGCCCTGTTGCGTGGATTAAAAAAGTTAGTGTGATCATCGAATAAAGGGGAAAAAAAACTCAACAGCTAGCGGGGCTAACGGCGCAGTCAGATGGTATTGAAAACGCCTAATGACTCGTGAATGTTCTGTTGCGTGGATTACAAAAAAGTGTTAATATTATCATTTAATTCAGGGTTTAAAACAAATCTAGCTAACGGGGCCAATGGCGCAGTCAGATGGTATTAAATACGCCTGATGACTCGTGAATGCTTTGTTAAGTGGACTTAAAAAAAAGGTTGATGTTATCATTTAATTCAGGGTCAAAACAAATCTAGCTAACGGGGCCAGTGGCGTAGTCAGATGGTATTAAATACGCCTAATGACTCGTGGATGCCCTGTTTTGTAGACTTTAAAATGTGAATGCCCTATCACATGGAGAAAAGTTAATGTTATAATCAAATAAAGAGGGGAAAACTCCACAGTTAACAGCGCCAGTGGCGCAGTCAGATGGTATCAAATAGCCTAATAACTCGTGAATGCCCTGTTACGTGGACAAAGCTAAAGTTACAATATAATAACATAAAAAAGACAGCAGCATGTAGCTGCTGGAAGCACGCGTGTGGGTCAGATGACCATCGAAGCTCAGGTCGGGTCACGGACTTCTAGAACCTTGGAGAGCTGGCACCTTGTGTTGGTCCCACGAGGGAGGGAGCCAAAGAGCCAGGTGGGGCGGGTCGGCGGAACCACCGTTTGAAAGCTATAAGCCAATGTAGTTTCACAATGGTGAATACCTCAAGGTTGCTTACATCAGGATAAAAACTGTAGGTTCTGTTACAGTAGTGAATCACTGGGGATTGCATAACACGACGTGAGGTCACAGACCTGTGTATGATAACAACAGTGGATGACTGGGGGAAATACATGGTATGTTAGAAATTTGCGACGGTGAATCAGACAAAACATTTCTTTTCTCCGCTACCTTGCTTCCCCCCTCCCCCCACCCCCTCGCCCCATTTCATTTAGTCTCTATATTACTTATAAATTCATCTATAAAGCAAGTCCGTCTTTATACCCCCCCCCCCATCCCTCAACATCTCCCTCCATTTCCTGCTTCAGATATTTTTTTTTCGGTTTGAACACCTTGAACTCTTTACGTACGAGTGGTTAAAACACTGTTGTTTTACCTTTCCTTTCAGAGGTAGTCCTTTTGTCCGCTGCTTGAGAAAAGGTCGGTATTGGCGACAAATGATTTTCCGCGTTCACCGAGGATGAAGGGGGGGGGGGGGGGGGGAGATTGGGGCAGGATGGTGCGTTGGGTGGGATGGGAGATAATTGGATTCGAAAGTTTCTTTCAAGGTGTAAAGTTGTTTAGAATGCAGGTCGCATAGTAAAAAAAAAAATCATGATCGTTGTTGCATTATTTCCATCAGACTGCGAAAGCCACATCAACGCAGTCTCACAACCGTGTGTTCTACATCTGGTACCATCGGGTTCGGATTTTCAATACATCTCTTCCTCAGCACATTTTTTTTAACTGGTGCACAGTCTATAGAGGAAAACAGAACAGGCTAGGATGGCGTCAGAGGGGTAATGGACGGATGACAAAAATCTAGAAGAAATTGCGACTAGTACTACTATTACTATTGATGGTATTGGTGATGATAATTATCAATAGTGATTATCATAATGATGATAATAAAAAGAATAGAGTAGATATGTGTCCGTAGCGCCAGTAGCCGATGTGATTAAGAACTACGCAGTAATCTGTTTTGAGATTTCATTGGAGACGTCAGCCAACATGTCTCCCACCCCTTACCGCTATTTCCTGAACTTTTCACTTCATTGGAGACGTCAGCCAACATCTCTCCACCCCCTTACCGCTATTTCCTGAACTTTTCACTTCATTGGAGACGTCAGCCAACATCTCTCCCACCCCTTACCGCTATTTCCTGAACTTTTCACTTCATTGGAGACGTCAGCCAACATCTCTCCCACCCCTTACCGCTATTTCCTGAACTTTTCACTTCATTGGAGACATCAGCCAACATGTCTCCCACCCCTTACCGCTATTTCCTGAACTTTTCACTTCATTGGAGACGTCAGCCAACATCTCTCCCACCCCTTACCGCTATTTCCTGAACTTTTCACTTCATTGGAGACATCAGCCAACATCTCTCCCACCCCTTACCGCTATTTCCTGAACTTTTCACTTCATTGGAGACGTCAGCCAACATCTCTCCCACCCCTTACCGCTATTTCCTGAACTTTTCACTTCATTGGAGACATCAGCCAACATGTCTCCCACCCCTTACCGCTATTTTCTGAACTTTTCACTTCATTGGAGACATCAGCCAACATGTCTCCCACCCCTTACCGCTATTTCCTGAACTTTTCACTTCATTGGAGACATCAGCCAACATGTCTCCCACCCCTTACCGCTGTTTCCTGAACTTTTCACTTCATTGGAGACATCAGCCAACATGTCTCCCACCCCTTACCGCTATTTCCTGAACTTTTCACTTCATTGGAGACATCAGCCAACATGTCTCCCACCCCTTACCGCTGTTTCCTGAACTTTTCACTTCATTGGAGACATCAGCCAACATGTCTCCCACCCCTTACCGCTATTTCCTGAACTTTTCACTTCATTGGAGACATCAGCCAACATGTCTCCACCCCTTACCGCTGTTTCCTGAACTTTTCACTTCATTGGAGACATCAGCCAACATGTCTCCCACCTCTTACCGCTATTTCCTGAACTTTTCACTTCATTGGAGACATCAGCCAACATGTCTCCCACCCCTTACCGCTGTTTCCTGAACTTTTCACTTCATTGGAGACATCAGCCAACATGTCTCCCACCCCTTACCGCTATTTCCTGAACTTTTCACTTCATTGGAGACGTCAGCCAACATCTCTCCCACCCCTTACCGCTATTTCCTGAACTTTTCACTTCATTGGAGACATCAGCCAACATGTCTCCCACCCCTTACCGCTATTTCCTGAACTTTTCACTTCATTGGAGACGTCAGCCAACATGTCTCCCACCCCTTACCGCTATTTCCTGAACTTTTCACTTCATTGGAGACATCAGCCAACATGTCTCCCACCCCTTACCGCTATTTCCTGAACTTTTCACTTCATTGGAGACATCAGCCAACATGTCTCCCACCCCTTACCGCTGTTTCCTGAACTTTTCACTTCATTGGAGACATCAGCCAACATGTCTCCCACCTCTTACCGCTATTTCCTGAACTTTTCACTTCATTGGAGACATCAGCCAACATGTCTCCCACCCCTTACCGCTGTTTCCTGAACTTTTCACTTCATTGGAGACATCAGCCAACATGTCTCCCACCCCTTACATCAGCCAACATGTCTCCACCCCTTACCGCTATTTCCTGAACTTTTCACTTCATTGGAGACATCAGCCAACATCTCTCCCACCCCTTACCGCTATTTCCTGAACTTTTCACTTCATTGGAGACATCAGCCAACATGTCTCCCACCCTTACCGCTGTTTCCTGAACTTTTCACTGCATTGGAGACATCAGCCAACATGTCTCCCACCCCTTACCGCTGTTTCCTGAACTTTTCACTTCATTGGAGACATCAGCCAACATGTCTCCCACCCCTTACCGCTATTTCCTGAACTTTTCACTTCATTGGAGACATCAGCCAACATCTCTCCCACCCCTTACCGCTGTTTCCTGAACTTTTCACTTCATTGGAGACATCAGCCAACATGTCTCCCACCCCTTACCGCTGTTTCCTGAACTTTTCACTTCATTGGAGACATCAGCCAACATGTCTCCCACCCCTTACCGCTATTTCCTGAACTTTTCACTTCATTGGAGACATCAGCCAACATGTCTCCCACCCCTTACCGCTATTTCCTGAACTTTTCACTTCATTGGAGACATCAGCCAACATGTCTCCCACCCCTTACCGCTATTTCCTGAACTTTTCACTTCATTGGAGACGTCAGCCAACATGTCTCCCACCCCTTACCGCTATTTCCTGAACTTTTTCACTTCATTGGAGACATCAGCCAACATGTCTCCCACCCCTTACCGCTATTTCCCGAACTTTTCACTTCATTGGAGACATCAGCCAACATGTCTCCCACCCCTTACCGCTATTTCCTGAACTTTTCACTTCATTGGAGACATCAGCCAACATGTCTCCCACCCTTTCTTTTCTTTCTCTTGATAAACTTTGTAAGATGCAAGTTTTGTCTTGTGATCTGGTGACTAGATATAGAGGGTTTAATGACTGGAACAGGCACACTTGCTGTCCATTCTGCGGTGCTGTCAGCTAATTACACATTTTGATGTGTCTTATTTGCATTGGAATTTTCTCAAAACTTTTTTTTTTTTTTCCGGTTTATAAAGAAAAATCTGAGCGACATGATACAATGGTTGGTGCACTTAACATGGCTTAGTTTTATCCGACTGAAGGACTGCAGCATGGAAGTTGATGCTATGAAGAAGTGTACCTGTACACCGTACAGATAAATCTGACATTTTTCTTGACGAGAGTGATTTCTTAGTTTTGTTGTTTGTGTTCAGCTCGTTTGTTTGCTTGCGTTTTATTTGCTTGTTTTTGGTACGTGTTGATAGCCCTGAAAATGCTCTCTGTGGTCTGCTCGAGTTGTACTGAAACAGACATTGTCCGTGCCCATCTCCGATACTAACATTTTAATCTTGTTTCTGATAACACTTTGAACTTTCAGTAATTTATTTCTCTTCAAAGCACGAACATTCTTGTCCAGGACTGTGTTGTTTTTCACCGCGTATCCGGACGAGCTCGGTCTGACAAGACCTTTCTTCCTTTGTATCCAGCCATCCAAAGTCCCATGATATCTAGAGCTGTAGTTTTCGAATGTAAAGGACACTTTCCTCAAAACTGAAATTTATGATACACGCGCCCATGCGCTTGCACACACACACACACACACACACACACACACACACACACACACACACACACACACACACACACACACACACACAGAGAGAGTATCCCGACCTTTTCTCCGTTCTACGTTCTGTGTGCTTTGTTCACTGCTTGCATCATATTTTTGCTTAAGGTAAGTTTCCGTTTGGTCTCCCTGTCAAAAGACAGGCTGCCAAAAAGTGCCCCCTGATTCACCATTTTCTGTCTGGAGGTAGTCAGCACTGTACGTTTTTCTTTTTCTTTTTTTTTTTTTTTCCAGTGACCCGTTTCTGCACCTGGTCGAGTTAGCCTTTGTCTCCGAGTTCTCCAGGCTTTGTGCTGGTCACTCTTTCTGAGTGTAGCCAAAGTGCAGCTCAAGGTGATTTCGTCGCCGATACGTGAAACACTTCGCGTGTGATACCGCTTTTGGTATTCAACAGTTTTTCATTGCTGCGATTTTGTTTGTGATACTGCTGGTAGTATTCAGCAATATTTCATTGCTGAAACTTCTTCCGCATCTGTCACACTGGTGTTAAAGCGGATTCAGTATAGACCCTGTGCAGAGAAGTAGCACCATCTGTCACACTGGTGTTAAAGCAGATTCCGTATGGACCCTGTGCAGAAAAGTGGCACCATCTGTCACACTGGTGTTAAAGCAGATTCAGTATGGACCCTGTGCAGAGAAGTGGCACCGAGCCAGGTTCCACGTGAGGTGATATTCAGGTTGCGCGTCGACACTCACAAAGGTGGTAGGGCAGACGGGATAACCGCATCAGGAAGGCCGGCCGGAGGGGGATGGGGGATGGACGGGAAGAGAGGGATGGTAGAGGATTTATGCAACACTACACCAATGCCATCAGAACATCGATGCATGAAGCCTCAGGCGTATGTGAACACGTCTTACAGCAGCCTGGGTGCTTCACCCTGAGCTTACCATTTAATGGGGTGGGTATGGGTATTGATCAGAAAGGGTGGAGGTGGGGTTCCTGAAGCAACTATGCTGAATCATGTTGATTAAGGAAATCTTGGCCTTTAAACAAAAATTTCGATCCACGCAAATTTTGAGTTTCGGTCTTGATATGAACTGGCATTTTTTATTAATATAAATGTTTACGATCCTGTTATGATATTGGGCTGGTCCACTCGAAATATGTCAATGTAAGTAGAAACCGCTCTATAACTATTTTTAAATATCCCGCTTTTGCCCCCCCTATTCTCACTCACGTGGAATTTACATATGCTCATCGCAATATTTCTATTTTACTTACTTTTCTGTGCTTCTCATTTGCATTCTTTCACAGCAGGGTATTGTACTTTTCCGTCCAGTTTTCTCTGCACTACTACTTTTCAAGTTAACTCCTTGATGTCCAGAGACCCTTTACATTATCTCCTAAACATGGTGTGGACATGCTGAGAGGATTGGACACACCACCATCAGCTTCCATCTCCGTCCACTGGCAGTTTCTCGCTTTACTACTGCAGTTGTCTTCTTTAAATGTTTCAAGGGTTTGAACCTGAGGCCCTTCAGTTTCTCCCCCTCTTTTCATTCTTTAGCCCTTCCATTACGGCCCAAACCCCTTGCTATGCGTAACCCATGTTCCCATGTTCCTTATTCTGTCTCATTTGCTCTTTTCCCACCACACCTCCAACCTTTGAAGTCCTGCAGTCTTTCTTCCCCCTCCCCCTCCCCCTTTCATTCTTCTTTGCCACAAACAGTTCGTTCTATACACTGCTGACCTATTACTCTGCATCGCTACGAACTTACGATACAGTCATTTCCATTGTTGCCCCTTTACTTTTTTTCGGCGGTATTGAACAGTAGGATGGACGTGCCATATTCAAGTCCATCCAGCTCTCCCCTTGCTATCCTCCTGCCATTCATCATTCTTATCTTCTTCTCCCATCCGTCATTCATGCTCTGAATTCTTTTCCTCCTCTAGAGCATCATTCATGTTCCACGTTGTCTCCTCCTCGTATACATTGATCTTCGTTCTGCTTTTCTTCACTCGTCCATCATTCACCCTTCTCACGTCCCCAGTTCCTGTTCCGTCTCTCAGTCATCATTTTCATGTTCTCTTCTTCTCATCTTGCTCTTCACTTACTATTGTCGTGTTCTGGCCCCGTCTTACACTCGGCATTTTTTATGTTTTCTTCGTCTGATCATGTCAACTATTCATTATTAACGCGTTCCCGTTCTCTCATTTGGTCTCGTTCTGTGCTGATTGTGAGAATGATGACTGCTGGACTGGAGGAGACTGTGCCCACCATTACTGTTTTCATGAAGGTCATCATTCTCACGCTCTTCTCTTTCCTTTGCTTTCCTCGTCTGTCTTTCGTTCATCAGTGTCGCCCCCCCCCCCCCCCCCTTACGTCTATAATTCATCTTTCCTGTGTTTTTTTCTCTTCCCCTCCAGTCCATCATTCATCATTCTCACAGTCTCCTCCAGTCCAGCATTCATCATTCTCACAGTCTCCTCCAGTCCAGCATTCATCATTCTCACAGTCTCCATCATTCATCATTCTCACAGTCTCCTCCAGTCCATCATTCATCATTCTCGCATGTCACCCCCCCCCACACCCCCCCTCCCCCGACCTCCCCAGTCCGATATTCATCATTCTCACCTTTTCCCCACACTGGTCATTCTCACCTTTTCCCCACACTGGTCATTCTCACCTTTTCCCCACATCGGTCATTCTCACGTTTTCTCCACATCGGTCATTCTCACCTTTTTCTCACGTTGGTCATTCTCACATTTTACCCCATCCAAACATTCCTCATTCTCACATTTTACCCCATTCAAACATCCCTCATTCTCATATTTTACCCCATCCAAACATCCCTCATTCTCACATTTTACCCCATTCAAACATCCCTCATTCTCACATTTTACCCCATTCAAACATCCCTCATTCTCACATTTTACCCCATTCAAACATCCCTCATTCTCACATTTTACCCCATTCAAACATCCCTCATTCTCACATTTTACCCCATTCAAACATCCCTCATTCTCATATTTTACCCCATCCAAACATCCCTCATTCTCACATTTTACCCCATTCAAACATTCCTCATTCTCATATTTTACCCCATTCAAACATCCCTCATTCTCACATTTTACCCATCCAAACATTCCTCAGTCTCACATTTTACCCCATTCACACATTCCTCATTCTCACATTTTACCCCATTCAAACATCCCTCATTTCACATTTTTACCCATTCAAACATCCCTCATTCTCACATTTTACCCCATTCAAACATCCCTCATTCTCACATTTTACCCCATTCAAACATCCCTCATTCTCACATTTTACCCCATCCAAACATTCCTCATTCTCACATTTTACCCCATCCAAACATTCCTCATTCTCACATTTTACCCCATTCAAACATTCCTCATTCTCACATTTAACTCCATCCACACATTCCTCATTCTCACATTTTACTCCATCCAAACATTCCTCATTCTCACATTTTACCCCATCCAAACATCCCTCATTCTCATATTTTACCCCATCCACACATCCCCCATTCTCATATTTTACCCCATCCAAACATTCCTCATTCTCATATTTTACCATCCACACATCCCCCATTCTCATATTTTACCCCATCCAAACATCCCTCATTCTCATATTTTACCCCATCCAAACATCCCTCATTCTCATATTTTACCCCATCCACACATCCCTCATTCTCATATTTTACCCCATCCAAACATCCCTCATTCTCATATTTTACCCCATTCAAACATCCCTCATTCTCACATTTTACCCCATCCAAACATTCCTCATTCTCACATTTTA
>CM065723.1:50543514-50556014 GCA_033310375.1 Conus canariensis | reverse complement strand
CACATGTACATGAAATGATATGGGCTTGCACATTCAGGAGAGGAAACACTAATGATTTCATAACGGGAGAATCCCACTTCATTGACACAACATCAAGTACCACATGACAAAACTTTACAACATTCACAAGACAAAGTTTTTGGATACTCACGTGACTAGTTATTACGTTGACAATTTCATACTGAGAATTTGATGACAGCATAGAAAAAGTCAAAGTTTTTGACAACAATTGATGCTGATCCATGGGATCAAGATACAAACAACAATAAACCTCCGTTACCACAGCCACCAATCTCGTCCGATCACAACTGATTTATGAATAAGAAGTTTATTTATCAGCTCTGCACAGCTTCTGATTTCATTTTCAGTACAGATATGTACAAGGATGAATCAGTGAAATCCATGGACCGGCAAAGGAGGGGGTGTGGGGAAAAGATCCTTCTGCAAGGAGATGCCACCAAGAGGCCAGCTGCTCGGAAACAGTTTTTGACCAATGGTGAAAGCAAGAATCAGCTTGTCAAAGTTCTTCTTGATGTCTGGAGCAAAGACTCCTTATCAGAAAAGCTCAGGACAGGAATATCATTCTCATTTGTGAGGGTACTGCTTACAGACTGACATCAGATGGCAACGAAACAGTGAAAGAGACAGTGAAAAATCTTAATTCAGATCAAGAGGAGACGGATTCCAGGGTAGTCTTGTATTGCCAGTATGGTCTAGAGAAAGGTTACGGATACATCAGGGTGAAAAGCCCTGATTCTGACATCTTCATCATCTTACTGCACTATGCTCAGCAACTCAGTGGAGTAACCGTTCTTTTTGACACAGGAAAGGGCTACAGAAAACGTCTCCTGAATGTTACACAGCTTGCTGGTGAAAGAACACAAGAACATTGCTCTGTGCTCTTGGGTCTGCATGCGTTTACGGGATGTGACAGTTGCAGCGCCTTTAAAGGCAGAGGGAAAGTGAGAGCCATGAAAATTCTCCAGCAAGAACAAAGGTTTCAGCGTGTTCTGGCAAAACTGGGTGAGGACTGGAAGGTCGGTGAGGAGCTCATACAGGGACTGGAGTCATTCACATGTGGTCTCTGTGGAAAACCACGTTTTGCCAGAGTTGACGAGCTCAGACATTACCTGCAGAAAGAAAAATGTGAAGGTGACACCTTGAGTGCATCACACAACACTGACCTTGGCACAATGCCACCATGTCACAAGAGCCTTACGCAGCACATTAAGAGGTGCAATTTCCAAGTTGGCATCTGGAGGCTCTCTCATCAGGCCATGCCAGAGATTCCCCTACCTACGAATGGCCACGGATGGGTGATAAAGGAAGGAGAACTTGAATCCTTGTGGACAGAGGAGGAGGAAGAGTTGATCATCCCCCAGCCAGTTATTGACAGTCTTCTGGATGACTTGCCAGACCAAGATGATGATGATGATGATGACACACAGTGTCTACTGCAGAATAGACTGGATGATAGCTTTGACTCTGATGATTCAGATGATGATTGAAAAGCAGAAAATCCCAAGCAAAAAGTTTGCTTGCACAGCGATCAGACTTAGTTTTTGTGAGAACAGAAAATAAATTGGAGTAGAGGTATTGTAGATTTTGCCAGTGTTCCGGAATTTCAACTGATCCTGTCTTTTGGGGGTAAGGAGTGATTTACTTGCAATTTTAATGTAGCTGATTGGTTTGAAACCTTCAACCTTCACCTTAAGTATCCTTATGCATTTTTTTGTTTGTTCGTGAAAATATTTCCTTAGTATGGGACTTTTTTTTCCTTTTTTTTAAAGATGACAACATCTTTTAATTCAGAGAATGATCATATGTTTTACAGAGTGTCATTGAAACAATTTTTTGTGTGGAAATTAAGTAGATTAGTGTTTCCAGCGTGAATACTCGCTGTATTTCATAAATCAAGTAATTATTTGTGGGTTTCGGTTAGGACTGACGCATTTAGGACTGTGGGCGATATTCCAGTTTTGGGGGGTAGGGGTGACCTTTTTGCAATTGTGACATACCTAATTATTAGTCTACAACCTTCAAACTTGGTCAAAGTTATCCTAATGTATTGTAGTTTATGAAAATATGTTCCATATGACGAATATTAAAATATGTTTTTAAGTGCGAGAGATGACATCGTCTTTTAGTCATGAAAATAACAGTGTGCGAACATGCATTACTGAAGCCAAAATATAGCCTTACTGTTATTTGTAATGCTCTTTTTATGATACCTACTGATTGCTTTTAATAAGCAAGGAAGCAAAAAATAGTTTTCTAAGTTTTAATACCACTTGATTACTTATTGAAAATGCAATTGCCGAAAAGAGGTTTGGGGGGGAGGGGGGGGGGGAGGTACCCTTGCGGCAAGGGCAATAACTCTAAGACCATTCCCATTTTTTTTTTCCTGTTGACATGCATAAATGGATTCAGCACATTCAGGAGCACATTTTAGGCTTAGTCTGGTTAAGCCCGGGGGTGGGGGGGGGGGAGGGGGGTGAAGCCTATCCCCCCCCCCCCCCCCCCCCTGCTCCTCCCCAAATATATTAACGTTGTTTCTCTCATGTGGAACAGCAACAAGTGAGGCTGCGAGATGCACACGGCAGTTGGAGTTTTTCGCCGGTGGGCTGTGCAGTCATGAAATATAGGTGGTCAACTCATGGGGACGCTCCAGTGGGGGTTCTGTCGTGTCACGTTCAGTGGCCATTACACAATGGCATCTGCCAGGAGCAATTATGTCTCTTGATGTCTTAATGGAATGCCCTGTGTGTGCCTGCACACTGTGTGAACGCAGCGCAGGCTTCCAAAGGCGGTGCAGGAGTGTCCCCAGCCGGTTGGTTCGGCAGTTGAGGACAGTACTCCTCTGGGTCCCACTCGCACCTTCGGGTTATCTTTTCCCGTCTGTCCTAGCAGAGAGCCACATGGTTAAAGGGAAATAAATCCTCGTAGGAGAGTGGGGCGATGAGTTACACACATGGTTAAAGGGAAATAAATCCTCGTAGGAGAGTGGGGCGATGAGTTACACACATGGTTAAAGGGAAATAAATCCTCGTAGGAGAGTGGGGCGATGAGTTACAGAATTCACTCCAGATTGTGGCCCGTGCTGCATGTTTTATGTGGCTGAGATTCTGTGCTTGTGCATCCGTACATACGTGGCGTGTGTGTGTGGGGTGTGTGTGTGTGTGTGTGTGTGTGTGTGTGTTTGTGTGTGCTTGCATACTCTGTTTGTGTGAGTGCGTGCATGTGTGTGTGAGTGTGTATGCGTGGGTGTGCTCCCAACTGGTTGGTTCAGCAGTTGAGGACCGTACTTCTCTGGGTCCCACTCCCACCTTCGGGTGATCATTTCCCGTCTTTCCTAGGAGAAAGTCACTTGGTAATCAGAATCATGGATGTCCGTCGTGGTCGACGAAGACGACAGTGACTCCGCATGTGTGAGCGCAAGGCAAAGCTGGACACACAGATACGTCCGCACTCTGGGCATGCGACAGCTGTCACTGGGTCAGGTCTCCTCTCTTTGCGGGCTGCACTCTGGGCATGCGACAGCTGTCACTGGGTCAGGTCTCCTCTCGTTGCGGGCTGTCACTGGGTCAGGTCTCCTCTCGTTGCGGGCTGTCACTGGGTCAGGTCTCCTCTCGTTGCGGGCTTGGCACTTGTGGTCCAGTTCCTGCAAACGCTTCTCTTCGTCTTTCCTAGGAGAAAGTCACACGGTAAAAGGGAAATAAACCCTGGAAGGAGAGTGGGGTGGTGAGTTGATGTATCAGGTATCCTCGTGGTTCTCCCGGCACTGAGCAATATAAGAGAAGATTCTACTACCTTTTCTGCACAACCAGCATTTGTGGCTGTCTGGCATTTTTTTTTCTCCCAGAATGGAGCATAGACATTGAAATCGCCACACACTATCCATTGATCATTTGACTTCCCTAGGGCGAGTAGCCACTTTGCATTTAGGTCTGAGGGGCCATTTTCAAGATAAACTGATAAAAATTAATTGCATGATCATTAATCTTCATTTTTTTTTACACCTATTGATGATATATCTGTAAATTTGCTGGGACTTGGCATTGAACAGCCTAAAATCTAAACCGTACTGAATGTAGACTGCGGCAGACACCTTCCAGGACTGATCCATGTGATACAGAGAGGGGAAATAATATCCGTTTGAATTAGGCAGCTTCGTTTTTGGACCATTAAGTAGCTGAAGGAGAAGAAACATGGTGGTTGTTAAGGCTAAAATAATCTTTACAGTAACTGAAATTTGACGCAATGGACCTGCAATTTTTTTTAAAGAGAGTACTTGTATAGCGTCTATCCCCGGCGAGAGACCAAGCTCTAAGCGCTTTACAATCCGCATTCTCGTTTACACAACGGGCTGCCTACCGGTGTAACGAAAAGTTTTAACTCCCCGAATGGTTTAACTCCCAGGGAGTTAAACTGTTCATATGTAAATTTTAACTCCCCGGGAGTTAAACTAGAATGACTCCCACCCTGTGCCAAAATAACTCCACTCAGTAAAACTTCAAAATGTTCTAAAATCTTTTTTGTACAAGTCTCAACAAATTCTTGAAACCCATTAAGGGGGGAGTCATTTTGTACATATATCAGACTTAACTCCACCCTGTAACAGAATGACCCCCCTGGGAGTTAGTACAGATTAACTCCTGGGAGTTAATCCAGGCGTGTAAAAGTTTAACTCCCTGCCCACTAAGGGGAGTCAGTTTTTAACAGTTTAGAATAACTCCCATGGGAGTTAATGTGTACACGTGTTTTCTGACTCCCAGGGAGTTACTTTGTAACAGAGGGGGAGTTAATCTGATCATGACTAAGATGACTCCCCACCCACATGTTCCCAGGTGTCTTTCGGTAAGAGAATGGAGAAAAGGATTTAATGTTCATGATCATCATCATCATAGGGAAAGGAATTGTCCGTGTACATATTCATGTGCTCATTTATGCATGTCCTTGATATTTTACTATGCCTTTTTGTATATAATCTGTATGTAAAGTCTGTATATACATGAATTAATGGTTTGATGCCTTTGGTAGAAATACTTTACCTTCAGTCTTTGGCGTTCTCTCTCTCTCTCTCTCTCTCTCTCTCTCTCTCTCTCTCTCTCATGGAATCTATGCGACTATCAAACAGTCACCCATAAGTGTGGGCCATTACACTCAAATGGCGTAGAAATGGAACATTTTCAATTTTTCATTGTGTCATGCCGCCAAATTAGGGAGTGGGGTGGGGTGGGGGGGTGGGGGGTGGGGGGGGTTGAGAGGGTAAGGAAGGTGGGGAGAGAATGACGAGTAGTCGCGACGTGACGTAAAATTGTTTGTATGACTCGCTACATCTGGGAGAGAAGGAAGGAGAAAAAGGGTTGGCATAGATTAGAAATTTGTGTGTGAGACACATGGGATAGAGAAAGGGGGGGGGGGGGTTGGTGCCTGTTTTTGTACAAATTGTACAAGAGGGTGGCTGCTTGGGACCGATCTGATGAAGTTGTCAAGTGACTCGTCACAGGTGTGGTGGTGTGCGTGTGCCAAGCTAAAAATGAAAGTCGGCCAGCCAATCAGAAAAACACATTTTTCAATAAAATTCAGGACACGTGACTAATTCACAGAAACCAATAATATCGAAGGAAACAATTCTACCTGACAAGTCTTGATCTGGCAAGTTAGTGTAAGAACAAACAACAAACACAACACACACACACACACACACACACACACACACACAACACACACACACACACACACATTTCGAAAATATATCTATGAGATGCATGGGTGGTAGCGGGAGTGGGTGGTGGGTGGGAGTCATTCTGGTGGTATGTCAGAATAACTCCCCTGGAGTCAAACTGAAACTCAGAGGAGTTAGTTTTTTATATTCTAGTTTAACTCCCAGGGAGTTAAAATTTACAAATGAACGGTTTAACTCCGTGGGAGTTAAACCATTCGGGGAGTTAAAACTTTTCGTTACACGGGGCAGAGCCTACTGAAGAGCTGCCTGTTGGCGCTTCATCCAGTGGTTTCCCGTGTCGTTCAGTCAGTATGGTTCATTCAGTTTACAACTGTTTCATTCTTTCGATTTCTTACGCAGAGTGCACGCTATGTGTAACGTGTCATCCATACCAACGGCCAAACTGGCCTTCTTTTCCGAAAGTTGGTGGTGGGATTTTACGTGTGTGCAAGATGTTATGCGTGCGTTCACACCGGAACCTCGGTTTATAGTCTCATTCGAAGGACTGTATGGGAAATGGAATCGGAACCAATGTTAACTCCGAGGGAAAAATCCCCCTGTACCGAAGCGGCCCGGCGGAGATTCGAACCCGCAACCCCAGGATCACCAAGATTACGGGTCAGGCGCTCTACCCACCGAGTTATTCCGGCCCCCAATTCCACTGCATAGGAGATATATTCTTGAAGCTTGTGCTTCCTGAACTTTTCATTTGTTACATCTGTAAAAGCGAACAGTTTTGAATAAAGAATCGTTACATTTGTCTGCACGATATGTACGTGAAAACAGATGGTTATGTTTACCAAGCAATGTTTGAAAAGGTGAGGAACTAAATCTGTTCACCACCGTTAGTGCATTTCCCCCCCACTTTCCAAAGAGGGCAGCAAATGATGAAAAAGGGGAGCATTATTGTCGGAGAAGGAATGTTGGTGGATGGTGATGAAGGCGGGGGGACGGGCGCGCGCGCGCTCGCGTGTGTGTGTTCTTGCGTGAGTGCCTGTATGTGTGTGTGTGTGTGTGTGTGTGTGGTGTGTGTGTGTGTGTGTGTGTGTGTTTATGGCCTGTGGCCAATACAACAAACAGTCACAATTTGTGCTGGCAAAGCACGAGTCGCTGTGCTTTGCTGCAGATGTGCGCGCGCGCGTGTGTGCGCGTGCACGCATGCGCACTCTTCTTGCAGTGTCGCTGTCATTGAGGATTTCCAGTGCCCTGCACAGCAGTCAGTTCTGTGTGCAGTTATGGTCGTCCGCATGTGCCGCTGGCTGTGAGTGCATGGATACGATTGTCACACCCCACACACACACACACACACACACACACACACACACACACACACACACACATATACGCGCGCGCGCGCGCACATACACACACACTCACACACACACACACACACACACACACACACACACACACACACACACACTCTTATATGGATGAATACAAACGTCAGAAAACAAACAAATAAGAGAGTTATAACGCATGTTCAAAAACTGTATCAAGTTGAGCTAGATAAGTTAGATTTATACATGAAAGAAAATGGTTTAGAACTTTCGGGAGAAAAGACACAATTAATGCTTTTTATCAATGGTGATACTCCAAAGCATCCTCCTCAGCTTGTTATAAAAGGCAACACTCTTAAATATTCAAAAGCTGTAAAATTTTTAGGAGTCTATTTAACCCCTAAGTTAAAGTGGCGATATCATATTGAACACATAATAAGTAAAGCTAGACAAAGATTAAATTTTCTCAAAATAATTAATGCTCAGTCATGGGGACAAGATACTCAAACACTTTTACACCTTGCTACCAGTTTAGTTCGATCGAAATTAACTTATGGTCAAGAGGTTTATTTCTCAGCTCCACAGACGCTGCTAAAAAATTACAAAGCATAGACAGTAAGGCTGTTAAGTTGGCACTTGGTGTGCCAGTACACACAAATACGCTCAAAACATACAGAGCAGCTAATCTGTTAACTCTTGAGGACCAACGGAAGTTGGCCACCGCAAAGTATGTGACTAGATGTCTTTCAGTTTCTAATTCAGTGACAAATGACATTTTTCTTGACTCAAGACAGGATTTCCCTAAAAGAGCGCAAAACATTTCATATCTTCAACCTATTAGAAACTATACAGATGATCTTTTTAAGAGTTGTGATATTGATATTACATTAATTTCAAGTAGTCCCATAATACCCATTATTCCTCAATGGGAGCATATTTCTGCTAGATTCGATACAGATTATACAACACTAAAAAAAAGAGGATAACATCAATCTTATATCCGTTGAAGCAAAAGAACATCTAGAAAATAAGTATCCGAATCATTTAAAGATTTTTACAGATGGTTCAGTTTTGGAATCATACACAGGGGCTGGATTTGCTATTCCTGCTTTCAAGATAAGAAAGTCATTTTGTTTAGGAAAAGGTTTTTCTGTATTTACTGCAGAACTATATGCAATTCTTATGGCCTTATCCTTCATAGCTGATATTGATACTGTGATTTATAGCATTTTACTTTGTGTTGACTCAAAATCTGTTCTTTACAGTCTGCAAAACTGGAATGCAAAAGTTCGAAAAGATTTGATATTTGACGTAAAATACTTAATACATTCAATTATATGTAAAGGTATTAATGTAGAATTTTGTTGGATTTCATCTCACTGTGGTATCTGGGGAATGAAATGGCTGATAGATCAGCGAAAGAAGGAGCTATTAGAAAATATCCTGATAGTACACTAAAATTAGAAAAACATGAAATAAATTCGATGTTAGAAAGTCGTATAATGACAGAAAAGCTTCCTTCAAAGTCAAAAATATTACCGTGTTCGAGATCCTTGTCTAGTCTTATTTACAAAATTCGATTAAATTCATGGAAAACTAAATTTTCAAAAAATGTAGAATGTGCTTGTGGTCATCCAATATCAATTGAACATATTCTTTTTGATTGCCCATTGCTATCCCTGTTATACAACATATCTGGGATAGATGTAGCAAAAATGGGATCTTTAAATGATATAATCTACAGCGAAGAAATGATACAAATTGCATCAGTTTTATCCAGCACTATACTTGCAAATTTATTGTAAACATGAAATCATTTATAGTTATTGTATTAATGTTTATATGTAGCCTTTCACCCATGAGTGCATATTCACACTAACACACGCACACACACACACACACACACACACACACACACACACACACACACACACACACACACACACACACACACCCCACTCTACACACACACGCACAGTCATGCATACGCACAGTACACAAACACAACAAACACACACACACACACACACACACACACACACACACACACACACACACACACACACACACACACGCGCGCGCGCGCGCGCGCGCAAACACAGGCACAAATTCTAACGCAGCCCGTTTTAATTTTTTTTTTTTATTGGTTTATTTTTAGTCTAATATCACCATTGTTGTGAACAGACGTTAAATTAAATCAATCAGTCAATCAATCAAACACACACAACTCACTCACTTACTCACACACACACACACACACACAAAACACACACACACACACACACACACACACACACACACACATGCTGACGATATATGCATGTGGATGAAGGTAACAATGAAACGCAATACACCCACTAGAGCATTCAACTATACAAAAAAAAGTTTACCAAAAGGAATTAGATAAAATCACTAATTTTATGAAAGAAAATGGTTTATCACTATCTTTAGAAAAAACAAACATGGTCCTTTTTAACTCTGGTTATAACCCCGAAAAAATGCCTATATTCAGCATTAATGGAATTGCCCTTAAGTTTGTGCAAAGTGTTAAGTTTCTAGGTGTTTATCTGTCATCAAAACTTACATGGAATCAACATATAAATCATATACTTGATAAAGCACGAAAAGCATTAAATTTTCTCAAAATTATAAGTAAACAACGTTGGGGTCAAGATACTAAAGCACTTTTATGTCTTGCAAACTCACTTGTTCCATCTCGTTTAATATATGCCCAAGAAGTTTTCTTTAATGCCCCCAAGCACCTATTATCCAAACTTCAAAGCATAGACTGCAAAGCTGTTAAACTGGCACTTGGAGTACCAATACATGCTTCCAATCTAGGATCCTATAAAGAAGCGGGTGTTGTTCCTCTAGATGACAATAGGAAAAATTCTTGCGCTAAATTTATAGTAAAGTCTTTTGCTTTTGATACATTTTGTAAGGAAGAAATTAGATTAGACTCCGCGAAAGATTTGCTAAAAGAGCTAAAACAATACACTCTTTACAATCAATCAATTCCTATGCCACTGATATAATCCATTCTAAAGAATTAAAACACAAAGAAATAGCCACTAAGCCACCTGTTTCACCAGTAGCACCCTGGGAGCATATTAAACCTGCTTTTGATATTGATGATACAAATTTAAACAAAAATCAATCTCCAAATATCTTGAAAAATTTAGTAAACATAAGCATTGAAAACAAGTATACTGACTATAACAAGATTCACACAGACGGGTCTGTAATAGAAAACGGCAGTGCAGGATCAGCATTTTTTATTCCTTCCTTGAAAACATTAAAACGTTATAATATTGGTAGGCATTATTCCATTTTCACTGCTGAATTAATAGCCATTTTAATGGCGTTACATCACATTAAAGAGTTACCTTTAAATGCATGCAAAGTATTATTTTGTGTGGATTCAAAATCAGTATTATATGCTATCAAAGGTCAAAATACCAAGACACGGGTTGAAATGACACACGAAATCAAGCACTTAATACATCACTTAGCAAGCAAAGATATCAGTGTTACTTTTTATTGGATTCCATCTCACTGTGGAATTCTCTCTAATGAACAGGTAGATCAAGCAGCCAAGCGTGCAGCACGCAATGCTGCAGGGACAATTAAACTTAATGTTAAGCTAGATCTACATGAATATTATAAATACTTTGACAAGTTAGCAAAGGATAGTTTTGTTGACAAGTTGAAGACCTCAGATATACAATATTCACATAATTGTGTAAAAGCTAGTGGTACACTGCATTCGGATATAATAATTGAGAGTTTAAGTCAAATCAAATCCAGATCAATTACATCTTTGATGTTTAAGATTCGTCTAAACGCTCTCAAAACAAAATTTTGTAAAGATATTATTTGTGTTTGTGGGAGTCAAATTTCTACGAATCATCTGCTTCTGTACTGTCCTGCCATCAAAGCTCAAATGCTCAAAAAAGGAGGCACTGCGCTCAACCATCGAAATCCGATAACATTACAGAAAATAGTTAATGACCTTGATCTTCTTAAGTTGTTTTCAGAAACTTTGCATTCTAGTTCTGTTGGTATTTTTCTTTGATAGTTGTTGGTAATGTTGAGATTATTTATGTTTGTAGAATCCAAAACATTAGTATGGCATTGATGTTGCATTTACTCAAAAACACTCAACACTTTAAACTCTCTCATGCTTTTTTTTTTGTTGTCTAATGTCACTTGAGGGTGAAGAGACGTTAAATTAAAGTACTACTACTACTACTACTACTACTACTACTATACTACTACTACTACTACTACTACACACCACACGCACACACCAGCTTAGTGTGTGCATCATTTGTATTCGCGCAAACGTTTCCTCGATCGTGCACTAACGCGCATACATGCTGTCATATGTGTGTGTGTGTATGTGTGTGTGCGTGCGTGCGTGCGTGCGTGCGAACGTGTGTATGTGTGTGTGCGTGCGTGCGTGTGTGTGTGTGTGTGTGTGTGTGTGTGTGTGTGTGTGTGTGTGTGTGTGTGTGTGTGACAGAGAGAGAGAGAGAGAGAGAGAGAGAGAGAGAAGAGAGAGAGAGAGAGAGAGAGAGAGAGAGAGAGACCGGGCGCGAGCGCGCGAATCTGTACGATTTCAACATTTCAGTGCGACAATAACATTGATAAAGTGAAAAACCTTTGGTCTCCTGCTGCTCCTCGCTACGTTTGATGCCCGTCACAGTACAAGACTTAATTATCGCCATACGCATCAGACTGATCCCCCTCCCCCCACTACCTGGCCCCTCCCCCCTCCCCCATCCCCAACCCTCCCCCTCCCCCCCTCCCCCAGTCTTTCCGCGTTTTATTTACCGTCCCATCACTCCCTCTCCCCTTCTAGTTTGTCTCGTCCCTCCCTCCCGCCATCCGCGCCCCCCCCGCCCCCCCCCCCCCCCCAGCCCCCCACCCCCAGTCCCCCCTCACCACACTCATCCTTTCCCGCCCCACTCCACCCCCATCTCAGTCTCCTCCCTCATCCTCCCTCTCTCTCCTCTCTCTCTCTCTCTCTCTCTCTCTCTCTCTCTCTCTCTCTCTGTGCGTTCCTCATTTTGAGCTTGTTCAGAAACAGCTTGCGCTGCCTTTCTTTCCTTCCTCACCCCTCGTCAGGTCGCTCACTGCAAGTGTGGCGTGGAGTTGTCAGTGACAGCCCCGTTCTGAGGCAGTCCTTGTGATAACGATCCATTTTCAGTGGTCAGTGGACTCGGTCCTTGTGATCAACGATCCATTTTCAGTGGTCAGTGACTCGGTCCTTGTCATCAACGATCCATTTTCAGTGGTCACTGGACTCCGTCCTTGTGATCAACGATCCGTTTTCAGTGGTCAGTGACTCGGTCCAGTATACAGCGGTCAATCTCCGTTGGCAGGTTTGTTTTTTTTGTTCCTTTTATTTTTGTTGTTGTTTTTGTTTTTGTTTGGTTCTGAGAGAGAAGGTGGTATGAGGCTTGCTTAATTCTTTCTTTCAGTAAGCC
>CM065723.1:50531014-50533514 GCA_033310375.1 Conus canariensis | reverse complement strand
TGGGACTTCAACATCTCGGCGTTCCTGCAACGTCCCGACGTCCGAAATCACCCTCCCAAAGTGATCACGTGGATGGTCCCACCGCGTTACATGCCGCCACTTCCGGAGCCCGTGCGCCTGCGCGTGTGCACGGAAATGCCGTGTCGCATGAGCACCCGGTCGAAAGACAACTGGCGAAAGAGTTCAGCGTTGCTGTGGGCGGGTCAGATCATGAGAGAGGCTGCTCCTCCTCAGCGGGTGCATCCAGATCAGGTCAGGAGTATGAATCGGAAGTTGTTTTTTTTTCTCAAAGTCGCTGCTCTGTCTACCACCACTCCTTCAGAGAGAGAGAGAGAGAGAGAGAGAGAGAGAGAGAGAGAGAGAGAGAGAGAGAGAGAGAGAGAGAGAGAGAACTGATTCTTAAGGCCAAAGCCCTTCATGAAGGGGTGTGAAAAAACAATATGACCATAACACATGCAAAAGACAAGAGAGAGAGAGAGAGAGAGAGAGAGAGAGAGAGAGAGAGAGAGAGAGAGAGAGAGAGAGATATCAGAATTCAGAGTTCAGAGGTCAAAGTTCAGAATTTATTTGTCAAGGCCAAAGCCCTTTATGGAGTGTGAGCAAACAACATGACCACAACACATGCAAATGACAAGAGAGAGAGAGAGAGAGAGAGAGAGAGAGAGAGAGAGAGAGAGAGGAGAGAATTCAGAGTTCAGAGTTCAGAGTTCAGAATTTATTCATCAAGGTCAAAGCCTCTCCATGAAGGGGTGTGAACAAGCAACATGACCATAACACATGCAGAAGACAAAATGAAAAGGGGAACAAAACGTATTATAAACGTCGTTTGATGGTACACGACAGCAACATTCATAAACATTACCAAACATGCTGAAAACTTTATTGTTGTCAACATGAACAACTTTCTCTTCTTTTGAATGCTTTATATAAGCAAACAACAAGATTTTAGGTTGTAAGCTCTTTTTTTTTTGTTTTGCTGCCAAAAGTAATCTTAGTTACAAGCCAGTAAGGTTATCATAATATTTTGGGTGGAGTAACTGATATCATCTTGCGTCTTGGTAGCCTGGACACCAAAACACAAAGTGACTTTTAGTCTTAATCGTACTCCTACACTGTGGCTATTTCATTCATTTTCTTTTTATTGTTTATATGGTAAACAGTGGGTAGCTACATCATAGATACCCAGAATCAAACTTTTGTCAAGGAATATCAACCATACCTATTAAAATCAAATGTGACGTATTGTTCCAAATCATTAGACATCTAATTTTTTTTTCCAGAGACGTATGGTTCCAAATCATGAGACGTTTAATTTTTTCCACCAGAAACCTTTCACTGTTGTTAAATGGAAACTCCGCCTTTGCCACTCCCAAACAGCGTTTGTTTGAACGCTTTTAGAAAGGAACCAACACGGCCCACACCTTGATTTGCCAACATAAAAGAAACCTTATGCACATAATATGTGATATATTTTAGATGCCCTAGTTAAAACACAGAACATTAAAAAGTGCCTTGTTTGTAAAAGATCCTTTGGGGTAAAAGAACACGACGTTTTGACTCAGAGAGCCTTCTTCAAAGTCTGGTCATTTCCCTTCGTTTTGCCAGGTTAGGTAAGGTAATGTTGCTTATAGCCCAGCCGACCGCAAAGGGCCATATCAGGGCTGTCACCACGTTAAAATCAACTCATAAGTCATCAAAAAAAAACAAAAACAAAACAAACAAACAAACAAACAAACTTTCACACATCTCTTTGAAATACGTCTTCTAAAAACGCACCAGAAACTTTGTTAAAAATCTTTCTTCTGTAAAATCTTAAATCAGATGAAAAATGTTGATCTCTTTCAGAAACTCAAAGATCACGTCAGGTGGGACATCTCTGAACAGGGTTTTCATGGACTCTGCTGTAAAGTGTTTATGTCTCACATCGTGCAAGTCCCAGCATCGTTTTGCCAGATTCAACAACATTTGACATGCTTTCAAAGGGTAGTTCGCCTTCGCCCATATTATATGTCAACTTTAGCCAGAATTGTATGCAACAGACGCCAGAACTGGAAGTCAGGGGGAATCTTCCGAGTTCACGATACATTAAATCATTTGGTGTTTGTACAGGGACACCAAGATATCTTTTCAGCGGAGTTAAATGAGTAATCTCCCTTGCTGAAGGAACGATCCAAACCCCATATTTCTGCGCCGTGTAGCGAAACAGGCTGTGTCTATGCATCAAAACAAGAGAGAGAGAGAGAGAGAGAGAGAGAGAGAGAGAGAGAGGAGAGAGAGAGAGAGAGAGACGGTGTGCATAGCGTAAGTCGGGCAGAAGGAAATGCACGTTTTTCTGTCCATGCGTACTCGTTCATACTAATACTGGGAGAGATGGAGGGAGAGGGTGGGGGATGGGTGGGTGGGCGGTTGGTAAGGGAGGGACGGCGGGAGGGGTAACTGTCGCGGACAAAGAGACAAAACCCACGCCGTAGTGGTGGTGGTGGTGGTGGTGGTGTGGTGG
>CM065723.1:50483514-50528514 GCA_033310375.1 Conus canariensis | reverse complement strand
TCTCATTTTGCTCCTCCTCCTCCTCCTCCCCCTTCTCTTTTTCTCATATTGTTCCCATCCCTCCCCCTCCTCCTTCCTCCACCTCCTCTTCTTCTTCTCTTTAGTTCCTCGGCTAAAACTTCCAAATTTCAACAGGTAGATGTGTGCATCTTTGAGATGATGCGAGAGCGCACGCGCGCGCTTTTGTGTGTGCGTGCGTGCGTGCGTGCGTGCGTGCGTGCGTGTGTGTGTGTGTGTGTGTGTGTTAAACATGGTCCCGTTCATAGCTTGCTGTCAGCCTTGATGTGGCATCCTTCGTCGGCTGAGCTGTAAACAACATATCTTGAATGGATCTCACAAAAAAATCAATACAATATACCAGCCGCCGTGGCGAAATGGTTAGCGTCGCGGACTCCTGGCTGGGAGGTCGTGGATTCAATTCCCATCAGAGCCATATGGGAGATTTCTGCCCCGACCAGCTCCAAACCGGAGTTGAGTTTGCCACGGGCTCAGTTGGAAAGACGGACCACACAGTCGAGTTTCATCCAATAAATGGATGCATCTCCAAGAGTGTTGCTCAAAATTGATTTCCCAACCAATACTGCAGGTGTCTGTATCTCTTGGGCCTGGTTGACTCTGAGATATATTACGAGAATAAGCTTAAACTACAGCCCTGTCATGCAGTCTCAGAGCAGAATGGAAATCCATAGCGTCATCTTCATCATCCTCATTCTCATCGATCAGCTTAAAACAAAGTCTCTAATTCTGTGGTCCTTCAAGATCTGCTCTCATTGTGACCTCAGTTTCGAAGTCCACTCCTCGTCTATGATCTTGGTTTGATTCCGTTGGGGTCACCGGTATCGACAAATTCATGGGGGCTGTCGCTGGATGGACATGGCACTGCCGCCCTCTGGAGGGAGAGCTCACTCACGCCGGCTCCGCGACTAAGCAATTATTAGTAGGGGGCTTAGTACGTGGTGTCCTGCGTACGTTGGATCAGAACAGGCGCCACTGAACACCACCGAAGTGATTCGACGGTAGTGCAGTGTCTGTTCTGGTGGGTTGCCTCTTGATGACTTAACCCCATGGATTGCCGGCGCCGGGGCTGCGGCGGACCGGGCCGGGCTGTGGCAGTGGACGGGGAGGTCGGAATGAACGGAGTGGGTGCAGTACCACTGAGGTGGCACAAAAGATGGGACAGACAAAAAAAATCGATACAGTGTTGCAAAGAAACGGTAGAACAGCTCGGATAACATGTCTTCATTCATAGTTTGAAGACATCGTGGTGAAATAAATGGCTGCCACAGTTTAAGGAAACGTCTTTGATGTCTTTAGTGAGTCCACTGCCTCAACGGATAGAGCACATTTTGGTTGAGAGAGAGAGAGAGAGAGAGAGAGAGAGAGAGAGAGAGAGAGAGAGAGAGAGAGAGAGAGAGAGAGAGATGAACCAAAAATAGGACATTTGCATACTCTTATCAACACTCTCACTTTCATTCGGGATTGGCCACCTGATGAGTTGAAATAGGATAAGACCATGACATACGGGGGAGGGGGAGGGGGACCAACGAACCAACTCTTTGAAAACGTTTACACATCTAGCAACTCTTGATGCCTGACACTCTGAACAATGTTGTCCAACAATGTTCAGACCTGTCCGCAGTATTGAGAGCAGTGTACAGACAGATCTTTCGTTATCTGTATGTGTTGTAATTGTGCAGTCATAATCACTTTTCAAGATCAGGCGTAGAAAACCCACATAGATGTTATAAACCTTCATTCCTTTCCATTATGGCGATTGATTTTGTTGTCGCTGATTCAGTTCTGTCACACACAGTATCTACGAGTTCTGAGCGATTAAAACAATGAATTGTAAGTTTATGAGGGGGACCAGAATAGCTCAGGTGGTAGAGCGCTGGACTCGTGATCCTGGGGTTGCGGGCTCGAATTCCGGTACAGGGGAATTTTTCCCTCGGAGTTAACATTAGTTCTGACTCCATTCCCCATACAGTCCTTCGAATGAGACTATAAACCGAGCTTCCGTGTGTGAACGCACGCACAACATCTTGCACATACGTAAAATCCCATCACCAACTTTCGGAAGAGAAGGCCAGTTTGGTCGTTGGTATGGATCACACGTTACACATAGCATGCACCTTCTCCGAAGATGGAGTATGGCTGCCTTAATGGCGGGATAAAAAACGGTCATACACACAAAACTCCACTGCCTGTCTGTACAGGCAGTGTCCACAGGAGTATCAGCCTGCGTACGCAGAAAGAAAGAAAGTAAGTGTATGAGGAAAGCTAAAACGCGTCCAACTGCACAAAATCAACAGAGTAGGGGAATGCGTTTTTAGTCGAGCGTGTACGTGTGTGGTAGTGACGGACTGAGCTAGCAGGTGTACAATTAGTAGCGGTGCCTGCATCTGTGGAATAGAATTTCAACGCATAAGGCACAAGTATCCATATCAGTATCAGTCAAAGCATCCTTGGCTTATTTTCCATGTTTTGTTAAGTAATCTTGAAAGGACTACACTTTCTTCACCGGCATTTGTGTCCCATAACATAGAGTGCACACGCACAAAGCAAGGTTAAGGTGAGGAATAGAAATGTTGAGCTATGAAAGCCGCTTTGACGAAGTGGTTCGCGTCGCTGACGCCCGATTGGGAGTTCGTGGGTTTGATTCCCATCAGAGCAATTCATTTGTGAGATTTTGTCTGTCCTGACTGGCTCCTACCCAGATTCGGGTTCGCTATGGGCTCAGTTGGGAAGACTGGGACCACACATCGAGTTTCATCCACATCGTGGTTCCGTCTTCGGGAGTGTTCTTCAGATGTCATGACCCACACTGCAGGTGTTTTCTCCCAGCGCTTGACGCTGGGCTGTAGTATGAAAGTGAGCGTACAGTACAGTCCTTTTATGCCGTCTCAGGCCAGAATGGAACACTGGGAGCATTATCTTCATCATCCTCACCCTCGTCGAGCAGCACTGAAAGAAAAAAATGTCTCAGATTCTATGGCCTTTCCTTTTCTGCTGTCGTGATGACTTGAATATTCTCCACGTCCTTGCCCTTGGTATTGTTCCGTCGGGGTCACCGGTATCGGCAAATTTATGGGGACTGTCTTTGAATAGACGTAGTGGCTCCCTCCGGAGGGGAACCATACTTTCGCTGGCTCCGCGATTGATTATTGAAGTCAGTAGGGGGCTTAGTAGGTGGTGTCCCGCATATATTGAAGTCAGTAGGGGGCTTAGTAGGTGGTGTCCTATGAAGTCAGTAGGGGGCTTAGTAGGTGGTGTCCTATGAAGTCAGTAGGGGGCTTAGTAGGTGGTGTCCTATGAAGTCAGTAGGGGGATCAGTAGGGGGTGTCCTGCGTGTGCTGGATCAGAGAGGCACAACTGAACACCACTGAAGTGAGTCGGCAGCAGTGCGGTGTCTGTTCCGGTGGGTTGCCTCCTGACGACTTGATATTGCCTATTCCCTGTGGATTGCCATTGCCGGGATTGCGGTGCAATGGGCCAGGCTGTGGCTGTTGTAGGGAAACCGGAATGAGCATCGTAGATGCGTCGCCACTGAAATAGCACAGAAGATGAGATCAAGACAGAAAGCGAATTGAAATTAAAAAAAAAAAAAAAGGTGGGGAGAGGGGGAGGGAGGAGGAGGAGGAAGGGGGGGGGGGGAAGAGACCATTCTACAATGTGTTTTTCGTCCAGACTGACCATGTCCGTCGACAAGGGTATCGGTAATGCTGGCACACCAACATTGATTCGTCCTGTGTCTGTGTGCACTTTAATCGACCCACAGACAACTTGTTCGTTCTCTGTCGTTCCAGGTTCGACTCCGACCTGCTCAGTTTATTCGGATACGTGGCCAAGCGAAGCAAGTCCGCCGTGCCCAGAAACTACACGGACATCCTGAGGAAGAAGACGGGACTGGTGGCCTGGCTGGTCAGCCACTGCAAGACAGAGGGTCGGCGTGAGCAGTACGTGGGCCAGCTAAAGCAATACCTGGACATAGACGTCTATGGGGGGTGTTCCCAAACAAAACATTGCTCACGGAGCCAGGATGATTCGTGCCAGGAGATGATCAGCGAGAAGTACAAGTTCTATCTGTCCTTTGAGAACTCCTTCTGCAAAGACTACGTGTCGGAAAAGTTCTTCAGGTACCTCGGCACGGACGCCATAGTTGTGGCCAGGGGCAGTAACGAGTACCAGGTAATCGTTGTTTGCTTAGCGGTTTTCCTCACCTTGTGGATGCTGCAATCTCTTTTTTTTGTCGTAGGTTTTCTTTCGTTTTCACTTCCACTTTTGCGCCCTTTTCCATGGCACTATCCCTATGCCGCCCGTTACGGCTTCCCTAATACACTGCTTCGCCCATTCTTGTCTTCAGTAGACGCTGTGCTCTGGCAACAATCAATTAAAGGCCGCTATGAGACCACGCGCTGGAGAAGACACGGCTCTGTTGCAGAGTTATTTCGGCAAGTGTTCCGTAAAGGGTAAAGGATACCATTAATGGAAGAGCGGAGTAGGATGTTGCGGTGTGGGACTAGACTTTTAACCTTTTACTTTGTTTCTTTCAGACATTTGTTTCGACGTTTCTTTTCTTTTTTCTTTTCTTTCTTTCTTTCTTCCTTCCTTCTTTTCTTTTCTTTCTTTCTTTTCTTTTCTTTCTTTCTTTTCTTTTCTTTTCTTTCTTTCTTTTTTCTTTCCTTTTCTTCATTTTCTTCCTTTCCATTTTTCCCACCTTGTTTATTCCTCTCCATCCTTTTTTTTGTATTATTTTCCGTTTTCTTTAGTTTTTTTTTTCCCCGTTTGCTTCTGTCTTTGGTTTCTTTCTTATTTCTTTCCGTCATACTTGACATTTCTTCATCAAGTCAATTATTCGTGCACTGATTCTTTCATTCGAATATCCCTTGTTTTCTTCCTTCCTTTATATCTTATTCGAATATCCATCCTTTGTTTTCATTTTACCCTTCTTCTCTCATTCGAATATCCATTGTATAATTATTTTCTTTCATCTCTCATTCGAATATCCATTGTATATATTTTTTTTCTTTCATGTCTCATTCGAAGACACATTCTTTACATCAATTCTCTCCCTTTCTTTTTATCATCTCTCGATCCAGTAATATTCTCCCCTTACATTTCTTATTCCAATACCAAGTCAAGGATTTTTTTTAAATCCGGAAAACCCCATAGAGGTGTAGGGATAGACAACAGTTCATTACCAACACGCCTTTGCAAATGTATGATTAAGAGAATTCAGTAAATAGTGATCTTTACACACGTATTTCCACTACACACGGACTCCAAATGTGGAGAGTACCTTTGAAATAATGACGCAATCGCACAAAAGCAAGCATCAATGAACATGTAACGACATTAATGATGGTTTCACTAAGTTGTGATGACAGTGAACACAACCAACCAAATTTGCTTTTACTACATGACAAATTACGATTTACATCTTAAACATTATAATCCGGTCAAAATCAGCTTCTCTGAATACCGTTTGCTTATCTATTCTTCCCCGTTTATCTTTCACCTCTCAGTCCAGAATCCATTTGTTTTTTTGTTTTTTTTAAATTTCCAGTCCAATATCCGTTTTGTTTTTCATATTTCCAATCCAACATCCATTTCGTTTTTCAAATTTCCAGTCCAATATCCATTTTCTTTTTCATATTTCCAGTTCAATGTCCATTTTGTTTTTCATGTTTCCAGTCCAATATCCATTTTCTTTCCCATATTTCCAGTCCAATATCCGTTTTGTTTTTCAAATTTCCAGTCCATTATCCATTTTGTTTTTCATATTTCCAGTCCAGTACCGATGTTGCTTTTTCCCCCCATACCATCATCCATTCCGTCTCTTTATTATCCATCGATTATCGGTCACTTTTTCCTTCATCTCTCTTTCACCATCTACTGCTTGTTTTCTTTCAGAATCACGCGCCCCCAAACATTTTCATCAACACAGCAGACTTCAAATCGCCCAAAGAGCTGGCCAGTCATCTGCTGTACCTTGACCGTCATCCGGAGGAGTACATACGGCTCCTGAGGGCCAAGGACGAGTACTGGTCAGTCACTGAGGACTGGCCCAAACGGACCAAACAGGGTGAAATTACAGACATGGAGTACCATCTTGAGTCTGTCTCCTTCTGTGAGCTGTGCAGACGCTTGTGGGAGCTGGACAAGTACCGCAAAACTGTGTCGGATATCGTGCAGTGGTTTGACAAAGGGAACTGTTACGAGCCTCCAGATTTGTAATCGGGAAACGATGCAGTGTCTGTGTGTGCGTGCGTGCGCGCGCGCGTGTGTGTATGTATGTATGTATGTGTGTGTGTGTGTGTGTGTGTGTGTGTGTGTGTGTGTGAGTGTGTGTGTGTGTGTGTGTTTCAGATTTAACGTCTATCCACTCTAGGTGATATTAGACGGATAAAAACATCACCCCATCAACCCAAAAGCAAACCAACCAACCAACCAAACCTTAACGATGAAACTAGGAAACTATGGATGGTTTAGATGTGGGAGAGAAGAGAGAGGTAGGTAGGGGACGGATGAAGGTGGTCCTTTCATATATTCTATGTAGATTAAGCAATAGCCGTATGATTGACTCACTTAAAAGTAACGTCATAAATATGAGATCTTAAATGTGAGAAGCTCTAAGTACTTTCTGATTGAACTCTTTGATAAAATAAGAAAGAATTCATAGGTGATTCAAAAATTTTTGTAATAGTATATGTAGAAAGCATGGGTATAAATTGTTTGATAGCGGCATACAAGAGAATATGATCAGCTTTTATGTTCTTTCCGCAAACACATGAGGCATTTTTACTGAATTTTGTTGTAAAAGCATTGATTTTCCACCTACACATGAAGGGATGATAACTTTCTGCTGATGTGGGAGTGTGTTTTGATGTTTGAAATACTAAAATCTGTGTAAATAGGCTTATTGTGAGACTTTTTAAAAGAATTGTGGAAATGGTTCCAAGCAAATGATTCCACTATACTATATGGTTCTTGAACTGAAAGTGGAAAATTTATCTTGAGAGGCTCTGAACTACATTCTGCATCTTGTTTTGCAGCTCTATCTACTTTATCGTTATAATAAAACGATCAAAGTGACAGCATCAAGCAGAAAATAATTGCAGTGCCTTGTAAAGGGAGAGCATGAAAAATTAAATTGCTAATTTCAATTATCATTTCTGATCTATTCTGCAATTTTAATGATTTCAGTGCCTGAAGCACAGACTTTGAATCAACACCAAAAAAAGTACTTAAAATATAGATCGTCGGAAATTTAGAAGATAAATTAACGCCATCAAAATTTCAGTAAATTCCGCAGTAAAAGCTGATGTATTTTTCTCTAGTGAAAAACATTTTTCTACTTTTAAATCAGATATGAAATAAGCAGAGCCCCCATTTTTCTGAATGAACGACCCATCTGTGTACACTTTTTAAATAATTTGGATATTATTCTTCAATATGAGATTTAACACTGCTTGCTAATATATATATATATATATATATATATATATATATATATATATATATTTGTTAAAAAATATTTTAAAAATGAAGTGGTAAAATCTACAAGCTTGTTTCTAGCGTTGCTATCTTCAGGATGTCTTTTGGGGCACGCCAACGGTCTTTTATGGCGTGCGGGACTTGATTTCAACTCTGTGTGTGCAGGCGGATCTCATTTGCTGCACGTGCGGCCTGTGGTTCTTATTGGGGCCTGTTCAGGTGGAATGTGCTAGCAAAGATTTCCACTTGTGCCTGCAATTGTTTACAATTTCTACTTTTGTGTTCAGAGTTGCTAAGTGTGGCTTGCATAATATTAACCGTTTTTCTGTGGAGCATAGATTGCATCTTTTTGAAATATTGTTGTATGGTGTTGCTCTTTTTATGATTTTCCATGATATGTTGTAGTCTATTTTTTTATCTTTGAGTTTCCAGATGTATTTGCTCAGCTCTGTTTGATTTTTGTATTTTTCATTTTTGAATGACTGTTTGTGGTTTGCGTATCTGGTTTTGAAAGTGTTTTCAGTAATCCCTACATATGTTTCTTCTTCATTTTCTGATGTTACCGTAGCTTGGTATACAATGTTGCTGTGAAGACATTTATTGCTCAGGGGGCACTGTTCTTTTTTAGTGCAGTTGCAAGATGTCCTTTCGGCACCCTTCTCTTTTATGTTGCTTTTCATTTTGTTAGATGAATCAATCATGTTTTTGAGGTTGGGCATACATGAGTATGACAGTTTAATGGTGTTTTTGTTGAATATTTTGGACAGTTTGTGTTCTTTTGGGAATGATGTTGCCAAGATTTTAAAGAATTCTTTTCCTACATTTGTTTTTACTTGTCCATCGTATGGTGGGTTGTACCATATGATCTTTCTTTTCCTATTTTTCTTAATTCTGTTCGTGTTGTTGTCTGGACTGTATTGTAGTTTGTAATTGTAACCACTTTTTTGTAATGCTTCTTGATATTCTGTTGCTGCATCATTGAATGCGTTTTTATTGCATGACAGGTTGGATAGTCTCTTGTTTATACCATTGGGTATTGTTTTTACACATTTGATGTAACCATGGGATCGTATGATGGTGCCGAAACATGTGAACTAGTCGGACTATTCATGCTATCCAACATCCAAAAACAACTTGGAAAACAGGCCGGTTTATACAGAGATGACGGCCTCGCTGCATTAAACAATAATCCAAGAACCATCGAAAACAAGAAAAAAGAATTATGTAAAATCTTTAAAAACCACAACTTAAAAATCACAATAGAAGCAAACAAAAAAGTAGTGAATTACCTAGACATAACATTAGACCTCAATAACCATGTGTACAAACCATACAAAAAACCCAATGACATACCAGTCTACGTAAACATCAAAAGCAACCACCCACCATCTATATTAAAAACAATACCCAATGGTATAAACAAGAGACTATCCAACCTGTCATGCAATGAAAACGCATTCAATGATGCAGCAACAGAATATCAAGAAGCATTACAAAAAAGTGGTTACAATTACAAACTACAATACAGTCCAGACAACAACACGAACAGAATTAAGAAAAATAGGAAAAGAAAGATCATATGGTACAACCCACCATACGATGGACAAGTAAAAACAAATGTAGGAAAAGAATTCTTTAAAATCTTGGCAACATCATTCCCAAAAGAACACAAACTGTCCAAAATATTCAACAAAAACACCATTAAACTGTCATACTCATGTATGCCCAACCTCAAAAACATGATTGATTCATCTAACAAAATGAAAAGCAACATAAAAGAGAAGGGTGCCGAAAGGACATCTTGCAACTGCACTAAAAAAGAACAGTGCCCCCTGAGCAATAAATGTCTTCACAGCAACATTGTATACCAAGCTACGGTAACATCAGAAAATGAAGAAGAAACATATGTAGGGATTACTGAAAACACTTTCAAAACCAGATACGCAAACCACAAACAGTCATTCAAAAATGAAAAATACAAAAATCAAACAGAGCTGAGCAAATACATCTGGAAACTCAAAGATAAAAAAATAGACTACAACATATCATGGAAAATCATAAAAAGAGCAACACCATACAACAATATTTCAAAAAGATGCAATCTATGCTCCACAGAAAAACGGTTAATATTATGCAAGCCACACTTAGCAACTCTGAACACAAAAGTAGAAATTGTAAACAATTGCAGGCACAAGTGGAAATCTTTGCTAGCACATTCCACCTGAACAGGCCCCAATAAGAACCACAGGCCGCACGTGCAGCAAATGAGATCCGCCTGCACACACAGAGTTGAAATCAAGTCCCGCACGCCATAAAAGACCGTTGGCGTGCCCCAAAAGACATCCTGAAGATAGCAACGCTAGAAACAAGCTTGTAGATTTTACCACTTCATTTTTAAAATATTTTTTAACAGATGTTGCTCCCCAAGGGGTTGAGCACCTTCAGATTTTTTAAGGACTTTTTTTTATATTGTTCATAATATATATATATATATATATATATAATATATATATATATATATATATATATTGCCCTTCTTTTTAAAATCAGTGTGGTCAATATCAAAATGGGCCCTTTGAAGTTCCCAGGGTGGTGTGGGGAAGAAGGACAGCCTAGCAGATATAAACTTTTCGTCAACAGTAATGATCGTGACTTGCCTAAGCTCAGAAGTATTCGTTGCCAAAGTCATCTGAGAGGATATTGTTTTTGCACGTGTAGGAAAGTCGATATCTGATCTTATCTTAATCACATTTTTCACATCATTCTTAACTGGAATGCTTCTTATCATAAATTTTGTGGCAGCCACTTCCCTCTGATCACCTAAGGGTAAAATTTGAGCTTCATTATATGTTCGAAGACAAGATGCATGGGTGGAAAGACCCAGTGCAAGTTTGAGCGCTTTGCATTCTACACTTTGAAGCTTCTTTAATAAATAATTTGGTGCACTAAAAACCATTTTTTACACATATGTTAATTTTGATCTTATTAAATATGTACACATATAAAGTAGAGTGGAAGTGTCTTGTTCCCATATTTGTGTACTCATAATTTTGAGAAAAGTTAGTTTTCCTTGCTTTTGTCAGCAAATAATCTTTATGTTGATTCCAGGACATTTTTGATGTGAGGTAAACGCCCCAAAACTTAATTTGTTTGAACATTAAAAACCACCAACACTCAATAAGCATATTGCATATTTTCGGTTTATTTGTAAAACCTTTATCAAGCATAAAGAACCAAGGGCCCACTCTTGAAAACTTAATTTGTGAAGTATAATTAAGAAATACACCATTTATTTTGAAAATAGGCATTTTGTCGCGATTCGTGCTACTGTTGAATAAAATGATGTTTGTTTTTCTGTAAATAAACTTAGCCCATTCTTTGCCAAATACTCTGCTATACTGTCGAGCTCTTTTTAATAGTCTTTTTGTATGGTCTATGTTATGAATTGGAGTTTTCGTTTTTAAAGTTACCTCCATTCACATGTATATATTGCCACATATTGAACTAAGATGAAATTTTTAGATAATTTACTGGATAGATCATGCATTAGTAATGAAAATAGGAAAGGAGCAATTATTGATCCTTGAGGAATACCCATTGCAAGAGTTCTTTTAGTTGAATACGTGTTCCCTACTCTTGTTTTAATTTTTCGATTCTTTAGAAAACATTTCATATAATCATAAAGATGACCGGACAGACCGATTTTTAAAAAAATATTTATTTAAGTAAGAGCCAAGAATGCCACACTTGATCGTAAACCTTATCTATGTAAATACATGTCGCTAATATACATTTAAGTCTAGCAAATTGCTTCTTTATGTTTGTTGTTAAGTTTCATTCAGAGTTCTGTTGTCGATCTACTCTTTGTGATCTAGTTGCAAAGCCAGAGGACTGCAGGCGGAAATCTAAACAAATCTTAAATAAATGTTAGCGAACCGCCCAGAGAACGTGGACAAACGAGTCACAAGACGAAACACAACGCGTTTCGACCTCTTAGGTCTTCATCGGGTGAGACATAAACGAATAAAACAACGAAAATTCACTTAGCTTTGATCGCTTCAGATCACTTCACAGGGTTCAGCGCAAGGAAGAAGGCGTGCGTGAACGCCTTCTTCCTTGCGCTGAACCCTGTGAAGTGATCTGAAGCGATCAAAGCTAAGTGAATTTTCGTTGTTTTATTCGTTTATGTCTCACCCGATGAAGACCTAAGAGGTCGAAACGCGTTGTGTTCCGTCTTGTGACTCGTTTGTCCACGTTCTCTGGGCGGTTCGCTAACATTTATTTAAGATTTACTCTTTGTGAATCCAGTCTGATTTATGGGTATTATTCCGTTCTTCTCACAAAAGTATATAAGTCTGTTTATAACGATTCTTTCCAAAAGTTTGCATACATGGGATGTCAGTGCTATAGGTCTATATTTATTTATGTCAGTGCAGCTTTTGCCATGTTTGTGAATGGGAACCACAATGGATTCTTTCCAAATTTTTGGCATATTACCACACACCAGCATTTTAAAAATATATCGTAAAGGAAGATGACATAATTTTCCGGCAGATTTTTTAGCCTCTGGTTCGAAATTGCATCCAGTCCAACCGACTTTTTTTTGGTTTGGGATGGAATTTACTGCATCTTTGAGTTCCTGAAGCGTTAGAGGCGCATTGATATAGTTTGTGTTATGAGGAATAGATTTTTGTAAATTCTTTTTGTACTTTTTGGTCTCGATACTCATTGCAAATCTTTGATAAACCGTTTCCACAGCTGACATCAGCAAACATGTCAGCGAAGGCTTCTGCTTTCTGTTGGGCACTTGGAAAAGAATCATCATTTTGTTTTAATGGATATGTTGGTAACTTGGTGCCATTTTTCATTACTTTTATCTCCTGCCATTTTTTCCCCTGTATCCTTGTGTTCTTTTATTTCAGTTGTGCAAAATGTGGACCAGTAGTGCTGCTTTGACTCTTGGATTATTTCATCACTATGCTTACTAGCCGTTTTCATTTCTCTCTGTTTTCTACCTTTTTGGTCTCATCCTTTGTTCCTGATGTATATCCTATATTTTTCTATCTTTTCATCAACAGCACGCTTGCAGTCATCATTCTACTATACATTTCCTTCGTGCTTCAATGATTTAGATATATGTATCCTTGGAATAGAATTATCTGCAGCTGCTAAAAGGGAAGAATGAAACAAAGTGTAAAGAACGTCTATGCTAACTGTAATTGTAGTATCTATAGTCAGTTTGAAGAAAGGCTTTAAAAGTTATGCTAACTGTGATTGTAGTATCTATGGTCAGTTTGAAGTAAGGCTTTAAAAGTTGACCGGTCTGCATAAAATGTAGTGTATCAGGGTTTGTTTCTCCTTGTTCCATCTGTTTGTTGATAGATACTTTTATGGAAGTATGGCCTGATCCTAGCAAATCATCTACAGGATTCCATGAACAATCTGTTGCCAGTGAAGGAGATATGAAAATTAGATCTATGGCTGAGGGTCTATGAGTTGCTATATCAGGGATGCGAGTAACATTTCCATCATTTAACAAATACAAATTTGAGTCTGCTATGTTATCAATGAATCTGTTGCTTGTGACGTGTGTGCAGTTATTATATCAAAATGGAGCATGTGCGTTTAAATCCCCCCTATCACCCATTTGTCTTGCTGTTCTTGAAAGCTTTTCAACCAGTCAGTGTTCATGTCATCTGGACCTCTGGGTAAGTATTTAGAAGCGATGTTAAGAACAAAAGATGAGGAAAATCTGACAATGAAAGCATACGATGAGACAGAGTCAATGTTCAGTGGAGCTGGTGAAGTTCGTTGACAGAAGTCTACTCCTTCACGAACATAAATAGCTGTTTGAAGCGGTCAGAAGGATCAGTCTGTTCATAAACTGGGGATAATAAAAACCTGATATTTTTGGTAAGGCACTTTTGTTGACTTTTCTTGATTTTTTCCCCATAACTCTTGCTATCCCCACTTGCCGGATTGTATTTGACTGCATCAGCATTTGAATTTAAATTATTTTTATGTCAGTTTGTGTTTGAGCGTGGATAACCTTTATTTTTTAGCTGATTAGATCTGAATCTTGAGCTGCTGCTGCTTTCGTTGCCTGCACCTCTCTTTGCGCCCGAACAGTCATTTCAAGTGCTGAAATTCTCACACACACAGACAAAATAATTTCAGCCATTTGTTTTAGCTGTGACAAAATGCTCAGGTCATATTCCATAGAGCATCGATTATTGATTCCATAGTTTGCTTCACTGGACTGATTTGGTCTCTCTATTTCCGAAGCTCTTTCGACTCGACGGCTAATAGTACAATAGTACACAAAATAAAAATCAATGAATGACAAGAGCCCCCCCCCACCCCCCCTTTCTCTCTCTCTCTTTGTCCATCTCTCTCTCTCTCTCTCTCTCTCTCCCCCCCCTCTCTCTCTGTCTCTGTGTCCCTCTCTCTCTCTGCGACAGACCCCCCCCCCCCCCACTCTCTCTCTTTCTCCAATCCAGATACTACACCAAACCATGTAATTCAGGCTACTTCTCTTACTATCGACAAGGAATGAGAACACACTTTTGAATTTAGCCGTGTACATTTATGGAGCACACAAGAAAAAAGCAGACAGTGACGTCTTAATGCACTTTGCTCTGTGTAACATATCGACACATTTTCATTATTTCGTTTTGTTACGTATTATAAGAATGTTATATGAAGCATTTATGAACCCACCTTTAGTATGCGGCTTTGGGCTTATTCTCAATAAAAGATCCGTATTCGTATTCGAATTCGTATTTCTATTCGTATTCTCTCTCTCTCTCTCTCTCTCTCTCTCTCTCTCTCTCTCTGCTTTCAGTGTTTTTTTTTTATGTCTTTCTCTGTGTCTCTGCGTCTCTGTCTGTCTGTCTGCCTGTCTCTCTGTCTGTCTGTCTGTCTGTCTGTCCTGCCTGCCTGCCTGTCTGTCTCAATTCCTAGTCAGTCTTTGACAAATCAACTCTTCAGATCCCCCCCCCCTCCTCCAACTCCGTCTGCCTCCTCCCCTTCTCCTTCCTGTCATCGCAAAGATCGTAACGATACACGGTGCAGATGACTTCCTCCAGTCAGTACTGACTTCTCCTCCACCCTGACACTGAAACTGATCCTGATTCCAAACGGACATCATTAGGGACAATATTGGCGGCCATTTAAAGTTGTTGTTGTTGTTGTTGTTGTTGTTGTTGTTGTTATCGTTTTTAACAAACTTATTGTCTTTGTTGTCTCTAATCGTTGCTCACTGTTTCATGTATATGCTGGTATGGAAAGAAAACTTGGTGTGCTAACCAGCGAGTTTTGCATCATGTTGTGAATCTGCGCAGATGAGATGAAAATTACTGGATTTCAAATATGTCACATTTCGTTAGAGAATCGATACTGGCAATATTTCTGAGGTGCGATGTCATAATCATACATTATGTGTTAGTGTATGCTCTCATAAAAGTCAATGAATAATCATGGTCAGCTGTTATTGAAAACCTGGAAAACCTACTGCCGTAGCTATGTGTTCACTTAACGATTGGTGCAAGCGACCTTTATTTAGAGTTATTACACTTACTCGTCAGATACGTGTCAGTGTTAATGATTCTTTTGTAATATGGATAATTTGCATCAAAAGTGGTTCTAGTGAGCTGAAAGTATGTGAACATACTGAATCAGACTGTATACCTGTAGAACTTTGTGTCAGCCGTGATGATGATGCTAGTCTAAAATAACACTGTAACTGTCAGTAAGGAAACGTTTGTGTGGAATGATGAGTGTGTTGACACAGACTGTAATATTGCGACTTCAAAAGGTTTTCAGGAAAAAAAACAACAACTTGATTCATGCTAACATCAACGAAGCGTTTTGTTCTTTTAATATATGAGAATAGGAAGCAGTTAAATGCATGGAAAATCCCAAGACTGGTTTGATTGAGAATGTTGAACCTGTAAATAACGTATTCACTGACCTTTGACAAATTTTCACCCGTTCACATGATAATGGAGATTTTATGTGTTCGGTATGCCCAGACGTCAATACAGACATTCGGAAGAAACAGTTTAACAATGCTCTGACGGCAGAATTACTGTCATCAGTTTGGAGCACGGTAAAAAAAAAATTCTTTGAACATCATAAACCCACTAGTATCATTAGCATAGATGCTTGGCTTGAACATTTCTTCAATAGACTGTTGACAAATCGCACAAGCAATAATAACATAATGAAGAACAGGAAAGAGATCCTTTAAATAGTCCAGTTTCAAAAGAAGTTTTATTTGCCGTTGGGACAAGGAAACGCCGTAAAGGTGCTGGACCACACTCTATCATTTGGAGTTCTTGAAACATGCTAGTGACACTGACTCTGACTTAATGGAATTGATCCTGACAACCGGACAGGTGCCACTGTTCTAACCCTGTCTAAGAAAGAGAATGTAAACAATCTCAGTAGCTGCCTTACCGTTTCTCTCCGTGATGTTTCTAGTAAATTCTGCAGCACTGGCATTCATCGCGGAAATGGGAAAGGGCAGAGGAACATAATTTTACTTGAGTATGCTTACTTCGATTGAAACGTTGTTATTCGCCGGTAGACCGTGTATTTGCTGTGATGGCATTATTTTCAAGACGTCTTTATACTGTTACTTTTTTTGTTGCTTTCACTGGTTTTAAGAAAATACAGATTCTTAAATAGAAGCGTTTAATACTTGTTATGTTGGAAAAAAAAGGCATGCGTGGTAAATTATTTAAATGTATAACAAGCATGATTGATTCAAATCAGATTGTATTGTGTACACTGTTGGTGTTGACCAAGGAAATCTGTGATGGTTTTTTTTTTTTTTTTTTGCTCTGTTCAAAATTGTAGCGGAAGGACAGTGTGTATTATCATTATTATCATTATCATTGTTATTATTATTATTATTATTATCATTATTATTATTACTATAATCATCATCATTATTACTATCTTATTATTATATATCATCATTATTATTATTATAATGAATACTTACATAGCATCTATTCTCGGCTAGAGACCAAGCTCTAAGCGCTTTACATTCCACACTCGTTTACACAACGGCTGCCTACCTGGGTAGTGCCGACTGAAGAGCTGCCAGCTGACGTGCTTCATTCAGTCGTTTCCCATGTCATCCAGTCAGTGTCGTTCAATATTCTTCACTCAATGTCCTTACTTCCTTCATTCTTTCCATTTGTCATGCAGGGTGCATGCTATGTGTAACGTGTCATCCACACCAACGGCCAAACTGGCCTTCTCTTCCGAAAGTTGGTGATGGGATTTTACGTGTCTGCAAGATGTTATGCATGCGTTCACACACGGAACCTCGGTTTATAGTCTCATTTGAAGGATTGTATGGGGAAATGGAGTCAGAACCAATGTTAACTCCGAGGGAACCCCCCCCCCCCCCCCCTCCCGTACCGAAACAAGAAAATGTAAACTTTTACCGGAAAAAAAAGATCACCCAGAGCCAGAAAAACAGTTTGTACACGAAGATGTGAAGACACACACAGGCACAACAATAGTCTGTACACA
Organism: Conus canariensis; assembly: GCA_033310375.1. NCBI lineage: Eukaryota > Metazoa > Mollusca > Gastropoda > Neogastropoda > Conidae > Conus > Conus canariensis. Next base: position 50,511,468 of record CM065723.1, on the reverse strand, counting down.
CAGATGTGAAGACACACACAAGCAGAACAATAGTCTGTACACACAGATGTGAAGACACACACAGGCAGAACAATAGTCTGTACACAAAGACGTGAAGACGCACAGTGCTAGAACAAGAGAGCTGCCATAAACCGTTTTTGAATCAGACGATCGGTGTCAGACAGAGCTAAAGAAGATACAAAGAAGATATAAACGGCTTTCCTGTAAGACATTGTCAAAACGACACTGTGTAAAAACAGATGTAGAAATTACTTTCAAATCAGAAAGAACAACAGCACCAGAGCTATAGTCTGTGCAAGAAATGTAAATATTTCAGATCTGAAATACAATGCCAGAGCTACAATGTGAACAGTAAGATGTAGCGGTACCATAGCTAGGCTACAATCTGTGCAAAAGATGTCAGTACTTCGAAATCAGCTAGACAGTACCAGAGCAAAAGTCGGTTAAAACACACACACACACACACACACACACACACACACACACACACACACACACACACACACACACACACACACACACACACACACAAAAGAGACGCAAATCTTCTCCAGACATTTTGCAGTCAAGGTGTTGTTGTCCTCTAACAGACTTTCAAGGAACGTTGTGTAAATACTTTTCCCAACACAGTCTGTAGTAATTTGTGTCTTTTTTTAAACATGATACATCACAGAGGAAAGCTACTGAAAATCGAAGTCTATCCAAGAATAAAATGTCATGATTTATATCATTTGACATATTTCTGTCTCTGTCTCTGTCTGTCTGTCTGTCTGTCTGTCTGTCTCTCTCTGTCTCTCTCTCTCTCTCTCTCTCTCTCTCTCTCTCTCTCTCTCTCTCTCTCTCTCTCTCCTCGCTCTGTCTCCCTCCCCCCCCCCTCTCTCTTTTCTTATTACTTTCCTTCTTTCTTTCTGTCTTCCTGTCTGTTTCACTATCTGTCTGTCTGTCTGTCTTACTTTATTTCGTTGTTGCTTTCCTTCTTTCTCGAACGCAAAATGTGCAAAATGACTCGATCAAACATCACGTCAGTGACTGTTCTGCCATCTCTCCCCTACCCCATCCTTCCTCCTTCTCCTTCCATCTCAACCCTCCACTCCCCCACCTCCACCCCCGTGCCCCCAAGTCCAGGTGGAGACACAGCAGATGTCCATCAGATCAACAGCCATTTGTTATTTTGTTTCGTTTCGTTTCGTTTCGTTTTGTTTTGTTTTGTTTTGTTTTGTTTTGTTTTGTTTTGTTGTGTTTCGTTCGTTTCGTTTCGTTTCGTTCGTTTCGTTTTCGTTTGTTTTGTTTTGTTTGTTTTGTTTTCGTTTCGTTTCGTTTCGTTTTGTTTTGTTTTTGTCCAAATCCCTATGAGTGGCATAGTTCTCACCGGGCGCCATTCGGCTCTACTACACCCAGCCACTCCCATGTCGGTACCGGGTTGTCGTTAGGCAACCGTTCAGAGGAGACACTGCACTGTCGCCGAGTCACTTCGCTGGTATACTTATTCTGCTCTAACATACGCAGGACACCATCTACTAAGCCCCCCAATTCCCGCCCTTACCCCAGTACGCAATCCTACCTCCTGTTGAGGATAGTAACTGTTCAGTTGCAGAACTATCCGTGAGTGAGCGTCGAGTCCCCCCCCCCTCCGGAGAGTGCCACTACGTCTATACAACAAGTCCGCGAGCTTGCTGACACCGACGATTTAGCCATGACGTGTACGTTGATAGGAAATCGTAGGTAAGGTCATCACACGAGCAGGATATGAAAATTCATGCACTGTTAGATTTTCATTTTTCATTTTCAATAATGATCAGTGACGATGATGACGATGAAGATAATGCTACATAGTTCCATGCTGGTGTATAACTATATGACAGGGCCGTATTCAGCGCGTACTTTCGTCATTTATCCACGCGTCAACCAAGAGATACAGACGCAATTGGTCCGGAAATTTAGGTAACACTCTCAGAAACACTTCCAATAACTGGATGGAACTAGACTCGCTGATTTCAGTTTTACCACATGACACTGTAGTAAGCACACTGTACTTTCGGTTAGAGCCGGCTTTATTGATTATTCCCAACCTATCAATTACATCCCACACTGGAGGCTTGATGGTCGGGAATGAATAATGCGCTGTATTAATGAATAATGCACTGTACAGAAAAAGAAAAAAAAAAAAAAGCCTGGAAAGGACATGGAGCGTCATCTGCCACGCATTTCAGCAGAAGTCAGTGATGATGGCATTTAAGTCGACAGGCGGCTGCTTTGGCTAAACTCGGTATAGAAGATCTAACTGATGGAGACTCCCAAATGTAGGCAATGTCGTATAGTGCAGTGTAGTGTGGTGTACCGTTGTGTCCCGTTTGGAGGTGTAGTGTAGTGTAGTGTAGTGTAGTGTAGTGTAGTGTAGTGTAGTGTAGTGTAGTGTAGTGTGGAGCATCGTTGTGTCCCGTTTGGAGGTGTAGTGTAGTGTAGTGAAGTGCAGTGCAGTGCAGTGCGGTGCGGTGCGGTGCAGTGTAGTGTAGTGTAGTGCAGTGTAGTGCAGGTAGGGCAGGGCAGGGCAGGGCAGGGCAGGGCAGTGTAGTGTAGTGCAGTGTAGTGTAGTGTAGTGTAGTGTAGTGTAGTGTAGTGTAGCGTAGTGTAGTGTAGTGTAGCGTAGTGCAGCGTAGCGTAGTGTAGTGTTGTGCAGTTTAGTGCAGTGTAGTGTAGTGTTGTGTACTGCAGTGTACTGTGGTGAAGTGTAGTGTAGTGTAGTGTAGTGTAGTGTAGTGTACTGCGGTATAGCATAATGTAGTGTAGTGTAGTGTGGTGCGGTGTGGTGTGGTGTACCTTGGTGTGCTCTGGTGTAATGTAGTGTGCTGTGCTGTAATGTTGTCGAGTACTGTGGAGTAATATAGTGTCCTGTGGCGTGCAGTGGTAGTGGTGGTGTAATGTAGTTGTGCTGTGGTGTAGTATGGTGTGATATAGTATGGTGTGGTGTGTTGCAGTGTTGTCTAGTGTGCTGTGGCGAAGTGTAACGTCCTGTGGCGTGTAGATGCATGGGTAAACCATTGACTTCCGGGAATAGGCCGGAGGACGTCCGGGAAAGACCGGAGGACACTGGGAAAGACCAGAACCAAGGGCTCTGTGGGCTGGCTCCCCACTTTGCCTTAAACATGTGGCTACTAAAAATAAAAGGAAAAGATGCTCCCAGGATTCACCGAAAGGGGGAGAGAATGATGAATCCATCGGTGCTCAACCAATCATGACTGCAAATCCCAAACGGACTATGAACATGGACCAAATGGAATATCCATGTGTCTGTGGAAAGCGTTTCGCTACCACCCGTGGCATGAAGATCCACAGAACAAAGATGGGATGTGTGAAGACTCATCTGAATGAGCAGCAGCGCACTGCATCAGCAGATAAGACGTCGGAAGACCAAGGCCAGGATTTAAACCACAGTGCCAAGGACATCCACGCTGTTGGTTCGGATGAGGAATTTGCACAGGCCCTCGATGCCAGGCGCCTGAAACTCAACCTGCCACGAGCAAACGAAACTGAAGATTGGGAGAAACTGGATGCAAAAATCGTCCAAAGACTCGATGCACTGATAGGGAAAAGCACCCTGGAACACAAACTAGCCACATATGGGGACATTGTGTATGCCACATGTAGAGACGCCTATGGAGCAAAACTACCCAAAGAGAAAACACCTCCAAAGAAATCCAGACGCCAAGAAAAGATGGACAAGATCAGGGTCCAAAAGAAAAACCTCAAGATGCAAATGAAGACCGCACTGCCAGCTGAAAAACAAGGCTTGGAAAAACTGTGGAAAGACCTGAAAGAAAAACACAGTGCCCTCAGCAAAGCGGAATCTGCGAGGAAGAGGAAGAGCAAAAAGAAGAAGACACAAGAGCGCTTCTTCAGAGACCCCTTCCAGTTTGCCAGAACACTGTTTGAGCAGCCAAAATCTGGGACCCTAAGTGTGGACAAAGGAGTTCTTGAGCAGCATCTGAGGAAAACATACTCTGACCCACAGAGCAAAGCACCACTCGACATTCAAGGTCTGGTGTGGCCAACCAACCCTGAGGAACAGTTCAATGGCAAGCCTCCAACGTTGGCGGAAATCAAGAAGGTGGTCGACAAAGCCAGAGCCAAATCATCACCAGGGCCAAACGGAATACCTTACCAGCTTTACAAGAAATGTCCCAAGGTGCTGGAGTGGCTCCACAGGCTGCTGCGATCGGCTTGGAGAAACCAGAAGATCAGCGGCCAGTGGATGACGGCAGATGGTGTGTACATCCCCAAAGAGCAAAACTCAAGTGACATTAGCCAGTTCAGGCCAATATCACTACTGAACGTCGAAGGGAAAATCTTCTTCTCTGTCATGGCAGCAAGGCTGACCAAGTACCTGATGGAAAACAAGTACTTGGATGTGTCAGTCCAGAAAGGTGGCATCCCAGGCGTGGCGGGCTGTGTAGAACACGCCACAATGATCTGGGACGCAATCCAAAAAGCAAAAACAGAAAAGAGAGACCTGGACGTAGTGTGGCTTGATCTGGCAAACGCATATGGATCTGTGCCCCATGAGATGATACAGTTGGCTCTTGAGATGTACCATGTGCCAAAGAACATCCGCGACATGCTCAAGAAGTACTTCAATGGCTTCTCAATGCGGTTCTCTACCAAGGAGTACACAGCAGACTGGATCAACTTGGAAGTGGGTATTGCAATGGGCTGTGCAATTTCCCCAATACTGTTCGTGCTGGCAATGGAACTCATCTTGAAAGCAGCAACAAACAACGCGAGACAAACAGACCTTGGCGATGGATACAAGATGCCTCCTCTCAAGGCCTTCATGGATGACACTACAGTGATTTCATCCAGAGAAGACGAGACACGTCATGTGCTGGAGAGGCTGGACGACATAGTTGCCTCATCCAGAATGAAGTTCAAGCCAAAGAAATCACGGAGTCTCTCACTGAGGAAAGGAAAAGTGGCCGGATCTGTGGTCTTCAGTGTTGCCAACCAGGCCATTCCAACAGTCACAGAAGAACCAGTCAAGAGCCTTGGAAGATGGTATGATGATACGCTGAAAGACACACAAAGAGCAAAAGAAACCAAGCAGATGGCGGAGGAAGGCTTGGAGACCATTGACCAGTGTGGGCTCCCTGGCAAATACAAGGTCTGGTGTCTGCAGTTCATGCTGATACCAAAGCTGCTATGGCCTCTGATGATATACGACATCTGCACCAGCATAGTGGAGGCAATGGAAGCCAAAATCAACAAGTTCACAAGGAAATGGCTTGGTGTCCCACCCTGTCTGACTGACATAGCGCTGTACTGTCGCCAAGCAAAGCTGAAACTACCCCTGAAATCCATCCTGGAGGAATACAAAGCAGGGAAGATCAGACTTCAAAGCATGCTGGAGGACTCAGGAGACAAGGTGGTAGAAGCAATTAAGCCCCAGCTGAAGACAGGCAGAAAATGGAAAGTTCAAGAGGCGATGGATTCTGCAAAAGAAAGTCTCAAGATAAGAGAAATAACAGGACACACACAGACCAACAGACAGGGACTGGGGTGACCAAAACTGAATGGTGGTCAAAGGCCAAAGGAAAAGCCAAAAGAGACATGATGATTCAGGAGATGAGAAAAGAAGAAGACCAAAAAAGACTCCAAAAAGCAGTCCAGCAGAGCCAGCAAGGGCAATGGACAACGTGGGAGAATGCACTCCAAAGAAGTCTCACTTGGAATGACATTTGGCACATGGCCCCTCTCAGGATCAGCTTCATTCTCAGATCTGCATATGACCTTCTGCCCTCAAATGCAAACCTGGTGAAGTGGGGGAAAACAGACGATCCTGCATGCCCCCTCTGCCATGAAAAACAAACAGTGGAGCATGTCCTAAGCTCATGTAAAGTAGCCCTGGCTCAAGGAAGGTACACATGGAGGCACAACCAAGTGCTCAAAGAAATTGTACAAGTAGTCTGGGCTAGTACCAACACCACAAAAGGGAAAATCAGGACTCCAAAAGCACCCGCAACATTCTTCACGGCAGGAGGCAGCAAATCATGGCCAAGAACAACAGTGCCACTCGAAACATGCAGGCAGAGTCTGCTGGACGGGGCAGATGACTGGGAGTGCACTGCAGACCTCCCAGAATGGAAGAGTCACCCAGAGATCATCAGCAAGAGTGGCATGAGACCAGACATAGTAGTCCACTCTAAGTCAACCAAGCAGCTGATCATGATCGAGCTCACGGTGCCATATGAGAACAGAATGGAGGCAGCTCAAATCTACAAGACTGAAAAGTATGCTGATCTGGCAAACAGCCTGAGGAGAGAAGGCTATCAGGTCAAAGTCCTCACTGCAGAAATTGGAGCTAGGGGGTTTGTAGGAACGTCTGCATACAGCCTCATGAAACAGCTCTCAGTTGCAGGGAAGGAAAAAACCAGAGCCCTGAAAGCAATGGCAGAAGCGGCAGAGAGGTGTTCAAGCTGGATCTGGTCAAGGAGGAACAAAAGTGAACTTCATAAGGCTTAATTTCCCTACAAATATCAGGTGTCCCTGTGGCTCAGTGGTTAAAGCGCGAGTCATTAAGTGGAAAATGAGCATGTCCAGAGGGTCATGGGTTCGAATCCCAGCCATGGCTCGTCCCAAGATGGGAAAAAAAAAAAGGGGCAGCAGAGGGACATCCGGAGTCATGAACCGGGTGTGGCCCAACCCCCCTAGAGTGTCAGGAGATAAGGGCCGAAACATTTGCTTGAAGGGGGCTTCTCTTCTGAGGACTCTCTGCTGCCACGCTCTCCACGAGTTTCTTTCTACTATTGTGTGCTGTGTGGCAGCGTTGTCTAGAGTGCTGTGGCGAAGTGTAGCGTCCTGTGGCGTGTAGAGCAGTGTGGTGTGTTAAAGGTGTGATGTAGTATTGTGTGCTGTGTGGCAGCGTTGTCTAGAGTGCTGTGGCGAAGTGTAGCGTCCTGTGGCGTGTAGAGCAGTGTGGTGTAGTATGGTGTGATATAGTATTGTGTGCTGTGTGGCAGCGTTGTCTAGAGTGCTGTGGCGAAGTGTAGCGTCCTGTGGCGTGTAGAGCAGTGTGGTGTAGTATGGTGTGATATAGTATTGTGTGCTGTGTGGCAGCGTTGTCTAGAGTGCTGTGGCGAAGTGTAGCGTCCCGTGGCGTGTAGAGCAGTGTGGTGTAGTATGGTGTGATATAGTATTGTGTGCTGTGTGGCAGCGTTGTCTAGAGTGCTGTGGCGAAGTGTAGCGTCCTGTGGCGTGTGGTGTAGTTTAGTGTACTGTGGTGTGGCATGTTGTGATGTAGTATAATGTGTTGTGCGGTAGGCTTATACTATGGAGTAGTATAGTGTGCTGTCGTGCGGTATACTGTGGTGTAGTATAGTGTGCTGTGGTATAGCATGTTGTGGTATAGCATAATGTGTTGTCGTGCAGTATACTATGGGGTAGTATAGTGTGCTGTCGTGTGGTATACTATGAAGTAGTATAGTGTGCTGTCGTGTGGTATGTTGTAGTATAGTGTGCTGTCGTGCGGTATAGTATGGAGTAGTATAGTGTGCTGTTATGCGGTATAGTATGGAGTAGTATAGTGTGCTGTCGTGCGGTATAGTATGGAGTAGTATAGTGTGCTGTCATGCGGTATACTATGGAGTAGTGTAGTGTGCTGTCGTGCGGTATACTATGGAGTAGTATAGTGTGCTGTGGTTAGCATGTTGTGGTATAGTATAATGTGTTGTCGTGCGGTATACTATGGAGTAGTATAGTGTGCTGTCGTGCGGTATACTATGGAGTATAGTGTGCTGTCGTGCGGTATAGTATGGAGTAGTATAGTGTGCTGTCGTGCAGTATACTATGGAGTAGTATAGCGTGCTGTTGTGCGGTATACTATGGAGTAGTATAGTGTGCTGCCGTGCGGTGGAGTAGTAGTATAGTGTGCTGCCGTGCGGTGGAGTTAAGGTTAGTATAGTGTGCTGTCGTGCGGTATACTATGGAGTAGTATAGTGTGCTGTGTGCGTGTATAGTAAGTGGGAGTAGTATAGTGTGCTGTCGTGGTTCGGTATATTCTATGGAGTAGTATAGTGCTCTGTCGTGCGGTATAGTATGGAGTATTATAGTGTGCTGTCGTGCGGTATACTATGGAGTAGTATAGTGCTCTGTCGTGCGGTATACTATGGAGTATTATAGTGTGCTGTCGTGTGGTATAGTATGGAGTAGTATAGTGCGCTGTCGTGCGGTATAGCCTACTATGGAGTAGTAGCCTATAGTGTGCTGTCGTGCGGTATACTGTGGTGTAATATAGTGTGCTGTCGTGTGGCAAAGTGTGGTCTCCAACATTCCTTCCACCACCATCTCTCTCTCTCTCTCTCCCCACAAAGCCGTCTCAATTCAAAAATGGTGTCAACGGATCTTCGGGAAAAAAAGTCATGAATTGATTGTAGGGTCAACATGCTTGTAAAGGTGAAAGCTCGAAAATTAAGTTTGAGGAGTCAGCAGTATCTGACGCCCGCCAATAAATTATTATTTTTCTTCAACAAGCGTTTGCCTCACAAGGGAGGTAGTTTCTAGTATTGGCTGAGCTCGCACGGCGTTGCGTCCCTTTACCGAACGTTCACTGTGTGTGTGTGTGTGCGCGCGCGCGCGTGTCAGTACGTGCGTTAGTTTACATGCGTATGTGTATCGTATATGTTTGTGTGAGTGCGTGCGCGTACGTGTGTGTGTGTGTATGTGTGTGTGCATGTGTGTGTGTGCGTGTGTGTGTGTGTGTGAGAGAGAGAGAGTGTGTGCGAGTGCGCGCACGCATGCACGCGCACGCACCTGTGTGTGTGTATATGTGTGTGTGTGTGTGTGTGTGTGTGTGTGTGTGTGGTGTGTTGCTTCTGAAAACGAAGGAGTGCTGGTATCTGCTCTTTTCCAAGGCATGCATCATAGATAATGGTGTTATGGAATTATGTATGTACTGTGAGCGTTCCGTATTTCAATCGAATCAATGTCTCTATTTCTTTCTGTTACGTTTTTTGACAACCCCTGTTCTCTTCATTGCCAGTGCGCTTGCAAAAACAAGCATACAGACACACAGAAACTACACAGATTGCACGCATGCATGAGCACACACACACACACACACGCAAGCACACACACACATGAAACACACACACACACACACACAGAGAAGCGTGCAGGTTGTTATCATGTTTGATACCCAGTTCAACCAAACACACAACCAAAAGGAAGTGCTTCAATAATTTAGGCCTAATGAACGCTCCTTGTCAAAGAAACAAGGAAGAAAGTGATCGTATGTGAACTTATGGGATGTGCATAGACACAAGGAGTTTGCGACAATGCTTGTGAAAATATGTTAAGCATGTTCTCACAACCATTGACTGACACACAGTAACAGACAAAATGGAAGAACATGAAGAAAGGAAGAAGAGGAAAAGGAAATGAAAAAAAAAAAAAATCAAAGAATCAGAAGAACAATGAGGAAACAAATCAATTCATATTAAAAGATGTCAACATATGTTCTACAATCACTTGGAAATACTAAGCTTGATTTTAAAAGTATCAGTTTCAGAGCATGTTCTGCTAATCTGAGTGACAGTTTCAAGATGTTAGAACAGATGCGAGCATCAATTTTTTTTTTTTTAAATAATCATGAGTATCAAAAACATGTTCCATGGTTTAAATAAATTTTTGAGACATTTGCTTCCATTGGAGATAAAACGAAAATGGATGAAAGAGAAAGAGAGAATGGTCAGATAGAATTAGACAGAATTGCTTTTTAATACAAGTGCACTTTAGTTTTACTTACATTACAGTGTTCACAGGCATCTCTCAATCACTGACACCAAAAACTGACAAAAACCACCATTCAGTCAGTTTATTTGAAGCCTCAACAAAACCCCATCCACAAGCATCTTTTCAGCATTCAGCTTTCATGCCTGGCATTGAATAAAACTGGTATCATTGTAAGCGCCAGCTGAGTCATGAATGTGCAAAGTCATAGCTTGAATCAGAAAAACAACTTTACATTAATTTTCATGTCAGACCACTGCATTCAGCGTTATTTGTGTTAAAGCCACTCAAAAACATCCTGAAATTAAAAACAAACAAACAAACACACAAGAAACACTGTAACAAGTCATTTAGTCTTCAAAGCCTGAATTTGAAAAAAATCTATATGAAATACTTCAGATCATTACCTACAAGTTACGACACTGGCTTCCTATGGGAAACCTCATTCTCAAGATTCCTTTCCCTCACTGTCTCATCTCTAGTGTCTTGTCATTGCCTTTACTCCCACACCCATCATTTCACTAAATATAGCCACAGCCAGGCTCAGCCTTTACAATGCTCTATACCTGCAGTCCACAATGAACCATACCCGAGTTTTTTCTCTTTTGTTTTTCATAGTTTTTATCACCATAACCCAAACAGCCACACATAGCCCTCTCAGGCGTGTCAAATTGACATTGGGGAAACAAAAACTGTCAAATCCTGAACAGGTCAAAACATAATAAAATATATACCTTAAAAAAAAAAACTTACAAAAATGCAAATAATGATGCGATGGCTAAACTATTTCTAGGTATGGTGCACATGTTAATTATCCAGGTCAAAGCCCTCTTCTGTCATTTCATGGACAGCATTTTGTTTTTCGATCCTACTGTTGGTCGGTTTTTCTTATTGAACAAAAGATATGGACAAATATAACTACTCAAGAGAAACTGAACTAAGGCTTACACAATATCCATCCTTTTAAAACTTAAATAAGAATGAAAAGAGAAAATGGACCTAACATACATACATTTAAAAATGAATAAAGATAAAAACAAAGAAAGAAATATGGCATGGATCTCATCATCATATCAACTTTGAAATTAGATACCAAGGTAAAAAGAGAACATGGATCTGATCTTATCAATTATCATGAGTATCTCTGGGATGCACATAAATTTACACACTTGTGCACTTACAATCTTTAAGAGTTATTCTAAACAGAAAATTGATGTAACAGACAGGTGGAGAAGGGTTCAAAGCTGAGACCATGGAGAAGACAGACAGACTAAGAGATATGATGGAAACAAGGACAGGACAGGACACAGAAAAATCAATATCCTACAGCTGATAGCTGAGCTATAGAAATATTGCCAAGAATGAAAGTCTGTACAAAAACGAAAATGTTTAAATCCAAATTTATGAGTACAAATCAAAACATGTTTTCTCTCTCTCTCTCTTCTCTCTCTCTCTCACACACACATTGATATTGCTATTAATCAAGCCATGGTATGCCGTTCCTAGAAATACTACTACAATACACAAAAGAAAAACACAGACAATAAATGTCAGTTTCACACGCTCATAAACATAATCATGTATACCAGTGCACATGCATCAATATTTTGACATCACATGCTATCACTTTCTTGCTTTCTTCCCCTTCCTCAGGTATTTCCTCTTCTCTTCAAATGTCTTGTTCAGTCTGGTCACAAACAACCTTCTCATCTTTCCCACTGGTAATGTCATCACCCTGCTGGCTAGCATCACCTTCACCTTGATGGCTACCATGTTTCACTTTCACTCTTTGCTCATCCCTGTCATTTTCAGGCAAATCTTGCAGCTCTCTTTTCTCTTCAAGCTTGCTGCTGTCTGTCTGCTTGCTGTCACCTCCATCACAGCTATTGCTCACATCTTTTGCACTCAGCTCTGAACCTCCTGCCTGAGACACAGGTACCACCTCTTCTTCCTCCTCTTCATCTTGCTGCCTGTTTCGGGCAAGTTCATCATCCTTTAAGAGCTCACACAGCTCTTCCATGTTCAAGCTTGCCGCTCCGGGTGCAGGCGCCGCTGAAGGTAGGACCCAGAACTGGACGATGTGGCCACATCTTCAATGATCATGGAGGAGGACTCTGAAGTAATGGTGTGTCCATTGCTGAGGAATCGGCGCATCTGGTCGTCCTTGAAGCCTGCCAGGGAATCGATGATGTCCCGTGAGGATGGCTCTGGTTTGTTCCTCCCTTTCAAGCGCTTCAGCTTCTTCTCTGAAACAGATATGTTGGCATACATTAAAACAAAACAAAAAAGCAAAAAAACCCAACTGTTCAGCAAAACAGAAATTAAGTAAGTGAAGTAGCATGGAAAAACTGGAATGTTAAGTATACGCTTGCCAAGCAGATCAAATAAATACAACTTTTCAGTGCCAGGCTCTTGCCCATAATACAGACTGCTAAAATGAGAACGGAAAAGTTTACAGAAAAGTTAAGAACCACGAAGTCAAGTTCTGTCCACATAATGGATGTGTCTCTGAAAATGTTGCATGAATTTCCAAGCCAATACTGTAAGTGTCTGCATATCCTGGGATTGGCTGATGCTGGAAGGAAGAAAGCAAGCACTGAGTGCAGGTCTGTCATACAGTCTTAGAGGTGAATGGAACTCCTTAGTATAATCTTCCTCATCCTCATTCATCATCTTTACAACTAAAAGAAGAGTCTCAAATTATTGGTTCTTTAGTCGCTTCATGCCTTGCTTTCATGGTATCAAACTGAAAACTGTCCTCTCCAATTCTATGGCCATTGTCAGTTTGCGCAACAAGTTTTAGGTATATATGGTGACTTCATGCTAATCATCACTCGTAACGGTGCCACAATTAATCAATTATTGTGGTCAGTAGGCATTGAGGACTTAGAACTGGTAAATGGCATCCTGTGCATCTTATTACCAGAACAGGCACCAACCACTGAGGTTCAGTCAGCATACCACTGAAATGACTCTGCAGCAGAGGTGGGCTGTGGCCTCCTACTGATAATTACCTGTAGACCTGTTGGTATGGCTGAAAATGAAATAAGCAATATGGAAACAATCACAATAAAGAAGCACAGAAGATGAGACATCACAAACAAACAAGCAAAACCAATGTTATTTATTGTATATTAAAGTAAAATGAGTTTGATGAATGTCAGTTTATTGTAACTGATGCAGTGACAATCATCAGAGCTGTCCAACTTAACATGGCCGAGCTCTTATTTGGTAACAGTGGGTCCAAGCTATTCAAAAAGTCTGGGTTACATACAGTAAGCAGAAATTTATGTACACACTATCATTACCAAATAGATACAGCAACCACACTTCAACATTTCATGCACATATAACAGAAACAAGACTGACAAAAAGAAGAAAAAAAAAAAGAAAAAAAGAGAGAATTACTCATACTGTGCTGTCGAATGAAAGAACAGACAAATCAAAACAACAACAACAACAACAACAAAAAACCCCAAAAAACCCCGCTACATCTTTCAACATCTTTGGTCTTCTTCAGGCATGACAAATACACATTAAAGACAATAAAACCCCAGGATGAACAGATTCTCACTTATCTCTTTGAACTGGGTGCAAAATGGATATGGGATGGAAACAAAACTACTGGAAGGGTAGACTATAAGGATTGATTAAACTAATAATAATAATAATGATAATAATAATAATAGTGATAATCAACATCAAAATAAGTTCTACTAATATTAGTAATGATAGTAATATCATTGTCTCTAGCCTGGTGAACAATAAAATCTTCTCCTTTCCATTTATCCTGAATTTTATTTGTTCATTTTGATCTGTGTCTCCACAGCACTTTCTGACCTTTTCTTATGGGGTCATATTTAACATATTCCACATTTTCTGTTTACTTGCTTTCTTGTCCAGTTTCTTCCTGACATGTTTGCATGCCAGATCCAGGTTCCTTTGATGCTGAAGTACCCAGTCTGTGTTGGGGCACTGAAAACGTGTTTGTATTCGCAGATTTTCCATCCTTGCAGCAGGTCACATGATCAGATCTAAATCACCGAATCAGTATTCGACACAACTGTACAAATAGACCATTCCATAACTTCAGAACAGGTGGCTGAAAAAATCAACTTGCTATCTTGCTTGCTGTGCAATTTTTGCACACTACCTTTTTCCTCACGTGACTAGTAACATAACACATGCAGGCTACACACTCAAATGTGTTCTGCACACATTAAATTTTCCTTTTCTTTTCTTCTTTCCGTAGAGTGTCCACAATCATCAAGTTGATTATTCTGACACTTTTGTGTGTACGACTGTTTTTTTTATCCCACCGTTAAGGCAGCCATACTCCAACTTCGGGGAAGGTGCATGCTATATATGTAACATGTCATCCATACCAACGGCCAAACTGGCCTTCTCTTCCCAAAAGTTGGTGATGGGATTTCACGTGTGTGCAAGACCTTATGCGTGCGTTCACACATGAACCTTGGTTTATAGTCTCATTTGAAGGACTGTATGGGAAATGGAGTCAGAACCAATGTTAACTCTGAGGGAAAAATCTCCCTGTACCGAAACGGCCCAGCAGAGATTCGAACCTGCAACCCCAAGATTACAAGTCTGGCGCTCTACCAACTGAGCTATTCCAGCTCCCAACTCCTTGTCTCAGAGATCTACCAGTCTGTTGTGTAATGCATCCAGGACCAAACTATACCATCTGTAATACTGTGTGTGCAGTAATCATAGATGTGATGGAGCTGCATACTTCATAATAAAGGCTTGTAAATCTTCAGATCCTTGCCATCATTTTTGCTCTGCACACATCATACACACATTATCATATCACCATTTCTCAGAAATGAAATCATGAAGCCATGTGTGTTCAAGATTTCTCCCCTCCTCCCTCTACTTATATGTGCACATGCTCACTTTCACACACACACACACACACACACACACACAAAACACACACACACACACACACCACACCACACACACACACACACACACACACACACCACATATTTCTCTCTCACTCGACTCTCTTCTACTCCCATCACCCTTCCCCCCTCTCCCAACTACTATTCCACCATCCCACCCCCCCCCCCCCCACCCCCCCCCCCCCCCACACACACACACAGAGTCATAAACACACACTCAGCCTCCACAGCTTTTAATTGGTCACGAATTAGTGCTTTTTCAACACAAATTTGGAACGTAATTGAGTTACTGAACAAAAACTTCAACAGACCATAAACCATGGAGATTTGCAGAGCTTAAGACTGTAGGGTGTATCCTCAACACTTAGGCAAAAAATTATCAGGTAGCAATGTTAAATACACATCAAGCTCATGCACCATGTGGAGACTACTCTGTTGTGACAATGCTGAAGAGTGAGGTGGTGATCAGTCCTTCTGATCTTTTAAAGCATCAGACATTAAAAAAAGTGCCTGTCCACATGAAAATAGATCTTTTTAAAATGTGAATAATCAGCTTTTGATCAACTTGGAATTGAAACATGCAACAAGGGTTGTCTCCAAGGCTCTTGGAAGAGAATAACATCCTTTTGTTTTATGCAAATGTTGGCTTGAGAAATCCTGTGTTCATTATAGTGTGCAACTGGCAGTGAGAAAAATGCCTCTGAAGAAGAAGCAGAGATAGGAAGCATGGGCTTGAATAAGGAATTGAAGGGGATGGTGGTGTGCAGGGTAGGGAGATGGGAGGTTGGGAATCAAGCATTACAGGTTGCAAATCTATATCATATGAAGCTAATTAATGACCATCCGTAAATTTAAGTGGTCTTTTCTCTCTCTCTCTCTCTCTCCTCTCTCTCTCTCTCTCTCTCTCTCTCTCACATACACAACATATATGCTCAAACACATGCATGCGCACACACACATGCATGCACACATGTATACATATAGTTAAATATAAGTTTTTACACAAACATGCACACACCTTCACATTCATGAACACAGTGATACACACCACTATCAAATTTTATAAGTAATTACTCATCTTTTACTAGTTCAGACGACAAAATAGCAATGAAAATATTGGCCAAGAGTACTGCATCCTGATTTAATTTCTACTTGACCTGTTGTTGGCAATAGGAAAGTAGACCATTGAGTTTGTAGCACATGACTTTCTCCAATTACTATAACTATACTGTAAGCAAGCTACTGCTTTAGTTTGACTGATTTGCATTTGCTGAATTTGAGGAATCAGTTTAAAATTTTCAGGCATGATCCCTGACACACTTACATCATAGACATATTGTCACACACATGCATACACACAGTGACACACGCACACACACTGATGAATATTCTAAACACACAAACTATTTCCACATGGCAAAAAAGTACAACAGGAGCAAATCCATCACTGCTATTAGTATTACTGGTAAAAATTGCTCGAGAGCTCCAAAACACTAAAATTTATCCATGCCTTTGTTTTATGTCCCCTCACTTTAAGCTACCAGGGAACAATTGCCCTAGTGACCAAAAAAAATGAAACTCTGGATTTGAATTGTATGTCTGATAATTCATTTTAAAGTTGAGCATAACAACACGTGGAAGACACACTGAAAAGTGGCAGTAAATCCCTAGCAAACAGAAGGCAAATTTACTCCTGTCCATGATGAAATACTTGCCCATAACTCCAGAGTAGCACAAATTCACCCAGCACCTAGAGAAAAATAAAATGTATTAATAGGGAAACACTGTTCAGTCTTGTCTTTCATGTCTGCAGCCATATAAAATGATGTGGTATATACACGTGTAGTAGTAGTTGTAGTAATAGTAGTAGTAGTAGTAGTAGTAGTACTAGTAGTAGGGACTGGCTTTTGGCCTTAGGCCTTGCGGCCTATTTGTGTCCCCTCATTATTTTTCAATTTTATTTAGATCTGATTGCAGGCCTATCTTATAAAATAACATTATTTATACTCAATCGACACTAAAGAAAAAGGTCTTTCAGTTTAGGGTCTTCATCTAGGAGTTTTTTTTTTTTTTAAAGCTGTTGATATCTGGTGCATATTTGGTGTTAGTAGGCAGCACATTCCAAAAATTAGCAATTCTGAAAGCAAAGCAAAACTTTCTTTTATTAGTATAGCAATGTCTGATAAAAATCCTGCCTTCAGTATTTCTAGCGCAATCAACTTCTGAAAATTTGAAAAGAGCATGCACATTAACATCATCATAATTATGGAATATTTTAAAAAATTGGATTAGGTATCCTCTGATCCTCCTTCCTTTGAGTAAATGTAATTGGCAATAATGTAATCTTTATGTATAGTTTAAGTTTTTGCACTCTTTCAGGATTTTAGTAGCTCGTCTTTGTACATTTTCTATCATTTTTGACTCTCTCTTGAGATGAGGACTCCAAATTACATTAGCGTATTCAAGATGGGGCCTAACAAAATATAACTTGATAAATGTCTCCTTTTCTAGAAGGTAAAAGTTCTCCTGATGAGTCCCATCATCTGATTTGCTTTGTTTACAACTCTCTGGATGTGAGGATCAAAGGATAAATCTTTATCAAAGGTAACTCCCAGATCTGTTTCTTCGTCACATGTATTTATTTTCTGCATTTCATCATTCACAATCATAGTATATTCAAACTGTTCATTCTTTTTTCCAGTGTGCATCACCTTACATTTTGCTACATTAAAGTAAAGGTTCCATTCATCTGACCATTCTTGTAGCTTGTTTACGTCGGACTGTTGGACTCTTTGTGCCGATTGTCACCTTATCATGTATTTTTGTGTCGTCTGCAAATATTTTGCATACATGTGGTTTGAGTCATGTCCAGTAAATCGTTAATGAACACAGTGAATAATATGGGCCCTAGAATACTACCCTGTGGAATTCCACTTAAGACACCAGATTTCTTGGATCTCTCTTCTCCCACTCTCACTAATTGTAACCTTCCTTAAAGAAAATTTATGATCCAGTTTAGAATATTACCAGTCACTCTATATGCTTTTAGTTTAGTTAGCAGCCCTTCATGGGGGACAGAATCAAATGCCTTTCTAAACTCCAAGTACACTATAGATATTAACTGGCTTTAATTTAACGTCTGTTCACAACAATGGTGATATTAGGCTATCAATTGGCTCAGTTGGCTACATGTGGCAATTAAAAAAAACCAAAAACCCAAAACAAAACAAAAACGAAAAGCGGAAGAGACCTGGAACCGCAGGGCAGTGGTTCTTATGCTTTAACCCCATATTGTTACATTTCAAAACTTCCATGCACGCCTATTCAAAAAGAAATGAATTCTTTCGTTCTAATAGAACTGTTATGTTGTCAGCGAGTTAGGGGGCGGAGCTGCATCGGTGACCGAGGGGAAAAAATCCATATTTTATGGAAAAGTAGGAGCAATAACTCACCAAGTGATTCTATGTAACGATCTGAGTCGATCAACTGATGCCGAGGATCACAGGGAGGTGGAGAAATACATCCATTATTCTCTGATAATGGAATCCACGGGTCATTCTGGGCTTTCAACCCAGCCATTTTGTGTGCAGAAATTGACAGTGGTCTCCCTTCCGTAAATTAGAAAAATTTGAGGAGCTGACTCTGGACTGACTTCGGCGGTGTTCATGTTGGTCATGATATCGAATCTGTATTGTGAGACAACAACAACAACAACAACAATAACAACAACAACAACTACTACTACTACAACTGCTGCTGCTGCTGCTACTACTGCTCAGTCCTGATATGACTCTTTGCGGTTGGTTGGATTATAAGCAACATTACCTTACCAAAGAGATTTCAACTGGTGATTGAAGTCTCTTTGCCCATCCTCACTACTACCACTACTACTACTACTACTACTATTTCCACTAGAACCAGTACTTATGATGATAGTAGTAATCATAACATTGAAACAATGACAACAATAATGAACAGAATATAATGATTACACAAATAGTTTTAAGGATACATGCACTATTTTGTAACGCTTATTTTCCACTCACAGACAGAAAAGCAATAAACTTGTTTTGGCGATCAATGTTGCATTTAGGGGCGGTGATGGAACTGTTGTGCATTGTTCCTGGTGTTGTTGGGAGAGGGGTGGTTGAAGGGTGGGGTTGAGAGGGTGCACCGGTGGCCATATCGCATCCAAGTCATGACTCCCAGAATCCTTCTGCTATCACAAACATTCAGTTCAGTTGGTTCTGCCACGATTCAAACGTGTTCCTCCTTTGTGGATGATTGGACGCCTGAAGACGATACAGATCACCTTAATTGTGACGGATGTTTTACTCACGCACCGATCGGACAATCACAGCAAGATAAAGAATAAGCGACAAGCACATTTTACATTCAGCCGCTTTGGCCTCGGAAACAGGGATAGTTTCTACTCAATAGAGTATTTAACCAATAGAGACTTATAAACATATTGTTGTCACAAAAAGTTACAGCCATTATGTCTGATCAATAGTATTAAAAATAAGATATCTTTAACAGAAATCAGGGTCTCAATATTCCCTAGATCTTCTGTGTGTGTGTGTGTGTGTGTGTGTGTGTGTGTGTGTGTGTGTGGTGTGTGCTTGATTCGGTTTCTTTACGTTTATAATCCACTTGTCTTCCATGCAAGCAATGTTGTTCTCCAAGGCTGGAGGCCAGGAAACACACACACACACACACACACACACACACACACACACCAAAAAACAGTGTGATTGTATACCACTTTTTTGTTTCATTTGTCCCCTGAAGTCAACATCAGAAGCAGAAACTTCAGGTGGCTGGTCTTTGTGGATTTTTTTTTTTTAATCTACAGCAAACACAGCTCATCTTTACCGATTCATGGAATCCACTGTCCAAACCTACCAAGGGAGATAATTCACCATGGCTATGATACAGATTCCCAAAATAGATGAATTGCTCAGAAACTTCAGTCTTGGCAGAAAGTCCACGTAAAAATGATACCCGTCATCGCTTCCACACATTGTCAAACTGCACAGAAGTGTTGCTGTGGATTACTAACGGGTGAACAGCTATCATTTGTCAGAGGCGTGTGATGAGAGAAAAGTTTGTTCGCTGTCAAACGTAAACAAAAGCCCTGGTTTCGTATCAACAGGATACGCGACTCGGTTGTGACAGTAGGATACACAGCGACCATGTCAGCACTGAAGCGAATCCAGCTTACATGGAACGCCTTGATTGAACGGCTTCGTTCAGTTTTTACAAGCTCACAGTCCGTGGTGTTTAATATTGAGGCGACATATGACATTCCAGAGTCAACGGATGGTACATCGACATCTGTCGGTCATTGTGAAGAAACAGAGTGTGTAGCCGTTGCGGCACAGTCAGAGCGATGCTGGGTGCCAACAAAGTGTACGACAACCAACCAGACCTTGTACGCCCAGTTTTCTAGCAGATGCATTGCAATCAATGGGTCACAGACACGGACTGATAAGAGTGTTTTGACAGAAGAATGCCTGACTGTAGTCTTGAAGAGCCATCCCAAGCTAGAAGAAGTATCACACCTGGTGATTACCAGTCATACCCATTTAACAAGCATTCCAGTGTTCATAGGAAAGTTGATGAACCTGACGGCCCTGGATCTTACTGGAAACAAACTTCATGATTTGCCGTGGTCCATTGTATATCTGCGAAAACTGAAGATCTTGAATTTGTCCCACAACCAGTTTTATACTGTCCCTCCCACAGTTGGACGACTGACCAGCCTGGAACAGTTGCTGTTAAATAGTAATTGTCTGGAGTATCTTCCCACCAGTCTTCTGCACCTAGAGAAACTGAAGGTCCTGCAGGTGTCTGAAAACAAAGGTTTGATTGCCCCACCCCTTGCTGTTTGCAAACTCGGGCTGGATGCTGTTTTCAGGCATTTGAGGAAGAGAAGCAGTCGCAGAAATATGTGGAGTGACAGCACCCATTATTACAGTCTCCAGTCCTGTGATGGCAGCACTAACAGCCGGGTTAAGGTGAAAAACTTGCTGGAGATTTGTGTGGCAACTGTGCTTCAGTTTAACATTGACTTCTTCTCTCAGTCTTACTTTCCTCCTCCCTTGAAAAAGCATCTCTATGACAGATCCAAGGTAAAGATGGCAGCAGTGAAGTTGGCAAAGTGCAGCCAGTGTCGTACCTATTTCTCTTCAGAGGCCTACTTTGACGGACATGACTGTCGACGGTGAACACGGTGGTAGAACAAAATTCATGAAAAGAAATCCATTCCACTGACTAATGACAGGGGTGGTTTATATGTGCGTGTGTGTGTGTGTGTGTGTGCGTGTGTGTGTGTGTGTGTGTGTGTGTGTGTGTGTGTGTGTGTGTGTGTACAACAAGTTAACCCCACATTTTGGACAGGTCCTCATCAAATTTAACAGAACAACTGGATGAATCCTCGTCAAAATTTATAAGGCAATTGAATATCTACCAGTAACATTGTATTTTATACTCTTACGTCTTAGGTTGGCATTGGACAGAAAACTTTTGAAAATCTGTTCAATAGAAAAATCATGCTGGAAAAAAGACATTGTTTTGGTAGGCAGTTCACAAAGTTTATCAACAATGTGCTGTGCATTGATGTGCCAGCAAGAACATGGATTAAAAAAAGGGATTCAGTTTTCTTTTCTGTTGAAAAGGGTTGCAGCTTACAAGAGTTGCTTCCCTTTGATCACTGCATTTTTTTTTTTTTTTTTTTCAACATTACTTTGCCATGCATGTGTATCGACTGTGTACTCACAAACACAAATTAATCTCCAACAGCAAACATCTTGCTGTAATAATTAATATGTAAAGATTTTTGTTGATGGTTTTAACAGCACAAGTTGCCAGTGGTCAATTTTAGTGCAAACTTGATCGTTGAATTACATACAGTATGAGTATGTAACATGCTTTGTTATCTGTGTTTTGACAAAATGGTTTATTTTTGCATCAGCTTCTGGCAGTGTCATAAGATGCCACTTACTGTTCTGTATTTTACTTTCTATATCAACTTGGAAGCATTCTGAAAAAAAAATAAATAGAAAAAAAAAAAAAAAAAGATTTTCAGTGTTAAGGAAATGTACTACCTCTTTCATTTGTAATAGTTTTATCAGACATGAACAAGTGCATGTGCACAAACACACAGATACACTGACACTCACAGTCACATAGACACACACACACACACACACACACACACACTCACACTCACACATACACACACACACACACACACACACACACACACACACACACACATAGGTGCGTGGGGAGACTTTTGACAGTCAGTAAGTCTGTCAAACTCAAAATTTATCTGTCTAAATTTATGTGTGATTAATTGCGCCTGGCTTCAGTTTGGGGAGTATTGCGCATTCTTTTTTTATTGTTTTTTTTCATGTCTTCTGTTTGTTTCGTTTGGAAAAGGTATATTTGGTGAAAAACTGATTTCCCTCCTTAGTATTGTGTATTAAGGAAGAGTTACTCAGCACTGTTTTTGAGCAATGGTGTGCTGTCTTTGTATTAGTCTTTTTTGTTTTTGTTTTTTGTTTTATTAGTTTACAGTGATTTTTTGATTGAAACTACTTTTTTGTGGCTAAGTGTAGTTCCTAGTTTTAAAAAAAAGTTGTTTTTCAATGGACACCCTATTTTGATCATTGTCATACTTGAATATTTAAAACTGCAGTGGTCTTGTTGTGGGTGAGAATCGTATTTTCTATTTAGATGCACACATGTGACAACTCTGGAAAATATTACTCTATTGATATAGTGAACTGGAGCTGTTTATTCCGTTTACATTTTTCTATTTTCAGGTGTCTGTGCCTGCTTCTGTTTCAAATTCAAGTGTTACTGAAATGAAGAGTAACTGGAATGGTTCACATTTGGTGTGTGTGTGTGTGTGTGTGTGTGTGTGTGTGTGTGTGTGTGTGTGTAAGTGTGATTCCCACTATGCTGTGATATTTTCAGTCTGTTGATGCAATGGCATTCCTGGTAAGTATGGACAATTGGTTCTTTAAGCAAGTAAAGAAAACAAGCCGTTGCTGTCGAGGTCATTTGGAGACTGACAAACAACTGGCCTTCCCTTCCCCCTTTCACATAACTACACTCATGTCATCCCTCCTGGCTTCCTCTTTGCATCAGCTTTTTTCAGATGTTGTAAGATTTGTTAGGACACTGCTCATGAATACCACCCCTGTGATTTGTCAATTGATGAGTTGGTAGTTTTACGGATGGACCCTGAGAAAAATGTCTTGGAATACAGTCCCACCAGTTGGCCCTTCCACCTCATTCTCCTGCCCCCTTCCCCATGCCCCTTCCTGCCTTTCTCTCTTCCATGCCATAGGCTAGCTGTTAATTTTAGTGTTGAGTATGTGATGTGCTGCTGGAGATTCATCGTTCTGCTTTTGCTGCCAGATAGTCTTAGTGGAGACAGTAGATGTCTGCACTGGTTTACACACACACACACACACACACACACACACACACACATATGCATATATGCCCAAAAGTGCACACACACTCACACATATATACACATACCACACACACACACACACACACACACACACTCACACAAACACAAACACTTATGCACACACACACACACCACACACACGCGCGCACACACACACACACACACACACAAACACAAACACAAACACACTTATGCACACACACACACACACCACACACACACACACACTGTTTTATATATTCCTTCCACCATCATCCTCACTCTGGTGTGTGTGTGTGTGCGCGGGCGCACGTGTGCATGTGCTTGGCACATTTTCATTCATCCTTTACACTGTACCAGTTTTCCAATTCATCTATTTTCCTATGGTGATTCATCATACTATCTTTTAATCTATTGATCGATTGATCGATCAATCTGTAGATCTGTCTACAGATCTATCAAGATATATATATATAAATATATTTGTCATATGTATGTATGTATAATCTTTGTATCAGTCTGTCTGTCTGTGTATATTTATCTGGCATGAAACAGGAAGACAGAAGAGTTATTACTTAAACTTTTTTAAAAATTGCTTGTGATTGGCAGTTTTTATACCAATCCATTACTAATGTGTGATGACTCGCATATCAAGCGACATTCTGATGAGCTTGAAGCCCATCCAGGGTGAAGCCTTTTTTTAATACTTGTGGGAACAAATTTGTTGTTGTTGTTGTTATGAATCTTGTGTACATTCACGTGGACAAAGTGCCTTCTCTAGTTTGTTGCTCGGTTTATTTTCTAGCATCAGAGCATTACACTTCAGACTCCGGACTTGTGTGTTTGGGACCCGGTGATACAGTTTTGCCCTCTCCCCTTCCCCTGTCTCCTTTCCACCAGAGCTTTTGTGACGGTCAGAGTTCACGTCTCTCAAATGAGAAAATGAAATGAAATTCTGTTTGCAGCCTTGAAGAAGAGTGTCCTGAGGATAAAATGACTGGTCTTGGCCTGTTCTGTGCAATGCTCCATGGTGGGCAATCAAGCGAAAAGATGTTGCCAATGTAGAAAAGGAAAACAAGGAACAGGAATTGTGATCGTATTGTAGTTTGCACAACAGCGACATCCTATTCTCGCTATCGGGCAACCTGAATTTCGTTCTGAGAAACTGGTTGTTCATATAACAAGGAAGTTAACAAATATGTTTACAGAACAATGGACTGTATGATGATGCAGCCACAGTGTGATAGTTGAAGGTATTGCCGTGCATTTTGTGACATGATTTTATTAGCTTTGTCATGGAGTGAAGCATTGTGACACTTGTATGTAAGCTGTCTTTTATGGTTGAAAGTTTTAAATAAGGATCAACAGAAAAAGATCAAAATTTGTTTTTGTTGGATGCCTGTATCTATATATATATTTTTTTTGTTTTGTTTTTTTTGTTTTTTTTTTGTTAAAAAATATTTAAAAAAATGAAGCATTAAAATCTACAAGCTTGTTTCAAGCCTTGCTATCTTTTGCTCCCCAAGGGGTTGAGCACCTTCAGATTTTTTAAGGACACTTTTATATTGTTCATATATATATATATATATATATATATATATATATATATATAACCAACCATTCAGTCTGTTGAATTGGAAACTAAAAATATGAACCTTCGCCAGAGCTTGTGGGTGAAAAATTACCCACTCTCATTTAAATCTTCATAACTCACTCAGTTTTTATAACATGTAATTGAAATTTTATGACTTTGTTCATTGTATATTTGTGCTTGCCCCCACCAAATATTGTGGTGTTTTGTTGGTAAATAAAGGAGAAAATTTAAACAATAGAAATGCTGTATTAACATATATTTTCTGCTGCTGTGTATTATTATTTTTCTTCATGATTTTGTTACCTATACCTTGAATTTTAAACTAAAATCTTTGGGACACATTATGATTATATATATATATATACAATGAATGTGTGTATGGTATGACACATTAACATACCCCACAGAACTTACTTAGGAAACAGTTAAAGAACAAAAGGCACCCACAAAAGGGGGGATGGTGGGGGTGGGGGTGGGGTTCGAGATAAGCACATAATACAGTGCTTCTGTTGAAAACTCTGTCTTATTCTGACTGAAACGTGTCCAGAGACTCTTTTTCCTGTCTTTAATAGATTTATATTATCCAAATATAATTATCTTTTTTTTTTTTTTTTTTTTTTTATAAAGCTAAACACATCCTTTAGAAATTTTGTGGGGTGTATTAAGTGTCTGTGTTTGAGTTTCAACCCGGCAAAGCCCAATCCAAATTTCTAAAAATCAGGTCAAGTAATAATCTGTGATATCAATTTCTAATTTGTTTTTATATTTTATATGGTTTGCTGAATATAATACCAACATGCTGATTTGACATTGTGATCGTGTGTGTTATCATTTTCTAATGTGTGTGTGCATGTGTGAGAGAGTATGTGTATGTGTGTACATGTGTGTGTGTGTGTGTGTGTGTGTGTGTGTGTGTGTTTGCTCTCTCTCTCTCTCTCTCTCTCTCTCAGTCTCATTGTATCTGTTTCTGTCACTGTCTCTGAAGTGTATTCTCATTTTCTCTTGATCTCGTCTGTCTCCTTCCAGTCCTGCCCCCTACTTCTCTCCTGGCCCCATCTTCCCTTTCTCTCTTCCCTCCTTTCCCCTGCTCTCTCTCTCTCTCTCTCTCTCTCTCTCTCCCATCTTCTCTGCAGTTGCCGATGTCGATGACTTAATCAAAGTCATCAAAATGTACTTACGAACTGAATATGCATATGCACACACACATGCAATGCACACAATTATACAAACACTTGCTTTCGTGGAAAATTATCTGGTATGTCGCAGTCAAATCGTATTAGTACGGTAACCAAATTTCAAGACGGCGATGAAAGAGAGAGAGAGAGAGAGAGAGAGAGAGAGAGAGAGATGATGATGATGATGATGATGATGATGATAATCTTTATTTCCAAGGGTAACAGATAAGCAAACACATGCTTTTTTTCATCCGGCCCTTGCCCCGCTAAAGGACTAACTAAGCATGACTCGCGACTAAAACTTACAAAACTTTCAACAAACACGCATATCTTCACAAATACATTACAAAGTTGATGAGTTGTTCCTCCCTTAACATTTAAGGCGTAGATGACTTTAAAGGGGAAAAAAAGCGATTGAAACCAAAAACAAGAATAAAGAAATTGATTACCAAGAAGAAAAAAATCAGCACACACAGACATAGAATAAGCGATCCTCCCATCGAAGGAGAGAGAGAGAGAGAGAGAGAGAGAGAGAGAGAGAGAGAGTTACATTCTTTTGTAAAATATTTACATACAACAAGCTGCTAAGGATGATAATTAAACAAATACAATGCATCAATATCAACATTTCTTTTTCTTTTACATTTTCATAATGTGGTTACAAGGCAAGACGAGAACGAACAGTACTACAATCTACAGTACTACAAGAGAGAGAGAGAGAGAGAGAGAGAGAGAGAGAGAGAGAGAGAGAGAGAGAGAATATTTTGCTTATTATACCCAAACCGATCGCAAAAGGCGTGAATACGGTGACAGGTAATTTTAGTGATTCTATGCATATAATCAAGAAACACACGAGGAAGAAGCGTGACAACAAATCGACACAGTGGCAATACGCTTACGAGTAAATTCACGACAGGGGTCAATGAACTAATGATAAAAGGTCGAGTCAAATCATGTTATTTATAGCCTGCCGTCGGTGACCTTTCACCTGCAGTGAACGGCAGTGGGCCAGAAGATAGAGGTCAACATCATTATTGTTTTTGTCTTATCGGAAACATCATGTGAGAGATTAGTGCTGTCGCAAGCAGTCAAAACTGTACAGGTTCGAGTCCACGGTTACAGTTTAGGCCGAACACGCTATATAATCTCTATTACATTCAATGTGTCCCTCGAAGGCCTGAACATCAGCCTCAACACCTGGGAGTCGCTTGCCCTGGACCGCCCCAGCCTGGCGAAGCAGCATCACAAAGGGTGCATGTACATCAGAGAAGAGACGCACAGCAGAAGCTGAGAGAAAGCGAGCCGCACGCAAGGCCAGAGCTACCTCCACCTCCACTGTAACACCCACCCACATGTGTCCCACATGTGGGCGTTCCTTCCGGGCCCAGATCGGCCTCACCAGCCACCTGCGGACCCACACTCAGCAATCTTACATCTGAGATTGAAGTCATGGTCATCTTCGAAATCAAAGGACGAACAACACACTCAATGTGCACCTGGCTTTTCCCAGAAGATCAGCCAGTACCCAAACATATTCATCGCACAATCCAGCCCTTGACTTAGTCCATACCTGACTCTGAGGCAGATATCATGTCCGTTTCTCTTTCTATGCAAGCACGATCCACATGACCCTTCATTTTCCTGTCGTCTACACGACTTTTCACTCCGAAATCCTAGTGCCCTACCAATGGCGTAGAAACACAAGGATTCTACAAGTCATGCATCATTCTGCTGTTTTTGCTGACATGCTCCATTGAACTAATTTACTGACCCCAAATTGCAGGATAAAATCATCTTTTTCACATTCAGTTTTTTTTATACCGAGCCAGGGCAATTTTCATCTGTTCAAACTTTGTTACTGCTACGTGACCTTTGTTGCAACCCCGAACTCCTACCTAATACTGTAATTTTGACCTTAAAATTTGACCGTAGAAAATGATTGACGTATGAAAATGAGGTACATTCCCATTCTAGAATACTAGTTAGAGTCACATAGTGTGTTAGAGCCGC
>CM065723.1:50461014-50476014 GCA_033310375.1 Conus canariensis | reverse complement strand
CAAAACTGGAGAGCTTATAGTACCACAGTATTGGGTGGGTCCGTATGAAATACATACAAAACTGGAGAGCTTATAGCACCACAGTATTGGGTGGGTCCGTATGAAATACATACAAAACTGGAGAGCTTATAGCACCACAGTACTGGGTGGGTCCGTATGAAGTACAGACAAAACTGGAGAGCTTATAGTACCACAGTATTGGGTGGGTCCGTATGAAATACATACAAAACTGGAGAGCTTATAGCACCACAGTACTGGGTGGGTCCGTATGAAGTACAGACAAAACTGGAGAGCTTATAGTACCACAGTATTGGGTGGGTCCGTATGAAACAGACATTACCGTAAAGTTTATTGTAATTGCAATATTGTGTGAGGTATACATAAAATAAAGACCAGAATAAAAAGTTTACGAGCACAGTATCGTGTGGGTTCACGTGAAACAATGAGGACTGGAAAGCTTATTGTAATTTCAGTATTGTGTGGGTTCACGTGAAACAATGAGGACTGGAAAGCTTATTGTAATTTCAGTATTGTGTGGGTTCACGTGAAACAAAGACAAGACTGGAACGCTTATTGTATTCACAGTATTGTGTGAGCTAGGCCTACACATAAAAGCGAAGAAAAGAGTAGAAAGCTTACGTCTACAATACATATGGGTTCGAATGAAGCGAAGATAAAAGTGAAAATCTATGCGAACTGTGACATTATGTAAGATCAGCCGCAGCGGTTTGCGTCGTGGCTTCTGGGCTAGATGTGCGTTCGATTCCCCTCAGTCATTTATTTGTGCGATTCTTTAGGATGAGGCTGGAAAAGCTCAGTCTATAGTTTCATTCACTGAATGAGTGCATCTCTCAGGATGTTGCTGCAGGTGCCTGTATTTCTCGGGCCTTGTTGGCACCTGGATAAATTATGAAAGGAGGCTTAGAGCAAAGCCCTTTCATTTAGCGTCTGATCAGAAGAGATCTCTACACTACAATCTTCATCATCTCGTTCCCCATTGATCAGTGTAAAAACTATCAAATTATGTGGCCATTTATTCTCAGCTCTCGTGGTGATATCAGTTTGGATTTCCTCCTCTATGCTTTAGGTATCGGGATCGACTGTCCTGGGGACTGTCGTTGGACAGACGTGATGGCGCTCTCCAGGGACAAACACTCACTCCCGCCGGCTCCACGACAAAGCAATTACTGTCGTCAGAAGAGCGATTAGTAGGTAGTGTCCTGCGTATGTTGGATTAGAACAAGCACCACTGAACACCACCGAAATGATTCGGCAGCAGTGCAGTGTGAGTTGTTTTATGACTGCCTGATGTTAACTGCTCTTTGTAGGTTGCTGTTGCCGGAGCTGTGACGAGACTGGCCGGGGTGTGGCTGTGAACGGGAAGTCGAAATGAGTGTGGTGGTGGTGGTGGTGATAGTAGTGGTGGTGGCCTAATGTCACTCAAGTTGTACGGAAGATGAGACCGAAAAAAAAAGAGATAATCCTGTGGCGGTTCACATGAAGCAAAGACAAGGGCGGAAGGCTTACAGTTACCACAATCTTGTGAGGATCCATTGAAAGCCAAGACAAGATTGGAAATGCTATGATTACAGCATTGCGTGAGTCCACAGGGAACAAAAACAAGACTGGAAGGTTTAGACAGACAGTACTGTGTTTACATTTGCCTGGAGCGATGACAAAACTAGGAAGGATATAGTATATTTAAGATTGCTCTGCGGATCTGTATGAAACAAAGGCAAGATTGGAAAGCTTATAATTACAGTATTTGATGAGATCTACCCGGTGTACAGACACAGCTGGCAAGCTGTCTTGTTGTGGGACCTTCACGTGAAGCAAAGACAAGACTGGAAAACTTTTGACTACCGTATTACGTCGTTTCGCATAAAGCTAAGACAAAACTGGAAAGCTTACTGTTACAGTAGTGTTGTGTGAGTTCACATGAAGCAAAGACAGGACTGAAAAGCATATGATTACAATGTTATGTATATTCTCATGAAGTAAAGACCAGACTGGGAAGTTTAGTTTACTGGGAAACTTAGAGTGCCGAGCCAGAATAGCTCACTTGGTAGAGCAGCGGACTCGTAATCTTAGTGATCCTGGGTTTGCGGGTTCGAATCTTCCGCCGGGCCGTTTCGGTACAGGTTGATTTTTCCCACGGAGTTTACATTGGTTCTGACTCCATTTCCCATACAGTCCTTCGAATGAGACTATAAACCTAGATTCCATGTGCGAACGCGCGCATAATAATTTGCACACACGTAAAATCCCACCACCAGGTTTCGTAACAGAAGGTCAGTTTGGCCGTTGGTATGGATAACACGTCACATATAGTATGCACCCTGCGTGAGAAATTGAAAAGTAGGAAGGAAGTAAGGAAACCGAGTGAACGATATTGACTGATGACACGGAAAACGACTGAATAAGGGCCAGCAGGAAGTTCTTCAGTCGGCACTACCCAGGTAGGCAGCCCGTTGCGTACACGAGAGTGTGAATTGTCAGCGCCTTGAACCTTTGGCAAGGTGCTTTATAAATGCTATGTTATCATCATCATCATCATTACTAATATGATTATCATTAGTATCATTGATATCATTAACACAACCATCATACTGGAATGCTGATGGTACCCACTACACTGGGTGAGTCCACAGGAAACGAAGACAGGACTGCAGAACGAAGACAGGACTGCAACACGAAGACAGGACTGCAGCACGAAGACAAGACTGCAACACGAAGACAGGACTGCAGCACGAAGACAGGACTGCAGCACGAAGACAGGACTGCAACACGATAACAAGACTGCATCACGAAGACAAGACTGCAACACGAAGACAAGACTGCAACACGATAACAAGACTGCAACACGAAGACAGGACTTCAGCACGAAGACAGGACTGCAGCACGAAGACAGGACTGCAGCACGAAGACAGGACTGCAGCACGAAGACAAGACTGCAGCACGAAGACAAGACTTCAGCACGAAGACAGGACTGCAACACGATAACAAGACTGCAGCACGAAGACAAGACTGCAACACGAAGACAGGACTTCAGCACGAAGACAGGACTGCAGCACGAAGACAGGACTGCAGCACGAAGACAGGACTGCAGCACGAAGACAAGACTGCAGCACGAAGACAAGACTTCAGCACGAAGACAGGACTGCAACACAAAGACAGGACTGCAACACGAAGACAAGACTTCAGCACGAAGACAAGACTGCAACACGAAGACAAGACTGCGACACGAAGACAAGACTTCAGCACGAAGACAGGACTGCAACACGAAGACAGGACTGCAACACGAAGACAAGACTTCAGCACGAAGACAGGACTGCAACACGAAGACAAGACTGCAACACGAAGACAAGACTGCAACACGAAGACAGGACTGCAACACGGAAGACAAGACTGCAACACGAAGACAAGAATGCAGCACGAAGACAAGACTGCAACACGAAGACAAGACTGCAACACGATAACAAGACTGCAGCACGAAGACAAGACTGCAACACGATAACAAGACTGCAGCACGAAGACAAGACTGCAACACGAAGACAGGACTGCAACACGAAGACAGGACTGCAACACGAAGACAAGACTGCAGCACGATAACAAGACTGCAACACGATAACAAGACTGCAACACGAAGACAGGACTGCAACACGATAACAAGACTGCAACACGAAGACAGGACTGCAACACGAAGACAGGACTGCAACACGAAGACAGGACTTCAACACGAAGACAAGACTGCAGCGTGAAAACAGGACTGCAACACGATAACAAGACTGCAACACGAAGACAGGACTGCAACGCGAAGACAGGACTGCAACACGAAGACAATGCTGCAACACGAAGACAAGACTGCAACACGAAGACAAGACTGCAACACGATAACAAGACTGCAACACGATAACAAGACTGCATCACGAAGACAAGACTGCAACACTAAGACAAGACTGCAGCACGAAGACAAGACTGCAACACGAAGACAGGACTGCAACGCGAAGACAAGACTGCAACACGAAGACAGGACTGCAACACGATAACAAGACTGCAGCACGAAGACAGGACTGCAGCACGAAGACAAGACTGCAACACGAAGACAGGACTGCAACACGAAGCCAGGACTGCAACACGAAGACACGACTGCAACACGATAACAAGACTGCAGCACGAAGACAAGACTGCAACACGAAGACAAGACTGCAACACGATAACAAGACTGCAGCACGAAGACAGGACTGCAACACGATGACAAGACTGCAACACGAAGAAAAGACTGCAGCACGAAGACAGGACTGCAACACGAAGACAGGACTGCAACACGAAGACAGGACTGCAACACGATGACAAGACTGCAACACGATGACAAGACTGCAACACGAAGACAAGACTTCAGCACGAAGACAGGACTGCAACACGAAGACAGGACTGCAGCACGAAGACAGGACTGCAACACGATAACAAGACTGCAACACGATAACAAGACTGCAACACGATAACAAGACTGCATCACGAAGACAAGACTGCAACACGAAGACAAGACTGCAACACGAAGACAGGACTGCAACACGAAGACAGGACTGCAGCACGAAGACAGGACTGCAACACGATAACAAGACTGCAACACGATAACAAGACTGCAACACGATAACAAGACTGCATCACGAAGACAAGACTGCAACACGAAGACAAGACTGCAACACGAAGACGAGCCGGTAATCACAGTAGTGTGTGAGATCCTCGTAATGCAAGAGAGAGAGAAGAGAGAGAGAGGAGAGAGAGAGAGAGAGAGAGAGAGAGAGAGAGAGAGAGACGAGAGAGAGAGAGAGAGAGAGAGAGAGAGAGAGAGAGAGAGAGAGAGAGAGAGAGAGATTATGACTAAAATCTGAAGTCGGTTTACATGACGCAAATACAACACTGGGTAACTTACTGTCACTGCAGTATTGTGTGGACAGGAATTCGTCACAATACGGCTGGCATACCTGCGTATGGGGCAACCAAACACGCCGTGGTTGCCTACACCTTGAGTTGGGCAGTGAGTGTGATTGCTTTTGACACTAAGGTGGTGGTAGTGCTGTGTGTGTATGTGTGTGTGTGTGTGTGTGTGTGTGTGTGTGTGTGTGTGTGTGTGTGTGTGTGTGTGTGTGTGTGAGTGTGTGTGTGTGTGTGTGTGTGTGTGTGTGTGTGTGTGCGCGTGTGCGCGCGTGTGAGTGTGTGTGTGTGTGTGTGTGTGTGTGTGTGTGTGTGTGTGTGTGTGTGCGCGCGTGTGAGTGTGTTCTGCGTCTGTGTGTCTGTTTGTCTCTGTGTGTATATGAGCGAGAGAAAGAATGCCTCTCTCTCTCTCTCTCTCTGTCTCTCTCTCTCTCTGTGTCTCTCTCTGTTTCTATTCTCTCTGTCTCTCTCTTCTCTCGTCTCTCGTCTCCTCTGTCTCTTCTGCTCTGTCTCTCTGCTCTGTCTGCTCGTCCTCTCGTCTCTCTTCTCTGTCTCTCGCTCGCTCTGCCACTGTCTCTCTGTCTCTGTCTCTCTCTCTCTGTCTCTCTCCCTCTCTCTCTCTCTTCTAACACATCCTACACCTGCCTGATACGCAGAGTGACCCCAACACTCCAGCCCGGGGAGTCAGATGGTGCACCTTCTGTCCAGAAACCATCAACACCCCCATCATCCACATGACCCCGGACCAGGTGACCTTGCCCTTTGACCAATGGCAGGCCTTTATCAACAGTGTCCAGTACCAGCCTGGAGTACGACCCCTCGCTCAGTCTCTTTACCAGACCTCTCTCTCTCTCTCTCTCTCTCTCTCTCTCTCTCTCTCTCTCTCTCTCTCTCTCTCAACAAAACAACAACAAAAAAAACAACAAACAAACAAAAACAGACAAAAAAGAAGAAAAAAACGTTTGGCTGTGCATCATGAAAAAGTTAACGTATTCTGATTTTTTTTTTTGGATTTACACTATTTGTAAAACGGTGTGACACCCAGGTTCAGGGATAGTACAGCTCTGAGCTAGGGTGACTAGAATCTGTTCATGTCTTTGCTCTAAGAGGTTTCTAGGGGTAGACAGATGTACTCCAAATGATCTCCTTTACTGGAGAGCCGATCCATTTCCCAATTATGTTATTTCTGCTGGTTGAAACTGCTACAAATGGAAGATACCAGAATACTTCTTATGGCGTATAATGTATTGGGTGTATGACTTCGATACTAGAGGCAGAAGTAATTTGGTGATCAAAGTAAGCTTCTGTCTGGTTGAATGTGTCTTTCGTCTTCTCCTTCTTCTTCTTCTTTTTCTTCTTCTGCGTACGCAGGCTGATACTCCTGTGGACACTTCCTGTATAGACAGGCTAGTATTAATCTCATCTGTCACACAAAGGGAGTGGAGTTTTGTGTGCATGACCGTTTTTTTTTATCGTGCCACTAAGGCAGCCATACTCCATCTTCGGGGAAGGTGCATGCTATGTGTAACGTGTCATCCATACCAACGGCCAAACTGGCCTTCTCTTCCGAATGTTAGTGATGGGATTTTACGTGTGTGCAAGATGTTATGTGTGCGTTAACACACGGAACCTCGGTTTATAGTCTCATTCGAAGGACTGTATGGGAAATGGAGTCAGAACCAATGTTAACTCCGAGGGAAAAAATCCCCCTGTACCGAAACGACCCGGCGGAGATTCG
Source organism: Conus canariensis (assembly GCA_033310375.1). Taxonomy (NCBI): domain Eukaryota; kingdom Metazoa; phylum Mollusca; class Gastropoda; order Neogastropoda; family Conidae; genus Conus; species Conus canariensis. The sequence goes on along the minus strand of CM065723.1, from coordinate 50,469,338 downwards.
AACCCGCAACCCTTGGATTACGAGTCCAGCGCTCTACCAACTGAGCTATTCCGGCCCAGAATATGTCTTTCGATTTGTTTAGCCGAATCAAAGCGTTGGGACTGTTACGGAGCTTTCATATGTTTTCTGCCAGTGACTGGCTGATCGCAGATTGCAGAAATAGTCTAATTCTATTCATATCAGTGACAGGTGTGACTTTTAGCGGAAATTCTATGATGTTCATGACTTGAAAACGTACTTAACCTTAGATATAGATAGGCACCTAAAACACGTATCAACAAAATTCAAAGTAGGAAAGTCAGAATCAGCTAAGCATTATTTCAGACATTCAACATATAATAGTTGTGATGTGCTTTGTCATTTTTGCAGAAAACCGTTCTATGCTGTCGAGCTCTCGCCAGCGTTGGAGGAAACCTTATTAAACCTAAATTTACAGATCGCCATCTTTCTTTGAATCAAGCCTGTTCTCTTCGTCCACTTCTGCTGAAGTTGCAAAAACTTTTCCCCCCATATTTTTGTATAAAGCATTCAATTTAAATAGATTTTCATTTTTCGAGGATGTTTCCAATTATTCGTATTTTGTTCTGTAATATGATACATCTGCATACAATTATTGTTCTTTGCATGTTCACACGCCCTTTCATTAGAGACCTCAGACCATTATTTGATAATGCATCTGTCTGTCTGTCATACCGTTCAAGGTTAAGAAACATCTGCTCTTTGATATAGGCGTGGAAATACTGATTAAAAATATTATTTTATCTCTACATAGCGTTTGAGCCGCTTTGTATGACTGAGTTTTGAATATACGGTAAAATATTTCTTTAATGATAAAATAGGGTATAACTGATTTTGGTTCGGCATACACCTCTTCAAGAGGGACGATGGCCTGTGCTATGTATATGCATGGGGGGGGGGGGGGGGGGGTTTGGTATCTATCGATCTCGACCCCGCCAATTTTATGGTGTTCATCAGCACATCTTAGTGTCTTTTATCAGCATAGCGACACGACAATAAGGTTCAGTTTCTTCATATAGTGTTCTTCTTTCTGTGTGACCAGTACAACCAGAGGGAAGGTTGTGTGTGTGTGTGTGTGTGTGTGTGTGTGTGTGTGTGTGTGTGTGTGTGTGTGTGTGTGTGCGTGTGTGCGTGCGTGTATGAGTATGCGTGTGTGTGCGTGCGCATGCGCGTGCGCGTATGCGTGTGTGTGCGTGTGCGCGTGTGCGTGTGCGATGAGCGTGTGCGTGCGTGTGTGTGTATGTGTGTGTGTGTGTGTGTGTGTGTGTATGTGTGTGTGTGTCTAAGTGTGTGTGTGTGTGTGTGTGTGTGTGTGTGTGTGTGTGTGTGTGTGTGTGTGTGTGGAGAGAGAGAGAGTGCGCGCGCGCGTACGTGCGTGCGCGCGAAATCATGTGTGCATAAGTGTTATTTAGAGTGCTTTATATAACGCGTATCCTCAGTTAGAGAAATTGTTTACAATCTACGCTCGTGATTACAAAACGGTCTGCCTACCCGGGTAGTGTCAACTGAACAGCTGCCTGCTAGTTTTCGTTATTAGTTCCTTATGTCATTCTCTCGAATAATAGTCTCTCAGTATTTTCACTCATTCCTTCGATTTGTCACCTGAGCATGTATGCTATGTGTGTACGCGTCACCCATACCAATGGCCAAACTGGCCGTCTCTTCTGAAACTTTGGTGCTGGAATTTTACGTGTGTGCAAGATCTTATGCGTGCGTTCACTCACGCATCCTTGATTTATTGTCTCAGTCGAAGGACTTTTCGAGAAATGGAGTCAGAACAAAGGTTAACACGAAGGATAAATCCCCCTGTTCCAAAACGGCCCAGCAGAGATTCGAACCCCCGATCCAAGGATCATCAGGATCACAAGTCCGGCGCTCTCAAATCCGACTCCTGTACGTATGTGTTAGCAAGAAACCCTGAAAAAAATGGAGTGGATCTTCACCAAGGGGCGAAATTGGGTCTGTGGAATGGATATCTAAGTATATACTTGAAAATTTTTAATCACTGGGTGGGTGGGGGAGTGGGGGAGGGGTGTGGTAGTGGTAGTGGTGGAGGTGTCCTTTTATGGGCCAGGAGCCCGAGTTCCTTCCCCTTGGTTGGTCCAGTGTCTCTCTCCCTGTGTGGACAGGCCAGAGGAGGTGACTCAGGGGTTGATGACACTCTTGGAGGATGACCACAGCAACGGCCACGCCTTCCGGATGTACCTGGACAAAGGGGAGTGCATCTATCACACCATGGCCAACAACTCACCAGAGAACCACGCGCTTTGCTCCCTTGTCGACGTCAGTCGTAGAGTTGTCCCCGTTACATGCCCTAGTCTTGAAGCGAGCATGCAGCGAAGAAGCGAGACGTGGTGGAATTGCTGCTGGTCGTGCGCCTGTGCTTGTGAGCTGATTTCTTCGTCCCCTTCTCTCCTTCACTCTTTCTTCCCCACCTACACACACACACACACACACACACACACACACGCGCGCACGCACGCACGCACGCACGCACACGCGCGCACGCGCGCGCGCATGGAAAACGAAACGGAGACCTCGTTTATGACTTAAGATATAATTTTCACTTTTCTCTCCGCCCCCCCCCCCCCCCCCTCCACACACACACATCCTCCAATCACCCGCTCTCTTCTCCTCTTTATCGCACTTTGATCATGTATGTTGGCCTCTTCAATTAAATAAAGAGAAAATAAACAGATAAATAAATAAATAGACAAATAAATCAATAAATCAATACATAAATACATAAATGAATATTTTAAAAAAAGCAGATAAACACAAATCAAACTTTTAAAAAAATGTGATTATTGATTCAAACACCGTAAGAGCCCCACACAGCAACAGTCCTTCACTGCCATCACTACTACACACTGACATTCAGCCGTGGAATGATGGAGGGAAGGCGTGTCTGTCAAGCCTTGAAGGGAAAGCTGACTCTGTTTCATAACGCCTCATGTTGTGTTGTATTGTGCTGTGTTATGTAGCATCGTTCTGCCCACCACGTGCAGCTGGTCACACATGTCAGTGATACGCATGATTGAACTGATTTTCTTTTTTTTTTTTTAAACCGATCTAATAAACGAACAAAAAAAAAGTAATCAGATATCTCTGGCGTTATGCGTTTCTGTGTCCAATCCTTCAAAGTAATGATGTACGCGCGCGCGCGCGCGCGCGCACACACACACACACACACACACTCACACACACACACACACACGCACACGAACATACCGACATACAAGTGTACATATATACATACATGCATAGATACATACACACATACACACAAACACACACACATACAAACATACATACAAACATACATACATACATATATACATACAATTATACATACGTACATACATACCTACAAACATACATACATACATACATACCATCTATACATATACCACACACACACATACCCGCATATCTGCCTGCGTACCTGCCTACCTAACTACATACATGTGTGCATACAAGAACACGCAAATATTATGTGCACACACACACACGCACACACAGACATACACACACACTCACGCACGCACGTACACACACACACACACACACACACACACACACACACACACACACACACACACACGCATACACGTGCGCGCACACAGACACGCACACGTAAACACACGCATACACACACACACACACACACACACGCACGCGCGCACGCACGCACGCGCGCGCGCGCGCGCACACACACACACACACACACACACACACACCACAAGCTAATTACCACCCAGCTGAACTCAGAAGCACCATATCCTCTCTGGACCCCCCCCCCCCCCCCTTCCACTTCACACCCCCTCCCCCCTCCCTCCCCCCCCCTCCCCGTTGGTCTCGCTTTCCTGCCAAGACAGCATGCACAGATGTGACAGCACGGGAGGCAACTCTCTCTCTCCGGCATCCATGCTTTATTCATGGTCAGCGGGAAGGGACAGAACCTCGTCCTCCTCCTGCCCGGCCTCTCTGTCTCTGTGTGTGTCGCTAATCCCGGTCCTGGAGGCTCATCGCGTGTGAGAGAGACAGCGCTTTGTAGTCGACGCCATCATGATTGAGATGTGTTCTTTGTCCATCTCTGGGGGTACAGAGCTTTGTGGACAAGGCCACGACAACTGTGGTCAGTTCATTGTCCATCTCTTGGAGACAGGGCTTTGCATACAATGTCATCAAGATGGGGAGACAGGTCTTTATAGATGACGCCATCAGGATTCTGATCAGTTCTTTGTCGTTCGCCGGTAAACAGGGGTTAGCAGACAATTCCATCAAGACTGTGATCAATTCTTTGTCTATCCGTCTCTAGCAAATAGGGCGTTGTAGATGACGCCATCAAATTTGTGATAGGTTCTGTGTCCATCTCTTGAAGCAGTGCTTTGTAGATAATGCTATCAAGACAGTAATCAGTTCTTTGCTTGTTCATCTCCGGGAGACGGAGCTTTGAAGACGATGTCATAAATACTGTGTCCTATTCTCTGTCTGTCCATCTCTTGAAGCAGTGCTTTGTAGATAATGCTATCAAGACTGTAATCAGTTCTTTGCTTGTTCATCTCCGGGAGACGGAGCTTTGAAGACGATGTCATAAATACTGTGTCCTATTCTCTGTCTGTCCATCTCTTGAAGCAGGGCTTTATAGAAGATGCCACAAAGATTGTCATTTGTTCTGTCTGTCCACCACCAGGAGACGGATTTGTGTAATTCCCCAGAGACAGTGTACTGCTTTTTGACAGTTCGTTTCTGGACATTGCTTTGCACGCATTTCCATGGAAACTGCCATCTATTATTTGTCTGTCTGTTTGTCTGTCTGTCTGTCTGTCTGTCTGACCGTCTCTTGGAGACAGGGCTTTCTGGGTAAAACCATGAAGATTGTGATCAGTTCGTTGTCCGTCTCTGGGAGAGAGAGTTCTGTGAGTTATGCCATCAAACTTGTGAGCTGTCCTTTCCGTCTCCAGGAGACAGGAATTTGTAGGTTATGTCCCGAAGAGTGTAGTCTGTACTTCATCTGTTTGTCCGTCTGTGGACGACAGGGCTTTGTAAACATTACTCCTGTGATTGCACTCTGATTTTGTTTTTGTCCGACTGTCTGTCTCTATGTGAAAGGGCTTTGTAAACGTTACCCCCGAGACTGCGCTCTGTTTTTTGTCTGTCTGTCTCTGTGAGACAGGGCTTTGTAAACAGTACCCCTGAGATTGCGCTCAGCTTTTTTTTTGTCCGTCTGTCTCTGTGAGATAGGGCTTTGTCAATCATGCCCCCCCCCCCCCCCCCCCCCCCCCCCCCCCGAGAATGTGACCTATTTTAATCTGTCTGTTTCTTGGGGGATAGGGTTTTGTAAACAGTGTCATGGTGATTGCGAGATGTTCTCCTGTCTATCTCCAGGAGATAGGGTTGTTTATTTCTTGGGGGATAGGGTTTTGTAAACAGTGCCATGGAGATTGCGAGATGTTCTCCTGTCTGTCTCCGGGAGATAGGGCTTTGTAGACAATGTCCCGAAGATTGCCATCTTTCTTTGCGTGTCTGTCTTTTGGAGACAGGGCTTTGTAAATAATTCCATGGAGACTGCTGTCTGTTTTTGTCCGTCTCTGTGTCTGTGCAAGACATGGCTTTGTAGACCCCCCCCCCCCCCCCCCCCACCCGAGATTGCAATCGGTTATTTGTGTATCTGACTTGGCGAGATAGGGCTTTATGAATAATACCATGGATGATTGTGATCTTTTCTCTGTCCCTCACGGGGGAAGGGAGCAGGCTGTATATACAGTTTCATCAACAGTGTGGTCTGTCTTTTATCTGTTTCTGGGAGACAGGTCTTTGTTGATAATGTCTCGGAGAATGCAATCTGCTCTGTATCTGTATGTGTCTTAGAGATGGTCAGGTTTCACGTCCACAGGCAAATAAGATAGTATGGCAGATCGGGGTAAACATCCTGGAGAGTGTTGGGAGGCGACCTACCAAGTACTGAACACTTATCACTAGAACGCCACTACTGTGTCACCACCAGAATGCTAATACTGTGTCACCACCAGAATGCTAATACTGTGTCACCACCAGAACGCTAATACTGTGTCACCACCAGAATGCTAATACTGTGTCACCACCAGAATGCTAATACTGTGTCACCACCAGAACGCTAATACTGTGTCACCACCAGACCGCCACTACTGTGTCACCACCAGAATGCTAATACTGTGTCACCACCAGAACGCTAATACTGTGTCACCACCAGACCGCCACTACTGTGTCACCACCAGAATGCTAATACTGTGTCACCACCAGACCGCCACTACTGTGTCACCACCAGAACGCTAATACTGTGTCACCACCAGACCGCCACTACTGTGTCACCACCAGAATGCTAATACTGTGTCACCACCAGAACGCTAATACTGTGTCACCACTACAACGCCAATACTGTGTCACCACCAGAACGCTAATACTGTGTCACCACCAGAACGCTAATACTGTGTCACCACCAGACCGCCACTACTGTGTCACCACTACAACGCCAATACTGTTTCACCCACTACAACGCCAATACTGTGTCACCACTACAACGCCAATACTGTTTCACCACCACAACGCCAATACTGTGTCACCACTACAACGCCAATACTGTTTCACCACTACAACGCCAATACTGTTTCACCCACTACAACGCCAATACTGTGTCACCACTACAACGCCAATACTGTTTCACCACTACAACGCCAATACTGTGTCACCACTACAACGCCATACTGTGTCACCACTACAACGCCAATACTGTGTCACCACTACAACGCCAATACTGTGTCACCACTACAACGCCAATACTGTTTCACCACTACAACGCCAATACTGTGTCACCACTACAACGCCAATACTGTGTCACCCACTACAACGCCAATACTGTGTCACCACTACAACGCCAATACTGTGTCACCACTACAACGCCAATACTGTGTCACCACTACAACGCCAATACTGTTTCACCACTACAACGCCAATACTGTGTCACCCCACCACAACGCCAATACTGTTTCACCACTACAACGCCAATACTGTGTCACCACTACAACGCCAATACTGTTTCACCACTACAACGCCAATACTGTGTCACCACTACAACGCCAATACTGTTTCACCACCACAACGCCAATACTGTGTCACCCACTACAACGCCAATACTGTGTCACCCACCACAACGCCAATACTGTGTCACCACTACAACGCCAATACTGTGTCACCACTACAACGCCAATACTGTGTCACCCACTACAACGCCAATACTGTGTCACCCACTACAACGCCAATACTGTGTCTCCCACTACAACGCCAATACAGTGTCACTCACCACAACGCCAATACTGTGTCACCACTACAACGTCAATACTGTGTCACTCACCACAACGCCAATACTGTGTCACTCACCACAGCGCCAATACTGTGTCATCACCACCAGAACGCCAACACTGTCAAGATGAACGCCAGGCATGGCAGCAGTGTGCTATGCGCCAGTCCGATTTCAATGTACAACATGGGATTGGCACCTCGGACCTCTAGCCATGAGTCACCGTGGCAGAGTGGAGACAGCTGTCTCCTGGTTGCTATGCTTTATTGATGGCGAGGAGCCAGACACAGAATCTTGCCTAACCAGCCTTTTTTGCTTCGCTGCCAACTTCAGCAATCCCTGTCTGATGCGGTCAGTGTGTGTGTGTGTGTGTGTGTGTGTGTGTGGAAGGCATGGCTTTATAGGCTATGGCCCAGACATTACGGTCTGTTCTCACAGCTTTGTAGGCCAGACATTACGGTCTGTTCTCACATGGCTTTGTAGGCCAGACATTACGGTCTGTTCTTTGTCCGTGCTTCTCTTGGAGACAGATGCTTTGTAGACAATGCCCCGCAAACTGTGATTTGTTCTTTGTCTGTCCGTCACTGGGAGACAGAGCCTCTGTACGTCATTCCCTGGAAACTGCGGTCTTTCTTGTCGGTGCATCTCCGGGAGACACATGTTTTGTAGATGATTCCATCATTCTCTGTCCGTTTCTGGGAGACAGGGTTTTGAAGGTAACGCCATTGAGATGGCGATCTGTTCTTTATATGTCCGTCTCTGACAATGGGTTCTTGTCTTCTGCTTCTGAGAGACGTGGCTTTGTAATGCCATAGAGATTGCGATCTGCTGTCTTGTCTTCTGCCACAGGGAAACAAGGCTTTGTACAGAAAAAGCCACAGAGATTGCGATATATTCTCTATCCTCTGCCTCAGGGAAACAAGGCTTTCCTGGTAAATGTCACAGAGAGTGCGACATGTTCTCTTCA
>CM065723.1:50438514-50448514 GCA_033310375.1 Conus canariensis | reverse complement strand
CTTTTTAGAGCTGAGACGTATTGCTTCCATCCGACGCTTTATATCCAGGGAAGTAGCTGTCAGGCTAGTCTGTGCCACGGTGATGTCAAGATTGGACTACTGCAACTCTGTTTTGCTGGGCTTCCCGCAGAACAGATTGCTCGGCTGCAGAGAGTCCAAAATAGCGCTGCACGACTTGTTTTGAAGAGGAGGAGGTGTGAGCACATCACTCCCATGCTGATCGAACTGCACTGGCTTCCCGTACAGTATCGGTGGCAATTTAAACTGGCAGTTCTTGCTTTCCGCCACTTCAATGAATCTCTTCCTCACTATCTCTCTTCTTCTCTCTGCACCTACCAAAGCTCTCGTACCCTTCGCTCTTCTTCACAAAAACTTTTGAAAATCCCTAAGCGTTCTCTGAAATCTGTTGGCGAAAAAGCCTTCAGTTTTAGAGCACCTTCTATTTGGAACTCCCTCCCTGAAGACCTTCGTAATCAGCCTACTCTTTCTTCTTTTAAATCTCAGCTCAAAACTTACCTCTTCAAAAAAGCCTATTCTCTTCTGTAGATGACTAGATCTCTCTTAAATTCCTCCACAACTAGTTCGGTGAGACAGTTTATGCATGTAGGTGCGTCTGCCATTGTGTATTTTCTTTTTGCTGTGTGCATGAATATTGTATGAATAAGTGCAAATGTGGATGTAAGCGCATTGAGTTGTACAACAAGAAATGCGCTATATAAGTATTATACATTATTATTATTATTATTATGTACATGTACACACATACGCACGACACAGGTAGTACATGATATACATATGCACATGCATACATCTGTTCATACACACACACACACACACACACACACACACACACACACACACACACACACACACACACATTACCGTAGTATGTAAATAACTTTAAAATGATTATGTGATAAACCACATTTTCCTTCAGTTGTTTAGATCAATCAGATAATGCCTTTTCCTTTGAACAGGAGTTTTGTCAGCTACTGCATCATCACACTAATTCTCTTCCCTGCTGTAGAAATCTTTTCAATAGCTGTTCACTTTCGCCCCCCCCACCCCCACCCCCACCCTCTTTTTTACATTCCTCATTTTCAATCTCACTCTCTCCACTTAAATTCTGAAGTCCCACAATGACAATTAGAATCTGAGGGGTCTTTTACAATATATTGCAGTCAAAGATTCTGGCTGTTATTTTAAAAAATGATGCGTGACGTGCCGTACATCAGATCTAAGCTGCAGATCTAAGCTCATTATTCTCTTACTCACCAGGGCAGTTTATAGCATACAGACATACCACACCTGCATATATCTTAAAATGCACACTAAGTCACCATCCTGTATCCAAATACGGATAAATAATTTACTTACTAAAGCATATGGTTGTTGGGCGGAAACTTGAACTTGCAGGGGTGCCTGATGTTCAGCAGGGGTGCCTGATGTCCTGAAAAATAAAAACCCAAACTATTATTCACTGGAGTCCAACAAGCTGTTATTTGTGGACATGGACACTTTCTTGTTAATAAGAATCATAACTTCAGTTTTGTTGGAAACAGCAACAGCAGGGGAAAAAAATAATCACAAACATGCAACAGTTTCAGTGACAGCAGGCAGTGTGACTGACTGACTGCCACTATGACTCTGGCATGTGTGACTGAAAGTAACAATGTATGTTTCAGTTTGATGCCAACACTCTACAAAAACCAACAACTATCTTTACAACCAACCATGCACTGAGAATGGAATGAAACACAAAAAAATCAACCACTCATTCCACAAACCTTACCTTCTTTACGTCTCTGAGTTTGACTCTCTCGTTCCTGACAGAATCCGTGTCACTGTTGCGTTTGAGGCTTGCACTTGCAGCTGGCGAATGAACAGAGAGTGCTTTAATACATTTTTCTGTTATAATAGTTGGCACAGCATCCTCTTTCAGCTGTCCTCGGACCCGAATTCCAGCTTCCACCTTTACCTTCCAGGTGTGTTGGCCTTGGAAACTGCTCTTCAAAGTGACGACAGCAAATGCCATGATAAATGTCCCGAAGAACAAAATCTTTCCTCGTTGTGGTGACAAAATTTATCCACAATCGCCTAAACTGGCTGGAAGCACCTGGAAAAGCATGAACGCTTACTCTGCTTATTTCCTGATGAAATTCCGCAGCCAGGCACAGCACACATTCGCCCCATCTCACTTCAGCCGAACACGAAGAGCGACTTGGCTTTTCGACGTCATCAATCGGGAAATCCCCCTTTTATCGAAATCGAGGCTCTCGTTCCTGTTTCAGCCTCTCGCTTTCCCAGTCCGCAGGAAATGCTGCTCTCACTGCAAGATGAGAGCACAGGCGGCTGATTCGGGGCTTGGTTTCGCAATACGACCACATACCAAAACCGTGTATTTCGTCAAAATAGATTTGTAAAAATGGGTGAGAACCCCTTTAAGCACCATCCAGTTCTGACTTTGCTTGAACTGTACCTCTGTCTGCAAAATGATGACTACAAAATAGTTTAGTTTGGATTTCCAGCCACTTCAGCATTCCAGACAAAGAAAGGGCTGATCAACTTGCCAAGAATGCTGCGAATGAAAAGTCGAGCAGGTTCTCCGTCACTTGCACTGATCTGAAACCTAAAGCTCAAGCTCATGTCAAAGACGTCTGGCAAGAGGACTACAAGTCGTAGATGGATAGCAAATTCTTTCAGATCTGTCCAGAGTTTGGAGAGTATCTATCATGTGTCAGTGGGAGCCTAAAAAAAGTTTTGCACTGATTCCAGATTCCATTTCCTTTATATCCTCTCGTATTGCTTAAACAGCGAAGAAACTGTGGTGTATTCCATGTGGTGTACCACTCACCAACACACATGTTCTTATAGAGTGTTGGGACTTACATGGCAGTTGTAAACACTTTACAGCAGACTCTATAAAAAATTTTTAAAAATCGTGTTCAGAGATGTGATTTTTTTTTAATTCTTGAAAGAATTGAATATTTGTCATCAGATATGAAATTTTATGGAAGAAAAGAAAGTTAAGTATTTTCAGCATTTAAAAATTTTTTTTAATTATTTTTGTGTACGCGATTAAAATAACAACATTTGTATACAGAATGACTGTGACGGGGTGACAGCCCTGATACCTTTGCGGTCGGCTGGGCTATAAACAACATGAACTGAACTGAAGTGGGATTACACCAAACAGACATCTGCAGTATTGGTCAGGCAGTTTAAGCAAAACTTTCAGAGACGCATCCATTGAGAGGATGGAAGTGGAAATTGGAGACTTATATGTATTGCATGACGTTTATGTCCGAACCTTCATTTGTTTTGAATTGTACTCTGTACTCCACCGAATACACATGAGATCTTTAGGACAGTGTGCCAAGTGTCTGTGTTGTTTTGAATTGTACTCTGTACTCCACCGAATACACATGAAATCTTTAGGACAGTGTGCCAAGTGTCTGTGTTGTTTTGAATTGTACTCTGTACTCCACCGAATATAAAAGAAATCTTTAGGACAGTGCGCCAAGTGCCTGTGTTTGATGGACCGTAGATTATTTTGCGCTAATGGGTGACTGACTGCTCCACTTGCCTGCAGTGTCTGTGCTGGATGGACAAGGGGCTGCTCCAGTTTCCCAAGATGGCTGTGCTTTGGAGGACAATAGGCTTCTCCAGTAGTCAGCTGTGTCTGTACTGGAAGGACCGAGGACAAAAGGCTGCTCCACTATCCAGAAGTGTCCACGCTGGGTGGTCAATAGACAGGCACTTGTCGTAAATGGCTGTATTGGTTGGACAACAGACAGTTCCATATGCTGTAGAGTTGTCTGTATTGGGTGGCATTATACTGCTCCACCTAACACAATGGTTGTACTGGATAGACTATAGAATGCTGCACTTGCCTGACATGGCTGTGTTGAGTGGACTATAGAATGTTTCACTTGCCCAAAGTGGCTGTGTGGAGTGGACTTGCCTAAAATGGGTGTGTTGAGTGGACTATAGAATGCTCCTCTTGCCTAAAATGGGTGTGTTGAGTGGACTATAGAATGCTCCTCTTGCCTAAAATGGCTGTGTTGAGTGGACTATAGAATGCTCCACGTGCCTAAAATGGCTACATTGAGAGGACTATAGAATACTCCACTTGCTTAAAGTGGCTGTGTTGAGTGGACTATAGAATGCTCCACGTACCTAAAATGACTACATTGAGAGGACTATAGAACACTCCACTTGCTTAAAGTGGCTGTGTTGAGTGGACTATAGAATGCTCCACGTGCCTAAAATGGCTACATTGAGAGGACTATAGAACACTCCACTTGCTTAAAGTGGCTGTGTCGAGTGGACTATAGAATGCTCCACGTGCCTAAAATGGGTGTGCTCAGTGGACTATAGACTGCTCCACTTGCTTAAAGTGGCTGTGTTGAGTGGACTGTAGAATGCTCCACGTGCCTAAATGGGTTGGGTAGCACAATAGAATGCTCCAACTGCCTAAATGGGTTGGGTAGACAATAGAATGCTCCACTTGCCTAAAAGGGGTTGGGTAGACAATAGAATGCTCCACTTGCCTAAATGGGTTGGGTAGACAATAGAATGTTCCTCTTGTCTAAATGGGTTGGATAGACAATAGAATGCTCCACTTGCCTAAAATGGGATGGATAGACAATAGAATGCTCCTCTTGGCTAAAATGGGCTGGGTAGACAATAGAATGCTCCACTTGCCTAAAATGGGTTGGATAGACAATAGAATGCTCCACTTGCCTAAAATGGGTTGGATAGACAATAGAATGCTCCTCTTGCCTAAAATGGATTGGATAGACAATAGAATGCTCCACTTGCCTAAAATGGGTTGGATAGAAATAGAATGCTCCACTTGCCTAAAATGGGTTGGATAGACAATAGAATGCTCCTCTTGCCTAAAATGGGTTGGATAGACAATAGAATGCTCCTCTTGCCTAAAATGGGTTGGATAGACAATAGAATGCTCCACTTGCCGAAAATGGGTTGGATAGACAATAGAATGCTCCTCTTGCCTAAAATGGGTTGGATAGACAATAGAATGCTCCACTTGCCGAAAATGGGTTGGATAGACAATAGAATGCTCCACTTGCCTAAAATGGGTTGGATAGACAATAGGATGCTCCTCTTGCCTAAAATGGGTTGGATAGACAATAGGATGCTCCTCTTGCCTAAAATGGGTTGGATAGACAATAGGATGCTCCTCTGGCCTAAAATGGGTTGGATAGACAATAGGATGCTCCTCTTGCCTAAAATGGGTTGGATAGACAATAGAATGCTCCTCTTGCCTAAAATGGGCTGGATAGACAATAGAATGCTCCTCTTGCCTAAAATGGGCTAGATAGACAATAGAATGCTCCTCTTGCCTAAAATGGATTAGATAGACAACAGAATGCTCCTCTTGCCTAAAATGGGTTAGATAGACAATAGAATGCTCCTCTTGCCTAAAATGGGTTAGATAGACAATAGAATGCTCCTCTTGCCTAAAATGGGTTAGATAGACAATAGAATGCTCCTCTTGCCTAAAATGGGTTAGATAGACAATAGAATGCTCCTCTTGCCGTAAGTGGCTGTGGTGGAAGACACGATATTTCTCCATTTGCCGGAATTGAGTGTCCTGGGTGGATAATAGACTGTTCCACGTGCCAAAAGTAACAGAACCCCACCCATCCCCATCCCACCCTTCCCGAGTACCCGACGCCCACCCACTCACCCTCACCCCCAATCCCACCCTCCTTTCTCCCCCATGCGTGGACAACTGACTGATCCACTTGCAGTAAGTGCCTGTGTTGGACGGACACAAGATTTCTCCACTTGACAGAAGGAAAGCTGTTGGGAAGACAATAGATCGTCCCAACAGTAACAGAGCCCCACCAGTACCACCCCCACCCACCCTGGGCCGCCCACCCCACCTCCCTCCTCACCCCCGCTTTCCGTCGTTCCTGTTAAGATATCATTGTTGCGAGCTCAAATTTATGACAGCTACACTTCGCTCTTCGTCTGCAGTAAGTCTCAGCTGGAAAACCCCCACCCACTCCCTCCCTTCTCCCCCGCCCCTCCTTCCCCGGCGCTTCCTTTTCGTTTCGCCACCGCCTAGCTGCCATCTCTCTCTCTCACTCTCTCTCTCTCCTCTCTCTCTCTCTCTCTCTCTCTCTCTCTCTCTCTCTCTCTCTCTCTCTCTCTCTCTCTCTTTCATACTGTTTGTTTGAAGAATATGGTACGAGAGTCATATTTCGGTGTTTAATTTCATGCTCAACTAAAGTCTGAGGTTTTTATACTGTATTTTGACTTCTGGGAATACTGTTTGAAAAAAAGCCCTCTTTCCTGTCACTGTCTGAGTGCTGTGCGTCCTCTTTTCTTCTTTTTTTTTTTTCTTCTTTCAACTGTCGTCTGATTATTGTCATATTCGTGGCAATTTTAAATAATGTCGTCTGATTATTTTCACCTTCGTGGCAATTTCAAATAATGTCGTCTGATTATTTTCACCTTCGTAACAATACAAATTAGTGGCACATGTTTTGGTCTTTGTTCTAGAATTTGTTTTTCTCTTTTCTCTCCGGCTGCAATTCAAAACATTTTTAGCTGTTCCGTTACAATCTGACGACTGAATAGTGAGACGTTAAACGGTGCCAGAAGGGGCACTGTGAGCTGTCCAGTCTGTGATGTTAGTGTCTGTTAGGACCGGTTGCTTTTTGTCTAGGATCAGGCACGCCAAAAATTTCATTTGTACTTTTGCTAGTTGTGTTTGGTACCTTATGACGCAGCTTTGTGGAAGTTTGAATGAGTTTGTTTAAAACAAATGTGTTGACAGGTATTTTTTTCAAAGAAGTTTGTATATCGAGTTTGTCTTTTTATTTTTTTTTAAAACTCGAACATTGTTGGTTTCAGCCAGTTTGTTCAAGAGACAGGTAATATTCTACAAGCCTAATCAGAGATGTAGCACGGGAAGGAGAGTGTTAAGACATGCTTGACCCAACACCGTTTGTTGCTATTCTTCTTTTTTCCTTTTTCATGGTAGATTGGCCATAAAGCAAAAGCAACTGTCACAGCAGCAGGGTCAACAACAAAGCATGACTGTAATCCTTAAGGCCGTAAGACATGACAAAGGAACAGGGTAATGCCATAATGCCCAAGTGTTCTCCCAGGAATGTGGACCAAGCCGTGGGGTCCCCAGTCCCATAGAAATCTGTCCATGTTTTGCGGGCTGTACGCCCGTACGCTGGATTGAACCTGTAGCTCGACTGCAGCGAGAGGATCAGTGCTTGCACGAGCCAGCCGAGCCGACAGCAGCGCCACCTTGGATGGCGAGAGTTGCTTCCCGTTCGTCCGTGCCAGACCGAGGTCTGCTGGGAGTCGTTCCGGTCCGCACACAGCACGTGCGTCACTCTGAAACTCTGGTAGACTCCATCAGGTTCGGGCTTTGAACAATCGACGTGACGATATCAAAGTCAGCAAATACAGGCACGCCCACTTAGCGCCAATGCTGGTACAGACCGCGATGGTATGACACCCCTCGCCCCCTCCCCACCCCTTCTCCCGCTGCCCCCCTCCCCCTTTCTCTCCCCCCCCCCCCCCCACCCCGCGACTTCGAGAAGAAGGAAAAGGATTTTGCTGTATGATCTTGTTATAATTTCTCGCAATGTAGGTAGCCACGCTCTGTGTACAGGGGGCTGTGCCAGATTTTACCCTCATTATCTTATCAAAAACAAACAAACAAATTGAACATTTTCTGTGCTTTTCCAGGACCAGTCGCTCCGCTTCATTGTTCTCTCTGTCTGTCTGTCTGTCTGTCTCTCTGTCTGTAAACTGTACAAGAGTGAAAGATACTCTACTTATCGTTCCTTTAAATCATTGCTGCAACCAGCAAAATACCTTTCAGACATTTCAATCATTAAATTTCGTGCAGTTTTTGTCAAATTCAGATTGGGTATATGCCATATTAGCACTCATAAAAGGTATATAGAAAAATCAAACTCTTGCCCTTTTTGTGAGGTTACAGAAGACGAACATCATTTCTTGTTTGTATGTCCAGTATATCAGGAAATTAGAGAAAAGTATCTGACGAAAGTTTTTAGAAATTTAGACGAAAATACACATTTGACACTATATCTGCTGAGCGAAAGCAGGTTTATTACACGTTCTGTAGCAATGTTTATTCATTATGCTTTAAAAAAAAGAGAGAAGAAGAAACGGCGAAATCTATTTCAACTGGGTAATATTTTTGTTGTTTAGTATAAAAAGGGTAAAATGGGGAAACCGCATAGAGAATACCTGAAAGCAATTTCCCAGTTGGTTTATCCTATGCAGTTAGGAAATGATGTATTTTTATTTTGTAGATTCTTTATTGTTTGTTCTGTGTGAGTTCTTTTTCACTTTGTGTCTTTACATGATACATGTACCTCCTTTGCATACACACAAGGTGGCCTTGCAGTAAACTTTTTCAGAGTTCAGAGTTCTCTCTGTCTCTGTCTCTGTCTGTCTGTCTGTCTGTCTGTCTGTCTGTCTGTCTGTCTGTCTCTCTCTCTCTCTCTCTCTCTGTCTGTCTGTCTGTCTGTCTGCCTGTCTGTCTGTCTCTGCCTGCCTGCCTGTTTGTCTGTCTCTCTGTCTTTCTCTCTCCCCCCCTCCCCTCTGTGTGTGTGTGTGTGTGTGTGTGTGTGTGTGTGTGTGTGTGTGTGTGTGTGTGTGTGTGTGTAAAAGAAAGGCGGAGGTGGGTTAAATCTAACATGGTCAGTGTGGTACCTATTTCGCTGCATCGGATTTTTGATAAAATACGGGTCTTTAGTATTCAATTTATGACCGAACGAATTTTCTCATCGATCCAATCTGAAGCCTATTTTGTGTGTGCCTGCTTTTTGATTACGTAAGTAACTTGCATTTCGAGTTGTTTTTGTCACGTTTCATTTTGATCTCATTATACAGATAACCTGTCAGGAGAATCTTCCAGTTATAATTTTCTGGACAGTAAGACAAAGAGGCATAAGTGTTGGCATGTTGATTCTTTTACAAATCGCGTTCAAACCCAGGTACATTTAATATCGTACAGTAGCGAAGATGGTGAGGTGAACTTGGGTCACGCTATCGCAGGCCACCATTCTGGCACGTATCCTTGTATGAAGAGTGGGGGAATTTAGGAAATGGACCGTTCTGGCAGCATCGTCACGCCTTACTGACTTTCTGCCCCTTTCCAGGATCGATCGGTCCATTTCACTGTTTTCTCTGTCTTTTTGTCTGTCTCTGTCTGTCTGTCTGCCTGCCTGCCTGTCTGCCCGTCTGCCTGTCTGTCTGTCTGTCTGTCTGTCTGTCTGTCTGTCTGTATCTGCCTGCCTGCCTGCCTGCCTGCCCGTCTGCCTGTCTGTCTGTCTGTCTGTCTGCATCTGCCTGTCTGTCTGTCTGCATCTGCCTGTCTGCCCGTCTGCCTGCCTGCCTGTCTGTCTGTCTGTCTGTCTGTCTGCATCTGCCTGTCTGTCTGTATCTGCCTGCCTGTCTGTCGTCTGACTGTCTGTCTGTCTGTCTGTCTGTCTGTCTGTCTGCATGCGTGTGTGTATGTGTGTGTGAGTGTGTGTGTGTGTGTGTGTGTGTGTGTGTGTGTGTGTGTGTGTGTGTGTGTGTGTGTGTGAGTGACAGGTTTGGGAAGCTTCTTGCTGTGAATTTATCCTGTGGTAATGGAAGCGAGTTATGAACTTAAGACATTCCAGCTTTAGTTCGAACCCCCGCATCTCTCTGTCTGTCTGCCAGTCCATCTGTCTGTCTGTCTGTCCGTCTGCCCGTCTATCTATCTTTTTTTTTCTCTCTCTCTCTCGCTTTGATATTCTCTCTCTTTCTCTCCCTCTCTTTCTCTCTGTCTGTCTGTCTGTCTATGTCTTTTTGTCAGTCTCTGTCTCTATCTTTGTCTCTTTCTGTCTTTCTGTCTCTGTCTCTGTCATTGCCTCTCTCTCTCTCTCTTTCTCTCTCTCTGTGTGTGTCTCTCTCTCCTCTGTGTGTGTGTGTGTGTGTGTGT
>CM065723.1:50428514-50433514 GCA_033310375.1 Conus canariensis | reverse complement strand
CAGACGCTTGTGGAGAGGCTGACGGAAAGACTGATTTAATAGTATCGTAAGACTTCTTAGCGTCCAGCATCATGGGGTTCTGTAGCCTCCCTCAGATCTCTGTCTGTCTGACTGTCTGTTTGTCTATCTGTCTGTCTGTCCGTCCGTCCGTCCGTCCGTCCCTCCCTCCCTCCCTCCCTCCCTCCCTTCTCTCTCTCTCTCTCTCTCTCTCTCTCTATATATATATATATATATATGCCTTTCTCATTCTGTTCCCCTCTACCTGCTGAATAGATAGTAGCCTAAGTGAATAGGTTTACAGATTGTAAACTGCACCGTGCACCATTTACTTACATTAGTTACTATAATACAAAGATGGTGCCATCCCGTTTTCAAAGTAAATAGTGCATGCATTGGTTTTAGAAAAAAAAACGTTCGCTTCGATTTGAAAATTTTAAAAAGGGAATTTAATGACAAGTTTACAAAGGAAGCAGGTACACGTGAAATGTCATGCATACAAGGACTGCAACCAGGTGTATTTTGCTCATTTACCTGCCCTCTTGGTTTGTAGCAGGGTGAACGTAGTGGTCCCACTTTGTTATCTTACCTCATTTACAGACTTGCAAAGGTGTATTCAGCAATATAGCAGACACGGTTTACTGTTAAAACCGTTAATTCCAGATGTTATTGAAACTTTAATTTTCATGTTCGGCAAGGATGGAATTCTAACTTGTTTGCGTCTCTGACATGGCCTTCGCAGTCAGCTGAGCTGCAAACGATTTGGTTGAATTGACTAGTCTCTGATACTGTCATACATCAGTGTTCTTCAAAATCAGCTAAGCATCCTGCGTAAAACTGCAAATTATCTCAAAGATATTGCGGACTTCAGTAAATGAAACATTGTATTCAGGAATGGCCCGCTATTGCGTCCGCCAACACAGAGTAAACACTGCACGTTTTGTAAATGCTTGTAGGTATCTGTTGATATTCTTACCTGCCTAATGATTCGTCTCGCTCGCACTAAATGATTTCAGGAGTGGTGGAAAGAAAAGATGACATTTTGAAATCACTGGGGACTGTTTAAGAAAGATCACGAGATCCCGAGATCACATTCCCTACGTACTGTGCGCCTCGTGCTCCGGCGATAGGCTGTGCTCACTACCCACAGCCCGGCGTTGGCCTCATCGGTGTCAGCACACAGCAACACATAAAACAGCTTTCCCCCCACGGAATCTCAAACTAATTTCAGGTACCAAACATTGAGTTGATTCATCCAAAAATGCAGATTTTTAAACTTACGTCGGAAGTCTATCACTGAAATAAGAAAAAGCAAATTGCTAAACATGCTACATTGGAAATGATTGTGCGACCATGCCCAGCACGCGTGAACAGGAGAGACTGGCTCTGAGTAGGTACACGTCCTTGCTTATTGATTCATAGGTTCAGTACTGATAGGCCTGATTGCAGATTTGAGCCTGATTATGTACTGTTAAGAGCCACACCATCGGCTACCTTTAAAGCATTTCACGTGTTGTCTTACGTAAACAAATAAAACTGTATTACGTGGGCATCTTGGACTCGTTTTGTTTGTTTGTTTGTTTGTTTGTTTTTCAAATACGAGTTTGATGCTATTTGGACAAAACTAGGAGTTGGTGATGAGAGATCATTAAAAAAAATCAAAGACAGGGTGATTTCATCATGAGCAATTGACTGTTTCGACGAAAGAATAGTGTGGTTAGCTTCTAATTCTATATTTAAAGCAAGTGTGTCCTTGACATTCTGTCTCTCTGTACTCAAACATACTGCAGTGGGAGATCTTCCTGTCAGATTGACGCTGGGTGTGTCTCCTTTAAAACACGGAACCATAAACCGCGGAACTGCAAATGTAACACAGATTACATTGTCCTCTTTGGAGACAAAAGTCAGAACTGACAAGCAATCATATTCAAATACCCTAGGCACAGTGAAATGCGGGAACAGTGCTGTGTTAGTTCTTAGAGTTTCAGTTTCCAAACTAAGGAGGAATTCTGTTAGATGTCTCGTCGCACAAAGTTGATTTTCTCAATGTTAGAATGTAATCATATAAAAAGAAAAGAAAAGAAAAAAGTGTGTGTGTGTGTGTGTGTGTGTGTGTGTGTGTGTGTGTGTGTGTGTGTGTGTGTGTGTGCAGTCTTCAATTTGACGTCTTTTCACTGTAAGTGATATTAGTCCGCTATGTTTCAGACCACAAACCTACTCTATCGTCCTTGGCTTCATACGTTTCGAAGGCTTTTCAGTTCTGTTGAAGCACAGAAGGAGGCATTTACTCTCTTTTCTGTCGTTCCTTGTCTCATGAGTTTGGGAGACAACTAGCTCCGTAGTCCATTGTAAAGAGCCACAACTGCGGATAAGCGTTCCCAAGTCGAGCACAGTGTGTTTGTTCTTGCTTTCATACCTCATGTTTGTTTATGCCGCCCACGTGCTCTGGATTGAATGGTGTACGTTTCCCAGGCGTTCTACTGCTGAGTGTTGGGCCTTTTGTGCTCGTTCACTGACATGGGTCCATGGCTTGAATCCCTGTCGCTGTTCACTGACATGGGTCCATGGCTTGAATCCCTGTCGCTGTTCACTGACATGGGTCCATGGCTTGAATCCCTGTCGCTGTTCACTGACATGGGTCCATGGCTTGAATCCCTGTCGCTGTTCACTGACATGGGTCCATGGCTTGAATCCCTGTCGCTGTTCACTGACATGGGTCCATGGCTTGAATCCCTGTCGCTGTTCACTGACATGGGTCCATGGCTTGAATCCCTGTCGCTGTTGTTTTCGTATGTCCCGTCCTTCCCTCTCCCAGTCTCTCTTTGCCTCTCTCTTTCTGACCTCTCTGTTCCAAATAATGTAACGCTACACGTAAAATCTCTCTCTCTCTCTCTCTCTCTCTCTCTCTCTCTCTCTCTCTCCTCTCTCTCTCTCTCTCTCTCTCTCTCTGTTGTTGTGGCGTCAGACGCTTTTAAGAAGTGTACGTAAACGTTTTAGCTGAAATCATCCAACGCGTGTTTTGATAGGAGAGTCACACACACACACACACACACACACACACACACACACACACACGCACACACACACACACACACACACACACACACAAACACACACACACACACACACACACACACACACACACACACACACACACACACACACACACCACTCATCTGGCTCTTTCTTAAAAGAAACATTATAATGATCAAATTGGCGAAAGTACATGCCCAACGACGACATAAACTACACCATTCCCATTCCTACCAGCTCTCCCTTCTCCCAGTCCCTTTCCTTTTTAACCATCTTCCTTTTTTTTTTTAACCACCGACAGGTCTGGATCTGGATACCCCTCTTTACTGTATAGACGGATCCATAACACGCCAGGAGCTGCTCTTTTCCCCGCTACTGTTCACCCCTGGATCAATCTTCCACACAGCAGCCACCAACACGCTGCTCAGCTAAGAAGCAGAACCCTCTGCGAGTTGCATCTCCTTCTTTGGGTCAGAAAGGTAGCATGTATCGATCCGAACAGAAAAAAAAGTCTGTGCTGGTACAAAACACTGCCTTTTTACAGTTCCTGGAGTTAATTCAGTGTCGGTGTCGCTTCTACGTTTAATACAAGAAAAACTAAGTAAAACATGAAACAGAGAAGACAGAAAAAAATATATGGGTACCAAACATTTGGTCGTGAGTTCTTCTTTACCACATAGGCACAAAAGTGATTTAGACCATTTTCTCCACCCAGAATTAAGAAAGCTGTTGGTCAGTCTTAAGGGTGATGCTGAGTAGCAAGCCAAGCCTGGATGAAAATAATTAAACAAACAAATGAACTTTTCTCAACCCCACCTTCCACCTTTCCCCGGTGTTACGCAGACTCCGACCCGGATTTTCGATCTTGCATAATACGCAAGCAACAAGGAGAATAGTTGTAATAACAAGCGAGCGATGATCTCTTTGACATAATAACCAGACGAAAATGGCGTCTCTCGGCCGTTTTGGGAGACATTTCTGAGGTAACCCTTCTAATTCTGACCAGCGCTGCTGATGTTGTCTTCTGTAGGTGACTTGTCAAGCTGGATAAGGTGCTAGCCTCTCTGTCTTGTCTGTTCTTAGCTTTTGTGTTCAAGTGAGTCTCTCTTTCTTGTCTGTTCTTAGCTTTTGTGTTCAAGTGAGTCTCTCTTTCTTGTCTGTTCTTAGCTTTTGTGTTCAAGTGAGTCTCTCTTTCTTGTCTGTTCTTAGCTTTTGTGTTCAAGTGAGTCTCTCTTTCTTGTCTGTTCTTAGCTTTTGTGTTCAAGTGAGTCTCTCTTTCTTGTCTGTTCTTAGCTTTTGTGTTCAAGTGAGTCTCTCTTTCTTGTCTGTTCTTAGCTTTTGTGTTCAAGTGAGTCTCTCTTTCGTGTCTGTTCTTAGCTTTTGTGTTCAAGTGAGTCTCTCTTTCTTGTTTGTTTTTAGCTTTTGTGTTCAAGTGAGTCTCTCTTTCTTGTCTGTTCTTAGCTTTTGTGTTCAAGTGAGCCTCTCTTTCTTGTTTGTTCTTAGCTTTTGTATTCAAGTGAGCCTCACTTTCTTGTCTGTTCTTAGCTTTTGTGTTCAAGTGAGCCTCACTTTCTTGTCTGTTCTTAGCTTTTGTGTTCAAGTGAGCCTCTCTTTCTTGTTTGTTCTTAGCTTTTGTGTTCAAGTGAGCCTCTGTGTCTTGCCTGTTCGAAGCTTTTGTGTTCAACTTTCTTGTCTGTTCTTAGCTTTTGTGTTCAAGTGAGTCTCTCTTTCTTGTCTGTTCTTAGCTTTTGTGTTCAAGTGAGCCTCTCTTTCTTGTCTGTTCTTAGCTTTTGTGTTCAAGTGAGTCTCTCTTTCTTGTCTGTTCTTAGCTTTTGTGTTCAAGTGAGTCTCTCTTTCTTGTCTGTTCTTAGCTTTTGTGTTCAAGTGAGTCTCTCTTTCTTGTCTGTTCTTAGCTTTTGTGTTCAAGTGAGTCTCTCTTTCTTGTTTGTTTTTTAGCTTTTGTGTTCAAG
>CM065723.1:50411014-50418514 GCA_033310375.1 Conus canariensis | reverse complement strand
GTCATTTTGGTGGTGTTCAGTGGCCCCTGTTCTGATCCAACATACGCGGGACACCACCTACTAAGCCCTCTATTGACGACAGTGATTGCATAGTCGCTGTGCCAGCGTGAGTGAGCTCTCCCTCTAGAGGGCGCCACCACGTCCATCCAATGACAGCCCCCTGACAAGGACATCTTATCCGAAAATAAGAAGAGGGTGGATGAAAACTGTTTTAATGAACCAAATCGCCACAGCAAAGCCAGATTCCTTTGGAAACATTGACAGTGAGCTGTAGAGAAGTCCAGGAAACAGTTTCAATGAAATGTTTAAAAGACACATGATGCCAGTTTTGACAGGCGTGATAATGATCCAAATGGAAATCCTAGCCCTGATGTGTCGTGACTGGGAAGAAAGTGTCTTGATTCTGCAGTCATTGTCATGGGCAAAGTGTGTAGTAACTTTTGTATATGTGAAAGTGTGTTCTTTAAAAACAAACAGAGAAACAAACAAACAACAAAAAAACTGCCCCATAATTGCTTAATCCATGATCTAGAGCACAGCACATGATGATTATGTGAAGTATTTTGTCTTTGTCATTTTGCATTGTTCACTTTCATAATTGCACAGTCCCTCCGGACATGAACTCATGTTAATGGGTTTGATAGCTCAGCACTACTGAACCATTCCCTATTCTTTCTCTTTCCATGGCCCTCTCCTTTTCTGTCTTTGTCTCTGTCTCTGTCTGACTGTCTGTCTCTGTCTGTCTGTCTGTTTATCTGTCTGTGTGTCTGTCTGTCTGTCTGTCTCTCATTGTCTTATTACGACCTCTCTTTTTCAGTTTCACCTCTTTCTCTTTTTCGCTATTATGCTTGGAGCTCCAATGGCTGGTTCTGTCTGGTACCGGCACATCAGACTGATTAGTTTGGGAAGGGGTGAGCGCGGGGGTTAGGGCGGCACATAGGAAGCGAAATCGGTCGAGGAGTGGACGGAGGGATGTTGGGGTGGGAGGGAGGAGAAGGGGGCAGGTTTGGGAGGGGTATGTTTACGGAGTCATTGATTCGACGGTCCTGGCCTTCGCTGGCCGTTTATTGAGTTGTTTCCCATTACCCCGCTCCTCACGCCCCTCACACCATTCCCCCACCCCCTCTCCTCTCCCTCTTCTCCGTTTTTCAGATAACAATATGTTCCGTTCCCATGGGGCTCCACTGCAATCCAACAGAACAGTACAATGTAATATCATAGGCAGTACAGCACAGTGCGATGCAATTCAATTCGAGCACAGTGTAATTTGATGCAACTTATTACCGCACATTACAATGCAGTGCAGAACACTACATTACCATGCAACGAATGCTATAAAACACGACAGAATATTGCGCAATCGTGAACAGTACAATACGTTCTGCTGCATGGCTTCACAATAGAATGCAGTGCGATAGAATGCAGTGCGATAGATTGCAGTGCAACAGAATGCAGTGCAATAGAATGTAATGCAATACAGTACAGTACAACACAACACAATGTAATGCAGTACAACACAATAGAATATAATGCAGTGCAACACAGTATAATACAATAGAATGGTACAAAGTAGTACAGTACAATAATGCAATACAATACAGTACAGTACAATGCAGTATTGTACATGACAGAGCAGTGCAACGCAATACGGTGCAACACAACATGATCAATGAAAAGCAGTACAAAAGGCATAGGACACTACAGCATACAGTACTTACAATACAGTATCCACTCAACTCTACTGTACTGTCCCACACTATACGACAATATCGTAGACTATGGGTTAGTAGCGTTAGTTAAATAGTGCTACAGTACACCACACTGTACAGCAACACACTAGACTACAGGGCATCAACGTTTAAGTATACTGCACTGCACGGCAGTAATAGCGCAATGCAACAGAACTCCACATAACGCAAGGCAGCACAACCACAATGCGAGATTACAAAGCACAACAGAGAACCAAGAGCACAACGCAACATTGCAAAACGCAATACAACACAACACAATGTAATACAACACGACTGCAGTTAGCTTTTCCTAAAAAGAAAAATCGCGGTTTACCCCATAACGATCCAATTATGCTGGCATCTCTCTCTCTCTCTCTCTCTCTCTCTCTCTCTCTCTCTCTCTCTCACACACACACACACACACACACACACACACACAAACACACACACACACACACACACACACACACACACACACACACACACACACACACACACACACACAGCGCTCTCCCTCTCTCTTTCTGTCTCCTCTCCTCTCTCTCTCTCTTCCTCTTTCTCTCTGTCTCTGTCTAAGAGAGAAAGGGAGAGGCAATCAGAGATACTGACAGACTAGAGGAGAAGGAGGGCGAGAAAGAAAGGCAGACACTCAGAGGAGATGAAGAGAGAATACAGAGAAAAAGACATGGAAAGAGAGGAAGGGGGAGAGGGGAGAGACAGAGAGAGCAAGAGTGAAAAAGCTAGATTGGCAAGTCGGGAGAGACAGACAAAGCTGAAGAGAGAGAGAGAGAAGAGAGAGAGAGAGAGAGAGAGGGAGGGAGGAGGGAGGGAGAGAGAGGGGGAGAAAGGGAGAGAGTAAGAGAGAGAAGAGGGACAGTTAGAGGGACAAAGGAACAAAGCCACAGGAGAGAGAGAGAGAGAGAGAGAGAGAGAGAGAGAGAGAGGGGACAAATGAACAAATAAAACCTTAGGAGAGAGAGAGAGAGAGAGAGAGAGAGAGAGAGAGAGAGAGAGAGTCAGACAGACAGACAGACAGACAGACAGACGGACAGACAGACAAAGCTGAAGAGAGAGAGAGAGGGAGGGAGGGAGAGAGAGAGGGAGGGAGGGAGAGAGTGAGAAAGAGTTGAGGGACAGTTAGAGGGACAAATGAACAAATAAAGCCATAGGAGAGAGAAAAAGAGAGAGAAAGAGAGAGAGAGAGAGAGAGAGAGAAGGGACAGTTAGAGGGACAAATGAACAAATAAAGCCATAGGAGAGAGAAAGAGAGAGAGAGGGAGAGAGAGAGAGAAGGGACAGTTAGAGGGACAAATGAACAAAGCCATAGGGGAGAGAGAGAGAGAGAGAGAGAGAGAGAGAGAGAGAGAGAGAGAGAGAGAGAGAGAGAAGGGACAGTTAGAGGGACAAATGAACAAAGCCATGGGGGAGAGAGAGAGAGAGAGGAGAGAGAGAGAGAGAGAGAGAGAGAGAGAGAGAGAACGAACGAACGAACGAACGAATCTTTTTTAATGAGGGAAAAAGCGGAATAAGCACAAAATGGCTTTTTTTACATCCGGCCCTCAACAAAGGGAAATACATATAAAATGCAATAATAACATCAGCAAAACTAATCTAGAATTAAAGTAAACATACATAAACGCTATAAATAGACAGAGGAAATGGTTAACACAAAAGAACAGACGACAATCAATGCCTGGAAGAGAGAGAGAGAGAGAGAGAGAGAGAGAGAGAAGAGAGATAGAGAGAGAGAGAGACAGACAGAGAGAGAGACAGAGACAGACAGAGAGAGAAACAGATGGGAGGGGAGGGGTCATCATATATAGTTCATGAAAAAATGGTTATTGGAAGATAGATAAATATATATAATAAACATTATCACAACAATAAAATTATAACACATTTCTGGAAAAAGAAAAAAAAAATCATTGAACAGGCACCCCAACCTGTAAGCAAAGACAAAAATTTACACTTGACAAGCAGCACCTTTGGAACAATAGATGAAAGAGACCAGTACAGAGAGAGAGAGACAGACAGACAGACAGACAGACAGAACAGACAGAGAGAGAGACAGACAGACCGACAGACAGAGGGAGAGAGAGAGGGAGAGAGACACAGAGAGAGAGAGAGAGAGTTTAAGAGCATGAATTGGAAAATTCAGTCATTAGCTGGGTATGAAGTGCCCTTTTAAAGCTATATATGCTGGCATGAACATCAAGAGAGGGTGAAATGCGGTTCCACAAGAAGCCGCCAGAGTAGTGAAGACTGGTTTTAAACATATCTATTCTTGGACGGGGTATTACAATTTTATGAAAATGGCGATTTTCATTCAATCTAAATTTCTCTGTAATTGAAGGGGGAGCACGACCCGAAAGAATCTTAAACATGAATAAAGCTTTATTGAATTTAAGCTTCAAGTTTAATGGTAAAATATCCAGATCTGTATAGTCAGAGTATGATAACGTAACCGATTTTAACAAAACTAATTTCAGGGAACGTCTATAAAGACTAAACAAAGGTTTGAGTATATGATTACTTGCTGAATCCCAAATTGTAGATGCATAATTTATATGGGATTCAATATAAGCGTGAAAAATATTTTACGTGAATGGCAGTCTAGGAAATGCTTTATCTTGGACAGCTGGTATATCTTTTTTGAAACTGTTTTGCACAAAGACCGTACATGTTCTGACCATGACAGATTGTTATCTATAACTACTCCTAAGACTTTATGACAGACTGTTTCTTCGATAGTTATGCCATTGATAGAAAGGGGTGTGCTCGTATAAGAAAGGGTTTGACGTTTTTGTCTTGTGGTTATGATCATATGTTTGGTTTTGACAGGGTTTAAACACATATGGTTTAATTCAGACCATTTGGTTAGCTGGTTAATACTTTGCTGTAATAACATAGATACTTTTTCTCCTTTGCGATCACACGCATGAACAGTAGTGTCATCGGCGAACATATCACAAAGCGCTGGGAGAAACAGGGGGAGATCATTAATATATATTGAGAAAAGTATGGGTCCTAGGACGGAGCCTTGAGGAACACCATGTTTGAGAGGCAAGATAGAAGACTGGCGTTCATGAATTGAGACAATTTGTTTTCTGTCGCTTAAAAACGAAGAGATGAGTTCTAGAGCATTATTGGATAAACGGTACAATTTTAACTTTTTTAGAAGCAGTGTGTGGTCAATTACATCAAAAGCTTTTGCAAAGTCAATAAAAAGGACACCGGTCACTTTGTTTTCATTGATATTTGAGAGCCATTTGTCTACTAGGTTGGTCAGTGCAGTGTGGCAGGAGTGATGTTTCCTGAAACCAGACTGATTAGGGTGAAATAAGTTATATTTGTCAAAATGGTTAAGAATACATCTTCTTAGATGATCCTCTAAAGGTTTTGATACCACAGACAGGATAGAAATTGGTCTGTAATTACAAGGATCCGAGGTGTCACCTGATTTATAGATGGGTCTTACCCTAGCAATTTTGAAAGATTTAGGAAATTGGTTTTTAGATATACATAAATTGAAGATGTAGGTCAGTGTATCAGAAATAATTGGAGCTGCAAGTTTTAGGATTTTGCCATCAATACCGTCTAAGCCACGAGCACATGTTTCTTTTAGACGGATCAGGGCATTATATACATCATGGACTGACATTAAGGGGATGTCTAAGTCTGAGGATATGGCTTTTGAATCACAGAAATCGTTTAATAATGTAAGAGTGTTTTGGACAGATCTATCTAATTTTATTGTTGTCTTAGCAATATTACAAAAATGGTCATTAAGTTTCTCGGGACACAGGTCTTCATGAGATGTATTTTTACTGATGTTTTTGTTCCTCAGCTGATTGATAGCATTCCAAATTGCTCTGCTATTGGTATTAGAAGAAACAAGTTCTTGAAAGTACTTTTTCTTAGCTGCTCGTTTTACATAATTAACATGATTTCTTTGATTTACAAATTCTTTCTTCGTTCCCGTAGACAAAAGGTGATCTCTTTGGTTCATAGCGTCCTGTACATCTTTTGATAGCCATGGTAACAGAGGGCTGCTTCTAACACGCTTGGTTTTGAAAGGTGCATGTTTATCATAAATATTTAAAAAAATTGTGGTACCAAACTTCCCAGGCTTCATCAGGATTTGTAAATTGGTAGACTAGGAAAAGATGTGAATTGCTCAAATCAAACAAAAATTTATTTTTATCAAAATTCCGTAAGCACCTGTATCTTATAAACGTGTGACCATTCTTCGGGAGAGAGAGAGAGAGAGAGAGAGAGAGAGAGAGAGAGAGAGAGAGAGAGGAGAGAGAAGGGACAGTTAGAGGACAAATGAACAAAGCCATAGGGGAGAGAGAGAGAGAGAGAGAGAGAGAGAGGAGAGAGAGAGAGAGAGAGAGAGAGGGACAGTTAGAGGGACAAATGAACAAATAAAGCCATAGGAGAGAGAAACACACACACACACACACACACACACACACACACACACACACACACACACACACACACACACACACACTCACACACACACACACACAGTCACAGAAGAGACAGAAAGAGATGAAGAAAGGCAAAGAAACGGCGTCAGATGGGAGAACGAGAGAAGGAGACAAAGATGAAGAGGGGCAGTCGGAGTCCAACCGAACGACCAAGAAGGGAGAGGAGAGAGGGGGCGGGGGGGGGGGGGGGGGGGGGGCAGACGGACAGAGAGCCATCCGGCTGCAGCCATGTCCGTCTTGCTGAATAATGACGCTGCCAGCCAGACCACGAAGATTGCGTTGTGGTCACTGTACAGTACTGTGCTGTCCTGTACTGTATCAAACCGGATTGTTCTATGATGTGCTACTCTGCTCTGCCTTGCACAGACTGACAAAAATCTGCACATGAGGTGATTGAGATGTTTTCTGAAGGTTGGTATACACTGATGTTTTCTGGTCGACTTAGAGGAGCGAGTTCCGTTGAGCGGCACCATTTGATGAATTTGTCTCATTAACTCTCTTTTGTTTAATTTTCAGTGGCTGAGTGTGCTTGCTGGCTGTGGTGTGTCACTGTATGCATAATCAATTGTGTGTGTGTGTGTGTGTGTGTGTGTGTACGCATGTACGTGTGTGTGTGTTGGGGGGATGAGCTCATACTGTCCGGAGAAATAGTTTTGGATGGGGGGGGGGGGAGGACATTTCAGGTTAAAACAGATGAAATTCCAGACCACTCACTTCGTAGCTGTGTGGAAAAAACGTTAGTATTCCCCCCTCAGTAGCGAATAATCTGTATTCTTTCACTCTTTTTCTACTCAGGGAGAATACCACACACACACACACACACACACACACACACACACACACACACACACACACACACACCACCCCCTCTCCTCTTTCCAGTCTCCTTTTATAAGTTCTCTCTCTCTCTCTCTCTCTCTCTCTCTCTCTCTCTCTCTCTCTCTCTCTCTCTCTCTCTCTCTCTCTCTTTGTGTTCTGTCTTTCATTGTTCCTGTAGACTTAGGGCCGAAATCGATATTGTTCCCACTTTAGCCTTTTTTATTTTTAAGCTCTGTTTTGGCTTTAATACTGTCGTAAATTCTGTTGGCATAGTTTCCTGTTTGTCTGGAAGTCTGTGTCTGCGCGTTTGTTGGTGTCTGTCTGATTTAAGAGAAAATCTTATTTTTCAACCTTCATTCTATTTTGCTTCTGCCCCTCTCCTGTCTCAAGTTTTCCTTTCTTTCCTCAATGTTCTTCTTTTTCCGAGTTCTCTCTTTATGTTTGTCTTTCATTCT
>CM065723.1:50393514-50408514 GCA_033310375.1 Conus canariensis | reverse complement strand
GAGTGGCTGCGTGGTTTCCCAAATACTGTTGATGGATGTTATCATGAGAAATAATATTTCTTTAATCTGAAAACAAAACCCTAAAAAAAATCATGCTATGGGGAAGAATGAAAAGAACACGCACTGCAGCAGCAACAACAACAGTAACAGCAACAGCAGCAGCAACAGCAACAACAGCAATAACAGGAAGAAGCAAGAAAAGGACGAGGCTAGGCAGTTCTTAATTCTGGTTCTAAGGCTGAAACAGTAATCCAAGTCGAGATCCCACGACCTGGTGTCTTTTCCTTTTTTTCTTTCCTTTATGGGCATCTCCAGGGAGAGATATGTAAATCCTTCGCCATATTGGTTTTTTTTTTCAACATATTTTGCAAAAGAAAGGAGAATGTAAAGTACGGCTCTGCTCAGTTGGCAATTCAAATGGTTAAGCTTGTCCTGGTAGGGAAGAGATAAGTTCAGCCAGCACAGGGACCGTAGAAAGAGGGTTAGCCAATTGTGGAAGGCACGCTTCATTGGGTCTTTTGTGAACTTGCGGACAGAGCTGTTTCGACAGGCGTTTGGAAAATTTACTTGCGGTCACGAAATTTGCAGTATGGACCCTTTGTTGAGGGCAATAACATGCATCTTAATGAAGAAGACAGAAACGTTGTTTGTAGCTTAGGCCTTCTCGTGAAATATTGATAGCTGTTGTGCTTCCAATACATATACCTTTTGCGTGTGGTTGTTAGCAAATGTTAGTTAGATTATTATAAGCAGAGTGAAATGTACTTCAGTGTTATCGAAAAGAAGCTAAATAGAAAAGAAACCCACAAACACCACAATGTTGTGTAAGCATACAACGCAAAAAAATAAAATAAAATAAAAAAGACAAGTGCATTTTCGACAAATGTGTTTTCTCCAGACATCAATACGATTGATGAACAACTCATTTAATGGAGAGAGAGAGAGAGAGAGAGAGAGAGAGAGAGAGAGAGAGAGAGAGAGAGAGAGAGAGAGAGAGAGAGAGGACAGCCAGCCAAACAGACAGACAGAGACACAGAGAGAGAAAACTATCATACATTCAAAGCGAATGTTGTTTTTTTTTCCACGTTCATTGAACGTGTTCTGATTGTGGTGGCAAGATGCTGCTCAACGAAGTCGTGTCCTGGCAGACTCGAAAGAAGAGACTCTTGGTGACTGGCTAATGATGTCACGGTCAGAACGACTGGGGGGCTTCTTTTGCAGACGACACATCTTCCTTACCAGTTCGTCTGCCTGTTCATCGTTTCTTCCTTTGCATGGTAATTTATGGAAGGAAGGGTCTTTGTTCGCCGCCCACTCAGTGTTTGTGAAATCGGGAATTACGCGGTAAGACCCCACCACCACCACCACCACCACCACCACCCCGCCCCCTGCGTGTTGACACCAGGTTTTTGATTTTGTCGACAAAATGTCGATGTTTTGAGAGCTGGAAGTCAATTTCCCCAACAAACACCAGCACGGCTGCTCTGAGCGTACGGAATGCGCAGTTAATCGCTCCTACTATGGTCTCTCCCCTTACTATGGTCTCTCCCCTTACTATGGTCTCCCCTCTTACTATGGTCTCACCTCTGACTATGGTCTTCTTACTGCGGTCTCTCCTCCAGCTATGGTCTCCCCTGTTACTATGGTCTCCCCTCTGACTATGGTCTCCCCTCTTACTGTGGTTTCTCCTCCAAATATGGTCTCCCTTCTTACTATGGTCTCCCCTCTTACTGTGGTCTCTCCTCCAACTATGGTCTCCCCTCTTACTATGGTCTCCCCTCTGACTATGGTCTCTCCTCCAACTATGGTCTCCCCTCTTACTATGGTCTCCCCTCTGACTATGGTCTCTCCTCCAACTATGGTCTCTCCTCTTAATATAGTCTCTCCTCTTACTATGGTCTCTCCTGCCACTATGGTCTCCCCTCTTATTATGGTCTCTCCTCCTACTATGATCTCTCCTCCTACGATGGTCTCTCCTCCTATTGTGTCCCCTGCTACTATGCTTTCTCCTCCTACTATGGTCTCTCCTCCTAGTCTCTCCTCCTACGATGGTCTCTCCTCCTACGATGGTCTCTCCTCCTACGATGGTCTCCCCTGTTACTGTGGCCTCCCGTCTTACTGTGGCCTCCCCTGTTACTATGGTCTCCCCTCTTACTATGGTCTTCCCTTTCTACTATGTTTTCCCATCTTACTATGGTCTCCCCTCTTACTATAGTCTCTCCTCCTACGATTGCCTCCCCCTTTACTGTGATCTCTTCCCTTACTATGGTCTCCCTTTCTTTTTATGTCTCCCCTTCCTACTATGGTCTCCCCTCCTACTATGGTCTTCCTTCCAACTATGGTCCCCCATCCTGCTATTGTCTCCCTTCTTACTGTGATCTGTCCTCCTACTATGGTTCCCTTCTTACTATGGTCTCCCCTCTCACTATGGTCTCCCCTCTTACTATGGTCTCTCCTCCTACTACGGTCTCTCCTCCTACTGTGGTATCCCCTGCTACTATGGTTTCCCCTCTTACTATGGTCTCCCCTCCAACTATGGTCTCCCCTTTCTACTATGGGCTCCCTTTGCACTATGTTCTCATCTCCCACTATGGTCTCCCCTCCTACTATCGTCTCCCCTCCTACTGTGGTCTCCCCTCCTACTATGGTCTCCCTTCCTACTATGGGCTCCCTTTGCACTATGTTCTCATGTCCCACTATGGTCTCCCCTCCTACTGTGGTCTCCCCTCATACCATGGTCTCCCCTCCTACTATGGTCTCCCCTCATACTATGGTCTCTCCTCCTACTATGGTCTCCCCTCCTACTATTGTTTCCCCTCGGAGCTCCTTCTATAGTACCCCCCCCTCCCCCCCCTGTAGAAAGAAACTCGTGGAGAGCGTGGCAGCAGAGAGTCCTCAGAAGAGAAGCCCCCTTCAAGCAAGTGTTTCGGCCCTTATCTCCTGACACTCTACGGGGGTTGGGCCACACCCGGTTCATGACTCCGGATGTCCCTCTGCTGCCCCTTTTTTTTTTTTTTTTTTTTTTCCCATCTTGGGACGAGCCATGGCTGGGATTCGAACCCATGACCCTCTGGACATGCTCATTTTCCACTTAATGACTCGCGCTTTAACCACTGAGCCACAGGGACACCTGATATTTGTAGGGAAATTAAGCCTTATGAAGTTCATTTTTGTTCCTCCTTGACCAGATCCAGTTTGAACACCTCTCTGCCGCTTCTGCCATTGCTTTCAGGGCTCTGGTTTTTTCCTTCCCTGCAACTGAGAGCTGTTTCATGAGGCTGTATGCAGACGTTCCTACAAACCCCCTAGCTCCAATTTCTGCAGTGAGGACTTTGACCTGATAGCCTTCTCTCCTCAGGCTGTTTGCCAGATCAGCATACTTTTCAGTTTTGTAGATTTGAGCTGCCTCCATTCTGTTCTCATATGGCACTGTGAGCTCGATCATGATCAGCTGCTTGGTTGACTTAGAGTGGACTACTATGTCTGGTCTCATGCCACTCTTGCTGATGATCTCTGGGTGACTCTTCCATTCTGGGAGGTCTGCAGTGCACTCCCAGTCATCTGCCCCGTCCAGCAGACTCTGCCTGCATGTTTCGAGTGGCACTGTTGTTCTTGGCCATGATGTGCTGCCTCCTGCCGTGAAGAATGTTGCGGGTGCTTTTGGAGTCCTGATTTTCCCTTTTGTGGTGTTGGTACTAGCCCAGACTACTTTTACAATCTCTTTGAGCACTTGGTTGTGCCTCCATGTGTACCTTCCTTGAGCCAGGGCTACTTTACATGAGCTTAGGACATGCTCCACTGTTTGTTTTTCATGGCAGAGGGGGCATGCAGGATCGTCTGTTTTCCCCCACTTCACCAGGTTTGCATTTGAGGGCAGAAGGTCATATGCAGATCTGAGAATGAAGCTGATCCTGAGAGGGGCCATGTGCCAAATGTCGTTCCAAGTGAGACTTCTTTGGAGTGCATTCTCCCACGTTGTCCATTGCCCTTGCTGGCTCTGCTGGACTGCTTTTTGGAGTCTTTTTTGGTCTTCTTCTTTTCTCATCTCCTGAATCATCATGTCTCTTTTGGCTTTTCCTTTGGCCTTTGACCACCATTCAGTTTTGGTCACCCCCAGTCCTTGTCTGTTGGTCTGTGTGTGTCCTGTTATTTCTCTGATCTTGAGACTTTCTTTTGCAGAATCCATCGCCTCTTGAACTTTCCATTTTCTGCCTGTCTTCAGCTGGGGCTTGATTGCTTCTACCACCTTGTCTCCTGAGTCCTCCAGCATGCTTTGAAGTCTGATCTTCCCTGCTTTGTATTCCTCCAGGATGGATTTCAGTGGTAGTTTCAGCTTTGCTTGGCGACAGTACAGCGCTATGTCAGTCAGACAGGGTGGGACACCAAGCCATTTCCTTGTGAACTTGTTGATTTTGGCTTCCATTGCCTCCACTATGCTGGTGCAGATGTCGTATATCATCAGAGGCCACAGGAGCTTTGGTATCAGCATGAACTGCAGACACCAGACCTTGTATTTGCCAGGGAGCCCACACTGGTCAATGGTCTCCAAGCCTTCCTCCGCCATCTGCTTGGTTTCTTTTGCTCTTTGTGTGTCTTTCAGCGTATCATCATACCATCTTCCAAGGCTCTTGACTGGTTCTTCTGTGACTGTTGGAATGGCCTGGTTGGCAACACTGAAGACCACAGATCTGGCCACTTTTCCTTTCCTCAGTGAGAGACTCCGTGATTTCTTTGGTTTGAACTTCATTCTGGATGAGGCAACTATGTCGTCCAGCCTCTCCAGCACATGACGTGTCTCGTCTTCTCTGGATGAAATCACTGTAGTGTCATCCATGAAGGCCTTGAGAGGAGGCATCTTGTATCCATCGCCAAGGTCTGTTTGTCTCGCGTTGTTTGTTGCTGCTTTCAAGATGAGTTCCATTGCCAGCACGAACAGTATTGGGGAAATTGCACAGCCCATTGCAATACCCACTTCCACGTTGATCCAGTCTGTTGTGTACTCCTTGGTAGAGAACCGCATTAGAAGCCATTGAAGTACTTCTTGAGCATGTCGCGGATGTTCTTTGGCACATGGTACATCTCAAGAGCCAACTGTATCATCTCATGGGGCACAGATCCATATGCGTTTGCCAGATCAAGCCACACTACGTCCAGGTCTCTCTTTTCTGTTTTTGCTTTTTGGATTGCGTCCCAGATCATTGTGGCGTGTTCTACACAGCCAGCCACGCCTGGGATGCCACCTTTCTGGACTGACACATCCAAGTACTTGTTTTCCATCAGGTACTTGGTCAGCCTTGCTGCCATGACAGAGAAGAAGATTTTCCCTTCGACGTTCAGTAGTGATATTGGCCTGAACTGGCTGATGTCACTTGAGTTTTGCTCTTTGGGGATGTACACACCATCTGCCGTCATCCACTGGCTGCTGATCTTCTGGTTTCTCCAAGCCGATCGCAGCAGCCTGTGGAGCCACTCCAGCACCTTGGGACATTTCTTGTAAAGCTGGTAAGGTATTCCGTTTGGCCCTGGTGATGATTTGGCTCTGGCTTTGTCGACCACCTTCTTGATTTCCGCCAACGTTGGAGGCTTGCCATTGAACTGTTCCTCAGGGTTGGTTGGCCACACCAGACCTTGAATGTCGAGTGGTGCTTTGTTCTGTGGGTCAGAGTATGTTTTCCTCAGATGCTGCTCAAGAACTCCTTTGTCCACACTTAGGATCCCAGATTTTGGCTGCTCAAACAGTGTTCTGGCAAACTGGAAGGGGTCTCTGAAGAAGCGCTCTTGTGTCTTCTTCTTTTTGCTCTTCCTCTTCCTTGCAGATTCCGCTTTGCTGAGGGCGCTGTGTTTTTCTTTCAGGTCTTTCCACAGTTTTTCCAAGCCTTGTTTTTCAGCTGGCAGTGCGGTCTTCATTTGCTTCTTGAGGTTTTTCTTTTGGACCCTGATCTTGTCCATCTTTTCTTGGCGTCTGGATTTCTTTGGAGGTGTTTTCTCTTTGGGTAGTTTTGCTCCATAGGCGTCTCTACATGTGGCATACACAATGTCCCCATATGTGGCTAGTTTGTGTTCCAGGGTGCTTTTCCCTATCAGTGCATCGAGTCTTTGGACGATTTTTGCATCCAGTTTCTCCCAATCTTCAGTTTCGTTTGCTCGTGGCAGGTTGAGTTTCAGGCGCCTGGCATCGAGGGCCTGTGCAAATTCCTCATCCGAACCAGCAGCGTGGATGTCCTTGGCACTGTGGTTTAAATCCTGGCCTTGGTCTTCCGACGTCTTATCTGCTGATGCAGTGCGCTGCTGCTCATTCAGATGAGTCTTCACACATCCCATCTTTGTTCTGTGATCTTCATGCCACGGGTGGTAGCGAAACGCTTTCCACGCTTTCCTCTTTCTATTGTGGTCTCCCTTCCTCCTGTGGGCTCTGCTCAGCACAAGGTTTTCCTGTTTTCTCGACTAAACAGCCACCTCTTTACATGACCGTTTGCAGAGAAGATACCACTAGTTCGCTTGCCAACAGAACTTAATATAAGAATCTTTGTCTAAGCTTCCCATATTTCCGGAAATCGTTCTTGACGGATCGAAATCGGGAGAAAGGTTGTTTTTCCCGCTCTCTGTTTGTCGTCCTCAAACCGTCCGTTTCCCAGTGCACCTGCCAGCTACAGTTACAACCTTGAACTCACTTGTCATATTAATGTTAAGGTAATGACTATCTGAACTTCTTCGATTCAATTTCCGCTTTTTGAAGCCATTGTGGACCATAACAAACCATCCTGCAGTCTTGGAATTGTTTGAAGGCTAGACTACTCGTTGCAAAATGATGTTACAAGACGGTTATTGCTCGAGTCCCTGGTCTTGTTGACAACCCAGCTTATGAGGTTGTTGACACATGACTTGCCAAAAATAAAAGAAAAAGATGTATGGCCTGAAATCAAAACATATACCAATGATCCTCGGCAAGAGGAGGGGGCCTGTCATACTGTGCATAAATGCATGCCCGCACTCAGCCCAGCATTCACTCCGTGCACACGCAATCTCTCCAAACAACCAGAAGGCGCACTACGATACTCTTCTTCTCCCCCTCCTCTCCGGGGAATAATTTACTAAACAATAATCAATTTTCCATCATATTCAACTGGTTTGTTTTCAAGGAATTATTTTTCATTCCTCCTCTCCAGTGGAGGTACAATCATTCCACAGATCCACTAGTTGGGACCAAATTTCATCTCATTATACATAATACTTCACAAATATATCTCTGACCGGTTTCTCCTCCTCACTGGAGAAACAATGTATATATTCTCAAAGACAAATCGAAAGATGGCTTAAAATATAGTAGTATCAACTGAGTTCATCAGGGGGGACAATAAAAAAATCATTATGGGTCAACATGACAAATGCTTTCTTTTCTCACAACTGGTGCAGTCGTTGTCTTCTACAGCTCGATTCTCCAACCCTGGAGACGATTAGGTGCTGCCGCAGCACTGTAGCCCAAATATTTGTGCGACTGCCTAACTGGTGCTGCCACAGCACTGGGAAGGGCTGAAACACGAATGAAGTCCGTGTAAGTAATCTATTTCAAAATCTGAATAATCATAAATTCTTTTCCCTTTTTCCCTTTTCTTAACTTCTCTCTTCTCTCCCCATCTGTCTATACCTCACCTGGTAATGGTGAGTCGCAGGTGGAACTCGTTCTTCAAACAACCTGTCCGGTCAGTGTCCCCAAGCCATCTCCTTCCTATTCCTTATTTTTCCCTCCTGCGCTCTTTTTGAGTACACGTTCAGTGAGTACTCGTCTAACTCTACGCATTACCAGCCCATGGTTGCTGACCAATGGACAACGTCCGTCCATTCAACCAATGATCGCCCTACGTCTATAGCCACCAGCGACACCGACCACACCGGTCAGGCCATACAAATTATTGTTTCTTTTACCTTTTCTCTTCCCTACCTAGGGAAATGCTTTATAACAAATAAGGGCGTACGCCATGGAACGTCACATGTCGCCATGTGAGGCTACATCACATGACACCCCCCATCCCGGGGTGAAAAAAAAACTCTCGCCAAGAAAAATTTTTTTTAAATACACATACATATCTAGTTAATATACAACCTCAGCCATCAATCATCAATTCATCATTCAAGAGTTTCCATGAATGCATAGAACTAGCCTTTATGAACATCATAAAGATCCAAAATCACATTTCAAAATCTTAGTTTGAGAAAAAAAAAAAACAATCAGTTTTGTTTACTTTTTTAAAAAACAAATTCATACTCCATCACCACAAATCACAAGTTACAGTGACACGAAAAACATATGATACTGATTATTCCAAATGCCAATCATATATATATAGCAAAATGTAAACAGTTTTTCTAGTGTGTTGTCACATAATCATATGTCCCAACATCATCACAAAATGAGAATTTCCTCATGACTCACTTGATGAGAAAAATTTGGCAAGTGACAAGTCTTTGTTCAAGCAAAATATACAATATAGTAATCCACTCGAAAGTTAAACACTTTTTTCATTCTTCATAATAGACCGACATGGAAAAAACAACACTTGTAAGACATCAAATGAAGTATTCTGCACACATTCACAAAATAGCATCCTACAAAGAGCCACCAATGCCAATACATATGCACTTTTAGAGAAAGATCAGTCACAACTACTTATCAATTCAGACTAACTATAGCAGTCATAACGCTGCCAAAATATCAATCAAGTCTTTCCACAATGAAAACAAACAGCAGAATAAAAAATCTGTCCACAATGAAAACAGCAGTTACAGCAGCACGAAGGATACTGTGCACTCACGCACGAGACAGAAAGTCTGCCATGACATTCTGAGTGCCAGGTAATGGCTCAATGTCAAACTTGAACTCCTGCAATGACAAAGCCCATCTTAACAGCCTGCTATTTTTGGTCTTGGACGACTGTAAAAACGTCAATGGCCTGTGGTCGGTTTGTAACCGAAACTGTCTTCCAGTCAGGAATCTGGCAAATTTCTCACAAGCCCAAACAATGGCAAGACACTCCCTCTCAATTGTTGAGTATTTGACTTGTGTGTTAGAGAACTTTTTACTTGCATATTGGACAGGGTGTAACAATCCATTCTTTTCCTGCAACAGTACAGCTCCCATGCCTTTGGAGCTGGCATCAGTTCTCAAAACAAAATCCTCTGAAAGAGAGGGCAAAAGCAGCACAGGGAATGAATTGAGGGTGTCTTGAACACATTCCAGAGCTTTCTGGCACTCATCTGACCAGACGATACTTTTGTTTTTTGTTCCTTTTGTTAAGTCACTCAAAGGGGCTGTCAATGACACAAAGTGTGGTACATATCTTCTGTAGTAGGACAACAATCCAATGAGTGATCTGATCTGTTTCTTTGTACTGGGTCTCTTCAAGGCCAAGATCTTTTCTACTTTCTTTTCCTCTGGTGTCATTTTCCCAACAGAAATGACATGACCCCAAAACTCAAGAGTCTGGAATCCAGCACGAATTTTGGACGGTCTAGCCGTCAGACCAAAATTCCGGAGTTTACAAAAAACAGCTCTCAAGTTTTCCAGAAGATCATTCCATGACTTTGCAGCAAGCAAAACGTCATCAAAAAAACTGACTGCTCCACACTCATGAAGTTTTAGTGCGCGCATCATTCTGGCAAAAGAAGCTGGGGCGTTTTGTAATCCAAATGGCATTTTCGTCCATTGAAACAGACCAAAAGGTGTCTGAAAAGCTGTTTTTTCCCTGTCTGCTTCAGCCATCGGGATTTGCCAATATCCTTTTTTTAGTCAAATCTATTTTGACAAAATATTTTCCCTCTGAGAGTTGACAAAGAAGTTCCTCGATGTCTGGGATAGGTTCTGCATCAAACACAGTGATTTTGTTTAATTTCCTGTAATCGATGCAAAACCGCACCGAGCCATCAGGTTTGTCCACCAATACAACTGGTGAGCTGTATGGTGACAAGGACGGTTCAATAACTTTCAACCCGAGCATGACCTGAATCTCTTCCGACAACCTGTTTTTTCGCAAATGGGAGAGGGTATGGTTTGACTCGGACCGGGTTTTCCGTACTCAAATGAATAGTATGGGGTTCAATTGCTGTCACTGTCCCTGGGGTATCGGTCAGAACATCCTGAAAGTCCTTCAGAATACCTTCCAATTGTTCCTTTTGAACTAAAGACAGATCATCACACACAATGACATCACGATAAGTTTCTCCCTTGACAGAAAGAGTGGGCAGAGGTACACTATCATCTATACTGGTAGACGTTAACAATCCCACATTTGTTGTTTGCACAGTCTTTGCTCTGTCTCTGTATGTAACATCAGATACAAAATCAGAATCAATGATTTCTGTAACAGCCACATCTGTTTCAGACACTGGACACATCCATTCAATTGACTCATTAATGGCAACATTTGTACGTTCAACATACTTTTTTAGCATGTTTACATGGAACACCTTTTCAGCATTTGCCATTTTCACTTTGGGAACCACAATCTGTTCGTTGTTTTGTCCAGGTACATGCCTGTAGAGGATGTCAGAGTCCAGTATGTACGTCGGCTTGTCCGTTGGTTTGTCAGAGACACTCTGCTTTGCAGTAGACAGTACAGTCGTCAATGTCTCGTCGCTTCTCTGCATAGTCTTCAAAATATCTGGCGTAACTTTTAGTTCATCCAGTTTTGAAACCTTGAGTGGTTTTGTTGGTTTTCCCTGCTCTACGACTTTTGATCTTGTACTAATGAGACAAGGAATGAAAGATCCTCCGGCACCACCATGTACTGTCGCAACACCTGGTAGATTTCCCAAAATCAAATCGCAAACTGGATTCTCAATAACACAGGCGGTAAGTGACCCGGAGTAGTATGGTGTATCAACAGAAATTTTTGCAAGTGGAAAAGTTTCAATTTTTCCACCAAACGATCTGCATTTCTGAACACTGTCAAGATATTGGTTTGGTAGAACAAAACATTTCCTTACACCAGCTGTGGTACAACCTGTATCTCGCAAAACAGAACCCTGTAAACCATTAATGGCACAATCCTCCAAAAGAAGACCATCAATGGACTGATCTGGTGCCAAAACAAGACCTTCACATGTAGTGGAAACAAATCCAGTCTTTGCTCCACTTCCTTTGAAAGGACAGTCCCGTTTCAAATGGTATTTGCCATCACAAAAATGGCAACGCATGGTTTGGTCGGTGGACAACTGGTTACCATTAGTCTGTGAACCTCGACCTTGTCCACGAGCTGGACCAAAGGGTTTGCGCGGTTGTTGTTCACCACGCCCTCGGAAAGGAAAAGGTCTTTCCGGTGGTGAATATTGGCACTGACGGAAATCGCCAGAACCGACATGGCCTTGACCACGGAAAGGTCGTTGTCTGTTGCCAAAAGACGTGTAAGAGTGCGGACCTTGGAATGAAGCGCGATTTCCTCTTCTAAAGTTTCCTTGTCCAGAACGCATCTGAAATGCCGCGTGAGACTCGAAAAGGGACAAATTTTCCTTGCGGGCAACACCTTTATCCGGATGAGCAATACAGTACTGATCCGCCATCTGACACATTTCGTCAACGCTATCGAACTGTCTTTCCTTAAGAAAAGTGGCCAAATCTTTGCTGACACTTTGAAAAAGTTGCTCTCGAAGTAGCAAATCTCGCAGTGATTCGAAAGTTTTATTTGTCTTTGTTAGCTCTATCCATCCGTCCAAACAATGACTCACTCTTATCAAAAAAGACGGAAATGATTCTCCCTTGTCAGGACGAATGGATCGGAAACGCTCACGAAAACGGTCAGCTGAGCACTGAAATTTCTTTAAGAGTTCTTCTTTTAATTGATCCCAGGTCAACCCTTCCTTTGCCGCAAGTGTGTGGTATAGTGCCAAAGCACTTCCCTTAAACAGCGACGCGATAAACAACGTCCATTTCTCCTTCGGCCAACCACAAGAAGTAGCGTGATTCTCGAACCGAAAAAGAAAACTGTCAATGTCGTCGGTTTTTTCTTCGAACGGCGGCAACTTCGGAATGTATGTTGACTTCGGATGAAATGTACTCGCGGAACCGACCGCTGGAGGTGGTGGAGGTTCTCTCGATGCCTGTAATATTTTAATTTCTGCATCAGTCTCTAATTCAAGTTGTCTCAGTTTAAATTGCCGTTCCTTATCCTCTCTCTCTGTCTGTAGTTTTTTTTCCTCAAACTCTAATCTTTTTTTATTTTCTTCCATCTCTTTCTGTAGTTTTTTTCTCTTCAAGCTCTAATCTTTTTAGATTTTCTTGTCGTTCTTTATCTTTTTCTTGTCGTTCTTTATCTTTTTCTTCTAGTTGTTTCTGTCTTTCCTGTCTCTCCCTCTCTATCTCTCTGTCTGCCCTATCCAGACATTGTTGGACATAGTTTGCTAATTTATCACCTTCAAAGCCTAAACGCTCGGCCTGTCGTACATATTCATCAAAATTTTCCATCATGAATAGTTACCACAAAGAAACAAGAAACAATGACTAAATATGATTAAAATAAGGCGATATGTGATGTTATACACGTTTCCAACAAAAAAAACAAAAAAAAAAACACTTTGTTACAGTATGTACAAATAAAGAATTTAAATGCTGGTATAAACAGAAAAATATAAAGGCTTACAAAAGAGAAGCTCTAATAAGAATTGACAATGTGGTCTTTCCAAAAGAGATTTTCACCAATATTCTTTCCGAAAGGGAACAAAAACAGCTAAGAAAATGAAATGCAATACTAACTCTTTTTTTCCGAATGAAAAGAAAACAGAGAAAATATAAAGTTTTTTCCCGGAAATAAATTCTTTATAATGTTTATGTTCTTAACTGTTCTTACTGTACTTGTTACTTTCTTACTTAGTTTCTTGGTAAAACAATAGATGAGTTCACAAAACAAATGAATCGCCTTAAACAATAAGTGAATACAAAATTACAAAACAAATGAATTAACAAACAATTAAAAAGAGGGGGAGAAAACGTACACTAACGGAAATCCTACCTAAAAGATGACAATGATGAAAAGAAACTAGATAGGTGCCTATTGAAGAGAAGGTTTGGAGATTTTTTTTTTTAAGGGGGTGAAAAGGAAATGAAAGAATAGACAGGTCCGGTATAGATAGGGGAAATCAGAAGAAGCGAAAGAGGCCCTCAGACAGCACCCTAATGGCAACTGTCTCCCGTAAAGCTGGAGACGGGGAAAGTATTCCAATAATAATACACACAATATACTAACAACACAAAGCAATAAACAATCTAATAAATATACAATCAGAAAAACACACACACACAAAACAAAACCCAAAAGATAATC
Source organism: Conus canariensis (assembly GCA_033310375.1). Lineage (NCBI taxonomy): Eukaryota > Metazoa > Mollusca > Gastropoda > Neogastropoda > Conidae > Conus > Conus canariensis. The sequence goes on along the minus strand of CM065723.1, from coordinate 50,395,204 downwards.
AAGAAAACAAATTTTTATTAGGACTGAGCGGTAATCCACTCCACCACCTACACTAGTTGAGTGACGGAGGTGAAGTCGATCCCACACTCAGAGGGGTAAGGGGAAAAATACAAATGAAACGAGAGGAAAGATAAAGAATTAGACAGTAATAAGAGAGGGAGGGACTAGTGACTCCCCAACGCCATGCCCCCCCTGCTAAAACAGAGCAGGAAGAGGTTGGGGCTATCAGTCCTGGGGAAGGGGACAAAACAAAATCTAAACTAGGGGAAGGACAACGACTCCTCAACGCCCTGCCCCCTTGCTGCCAGGTACGAGCAAGAGGAGGTTGAGGCTATCGGTCCTGAGGGGGAAAAAGGGTCAAAAGGAAATCCTACAAAAAAAACAACCCTAACAGAGCAGAGCAATCAAAAGAAATCAACAACATTCGAACACACACATACAGAAACAAATGAAAATGAAGACTACAAACAATAATGACAACAAACAACAGTACACTTTCCTCCCTTAATTTTCCTTGGAGGGAGAATCTTATTTTTTTTATCTTTAGAGGGGTATAAAGAGCAATCTTTTTTTTCCCTGGAGGGGGTACAAACAGAATTTTTTTTTTCTTGGAGGGGGTACAAAAAAAAAAACCTTGTCCTATGTCCTAAGTCCTAGTCGGGGTCACCACTGTCATACTGTGCATAAATGCATGCCCGCACTCAGCCCAGCATTCACTCCGTGCACACGCAATCTCTCCAAACAACCAGAAGGCGCACTACGATACTCTTCTTCTCCCCCTCCTCTCCGGGGAATAATTTACTAAACAATAATCAATTTTCCATCATATTCAACTGGTTTGTTTTCAAGGAATTATTTTTCATTCCTCCTCTCCAGTGGAGGTACAATCATTCCACAGATCCACTAGTTGGGACCAAATTTCATCTCATTATACATAATACTTCACAAATATATCTCTGACCGGTTTCTCCTCCTCACTGGAGAAACAATGTATATATTCTCAAAGCAAATCAAAAGATGGCTTAAAATATAGTAGTATCAACTGAGTTCATCAGGGGGGACAATAAAAAAAATCATTATGGGTCAACATGACAAATGCTTTCTTTTCTCACAACTGGTGCAGTCGTTGTCTTCTACAGCTCGATTCTCCAACCCTGGAGACGATTAGGTGCTGCCGCAGCACTGTAGCCCAAATATTTGTGCGACTGCCTAACTGGTGCTGCCACAGCACTGGGAAGGGCTGAAACACGAATGAAGTCCGTGTAAGTAATCTATTTCAAAATCTGAATAATCATAAATTCTTTTCCCTTTTTCCCTTTTCTTAACTTCTCTCTTTCTTCTCTCCCCATCTGTCTATACCTCACCTGGTAATGGTGAGTCGCAGGTGGAACTCGTTCTTCAAACAACCTGTCCGGTCAGTGTCCCCAAGCCATCTCCTTCCTATTCCTTATTTTTCCCTCCTGCGCTCTTTTTGAGTACACGTTCAGTGAGTACTCGTCTAACTCTACGCATTACCAGCCCATGGTTGCTGACCAATGGACAACGTCCGTCCATTCAACCAATGATCGCCCTACGTCTATAGCCACCAGCGACACCGACCACACCGGTCAGGCCATACAAATTATTGTTTCTTTTACCTTTTCTCTTCCCTACCTAGGGAAATGCTTTATAACAAATAAGGGCGTACGCG
>CM065723.1:50381014-50383514 GCA_033310375.1 Conus canariensis | reverse complement strand
ACTGTACTGTGTGAGGGGAATGCACTGTGTGAGGGGACTGTACTGTGTGAGGGGACTGTACTGTGTGAGGGGACTGTACTGTGTGAGGGGACTGTACTGTGTGTGAGGGACTGTACTGTGTGAGGGGACTGTACTGTGTTGAGGGACTGTACTGTGTGAGGGGACTGTACTGTGTGAGGGGACTGCACTGTGTGTGAGGGACTGTACTGTGTGAGGGGACTGTACTGTGTGATGAGGGACTTGTACTGTGTGTGAGGGGACTGTACTGTTGAGGGACTGTACTGTGTGTGAGGGGACTGTACTGTGTGAGGGGACTGTACTGTGTGAGGGTGACTGTTGTGAAGTGAATGTGTGAGGGGACTGTACTGTGGGTAGGGACTATACTGTGTTGTGAGGGACTATACTGTCTAGGGACTTACTTGTGTGAAGTGGACTGTACTTGTGAGGGACTGTACGTGTAGGAACCTACTGTGTGTGAGAGTGAACTGTGTGAGGGGACTGTAACTGTGTTAGGGGACTGTACTGTTGAGGGGACTTCACTGTGTGAGGGGACTGTACTGTGTGTGAGGGACTATACTGTGTGAGGGGACTGTACTGTGTAGGGGACTAATACTGTGTGAGGGACTGTACTGTGTTAGGGACTGAACTGTGTGAGGGACTAACTGTATACTGCATGTCTGAGGGGACTAACTGGTGAGGGGACGTACGTGTGAGGGGACTGTACTGTGTGTGAAGGGACTGTACTGTGTGAGGGGTCTGTACTGTGTGAGGGTGACTTACTGTGTGAGGGGACTGTAACTGTGTGAGGGGACTGCACTGTGTGAGGGGACTGTACTGTGTGTGGGGGACTGTACTGTGTGAGGGGGCTGTACTGTGTGAGGGGACTGTACTGTGTTGAGGGGACTGTACTGTGTGAGGGGACTGCACTGTGTGAGGGGACTGTACTGTGTGAGGGAACTGTACTGTGTGAGGGGACTGTACTGGTGTGAGGGACTGTACTGTGTGTGAGGGACTGTACTGTGTGAGGGGACTGTACTGTGTGTGAGGGACTGTACTGTGTGAGGGGACTGTACTGTTGTGAGGGGACTGTACTGTGTGAGGGGACTGTACTGTGTGAGGGGAGCTGAGGGACTGTACTGTGAGTGTAGTGTAGGGGACTGTACTGTGTGTGAGGGACTGTACTGTGTGAGGGGACTGTACTGTGTGAGGGGAATGTACTGTGTGTGAGGGGACTGTACTGTGTGAGGGACTGTACTGTGTGTGAGGGACTTTTACTGTGTGTGAGGGGACTGTACTGTATGAGGGACTGTACTGGTGTGAGGGACTGTACTGTTGTGAGGGACTGTACTGTGTGAGGGGATGTACTGTTGTGAGGGACTGACTGTGTGTGAGGGGACTGAACTGTGTGAGAGGTGACTGTACTGTGTGTGAGGGACTGTACTGTTGTGAGGGGACTGTACGTGTGGATGTACTGTGTGAGGGGACTGTACTGTGTGAGGGGACTGTACTGTGTGAGGGGGAATGTACTGTGTGTGAGGAGAGTGAACTGTGTGAGGGGACTGTACTGTGTGAGGGGACTGTACTGTGTGAGGGGACTATACTGTGTGAGGGACTATACTGTGTTGAGGGGACTATACTGTGTGAGGGGACTGTACTGTGTGAGGGACTTACTGTGTGAGGGACTATACTGTGTGAGGGGACTATACTGTGTGAGGGGACTGTACTGTGTGAGGGGGACTTACTGTGTGAGGGGACTGATACTGTGTGAGGGGACTAGTACTGTGTGAGGGACTGTACTGTGTGAGGGGACTATACTGTGTGAGGGACTGTACTGTGTGAGGGGACTGTACTGTGTGAGGGGACTGTACTGTGTGAGGGACTGTACTGTGTGAGGGGACTATACTGTCTGAGGGACTGTACTGTGTGAGAGGATGTACTGTGTTTAGGGACTTTGTCTCTCGTGAGGGGTTTAACGTGTGGTGGAGTATGTTGTAATAAGTCATTTTGTAGGCTACAACTTCCTCACAACAGATTTCTTTGTGTAATTCATGCTGCTTTCCTTGTAGACAGGCTGTCGCCGTGATACGTTACCTATATTTTATTCTTTCTTTTGCATGGTTTATTTGCCTGTCAAAGTGGGGTTTGTGTCAGGTCAGGTACCTTGTTTTGGCGTGTGTGCACTTATGTTTTGATGTAAGTGTGTGCGAAATAGAAACATTAAGTGGCATTATTGAACGTATGTCCCATGCGACTGCCTACACTTGTGCTAGCTATAATACCATGGCGACTGCGGATCAAATCATAACGACTTAGAAGCTGTGCCCTACCGCCACTCTGCCATGCATTCTCTTTACGAAAAAGCCACAGGAGGTGTGTGGAAGAGGCGAGGAGATGTCTGTTTATTGTTGTTTGCCTGTGCATCTGCCGACAGCCCGGGGGAGAGAAGACCCAGCTAATCCAGGTTTTCACGGCTTCCACTTGAAAGCTTTTGACAAGGCGC
>CM065723.1:50376875-50378414 GCA_033310375.1 Conus canariensis | reverse complement strand
CACACACACACACACACACACACACGCACACACACGCACGCACGCACGCACGCACGCACACACTATACTCTTTTTTTGTCGGCATATAAATCATTTCAGCGTTGAAGTGAATTTCTGTCTCTAGGAAAAAACGACAACTGACTGTCTAAAATCTTTAAAATACAACACATTACTGACGGAAATGCTTTCCCATTTGGTGTAGGCCCTACAACTTGTTTTAAAGCCCTATGAACAAGCCCTTTTGTAGTCATGCAAGAAAAGCCTCCCACGCTAAGGCCATAGGCAAATCCATTAATTGCTAGCTGACGTAAATTCAGCGAGTGGAAAATGTTTTGGGATGGCTCCATTGAACTGGAAACGGAAACACAAACGGGTATTGCTCAAAGCATCTTTAAGGTTCCTGGGAGTGCGCGCGCGCGCGCGCGTGTGTGTGTGTGTGTGTGTGGGTGCGTGCACGCGCGTGCGCGCCTGCGTGCACGCATGCATGCGTGCGTCCCTTCTGATGTTGTCTGCGTGAGTGCGCATTTCTGAGCGTGGTAATCCTGAACTCTTTGCTGCTCCGCTGATTGTTTCGGGCCACACGTGTTGGGAGTCGGTCATAAAAAGCTGCAGTTTGTGTTCCGGCACAAACTTGGACATGTACGAATAGATAGCGGCATTAAACACCGAGAGCTGCAACTTTGCATGTGCACGAATGGAATCTGTCACAAAGCTAAACAGAGGCGAGTCAAGTCGTGTTCATGGCCGAGCCGATGACGGGGGCCACATCAGGGGTCATACAACTTGAATACAGAAATCCATTTTTTTTAAATGAAGAGACTTAAACTCAGAACTAGGTCATGGCGAACTAAAAGACCGACCTGCTAATTAACACGTTTCATAGGTTGGCAAGAAAATATTGATGTTCTGCATCTACATCATAAGGCAATTCATCACCAAAACAGAATTGTATCAACGACCACGTTTCAAAATTTAGAAAGAGAGGGGGTTAGTTACCGCCAAGGACATAGACGAACAAAGTACAGGACAAAACACTCTTGTCCTGTGCTATGTTTGTCTGTGTCCTTGGCGGCAACTAACCCCCTCTCTTTCTAAATTTTGCTTCATTTTCCGCCCTCAGTCACTCCGTTTTGAGACCACGTTTCAGTTAAATCAATTGAAATAAAATGATCTATATATGAAACACGATCTATCACCAACGTAATATGTATCACCAACTACGTTTCAGTCAGAGCAGCTGAAAAACATTGATGTCCTACATATAGAACATAATAGTTCACCAACAAACTGTTATCACGAACCAAGTTTCGGTCATATCAACTGACAAATATTGATGTCCTGTATCTTAAAAAAAAGGACAATTTATCGCCAACACAAAATTTATGAAGTCACTTTTCGTCACGTTCGCAACGAAGACAACAGAATAGAAACATGTATACATGCAGTTGAGAAATATGCATGATGCACACATAATTCACTATCCTAATGCATGGCTAGGTGGATCGCTTCTGCAGCCTACCTCTTATGACATGTTTTGTA
>CM065723.1:50369375-50371875 GCA_033310375.1 Conus canariensis | reverse complement strand
CAATGTCGAGGAATTCAGTGAATGAAGCGGTCTTGCCTTGTTGAGTACAACGATCAAAGAAAGAAGAACAAATGAAGATCAAGAAGATCGCGTGCATTGTTGTTCCCCCGCCCACCCATCCTCACCCCCACACTCCGCTTTTACAATAAATGAACAAATAGATAAACAAATAAAAATTGAAAGATCGACTCTCCCATCCGCATCCTCTCTTTCTCCCCTCTAATACTTTCCGGTCTTTTTTTTTTCACAATCGGGTTTCCGGCCTGAACAATGTAAAAATCGATTTTAAGGCCTGGAAAATTTTGAGAACCAGCTTTTCGGCTTGAAACCTCTGAATAATTTACGAGTTCGCTGTGTAACTGGAAAGATCCATAAAGCAAGTTTCTGAGAAAAGAAACATGAGCAAAGCTAAACGAGCATATTAGATCTACTGGTTTTTGTTGGCGGAACGGTGTACACGCCCTTTTGTAGGAGCTTTATCCTTCATGCTAATGTCTTGCTGTCTGGAGTTTCAGTCTTTATGTCAGTTTGTGTTCTTAAGTGAACGGTTTTTACAACATTTATATATTCATTTATCCAAAGGTCAAATGGCCACCCCGTCCGTTTCGAAAAAAACAAGCAGACGTGTGTCGGATGAGAATTACTTTATTTCCCTTTACTGATATATTATTTGTTCGTTTTGTTAGTAGAATGCAAGTTGAACCCACTTCTGTGTTGTCCTGAACGCTGAATTTCCATTTTCTCGAACAATGCTGATTTGATTCTTCTTCTTCTTCTTCTTCTTCTGAGAGAGAGAGAGAGAGAGACAGAGAGAGAGAGAGAAGAGAGAGAGAGAGAGACAGAGACAGAGAGACAGAGAGAGAGAACAACAAAAGAAAAAACAGCATTGTGAGAAGTGTCTGGTGATTTGAGACCGACCTAATTTGTGGCCCCCGTAGTGGGTTGAAGTTGAGGAGAAAGCGACATTGTCTTGGCTCAGACAGTGAGGAAATATTTGCTGAGACATCTTTGCTTGTCTCTCTCTCTCTGTCCCTGCCCTCCCCCCCCCCCCCGACCACCTACCCCTCGCCGCCCCTTGTCCTCTAGACACCCCCTCCCCCACCTAACAACTGACTTCCCTCCATACTCTGCGCCTCCCGTCGCTTTTCCACTCTGCTCTTTTTCTGGCCCCTCCTTCCATCTTCTCTCCTTGTCCTCCCCACTACCTCTCCTCTCTCTCACTCTGTGTGTGTGTGTGTGTGTGTGTGTGTGTGTGTGTGTGTGTGTGTGTGTGTGTGTGTGTGTGTGACACTTTGTCTCTCTCTCTCTCTCTCTCTCTCTCTCTCTCTCTTCTCTCTCTCTCTGTGTCTCTATCTGTCTCTGTCTCTGTCTGTCTGTCTGTCTGTCTGTCTGTCTCTCTCTCTCTCTCTCTCTCTCTCACACACACACACACACACACACACACACACAACACACACACACACACACACACACACACACACACACACACTCACTTGAAGAATGAAGAAAGACGGACGCAGTGGAGGACTGTCTAAAGTTTGTGAAAGCCAGACGAATCAGAAGCTTCAGTTCGGGTTGTACATCAAACAACGGCAGTTGATATGCCAGGAGAAAACAAACAAACAAACCAACCAAAAAGCAAACTTCAACAACACATAAAACAAACAACAAATGCAGGACCCGATCAATAAAAGCGCTGGTGCCAAGAGTGTATCGTGTTACGATCCGCTATTGTACAACAGGAGATGGTTTTTGCTTCCTTGGTTGGACCAGCTTTTTGTTTTGCTATTGTTGCCAATCTTTGGGGGAGAAGACCTGGAGAATAGTTTATGGCGATTTTTTGGCGGCAAAAACAGGTTTTTGTTTTTCTTCGTTTGTTTCTGCATGTCGTAAAAGGAATTTGAAACGTCACCGTGCATTTTAAGGAGAAAAAAATGCTTTGATGGCTGTGATTCTTTCACACGCGTTTACAATCTGTTGGAGGGTAAAAGATTTTTAAGGTTACCGTCTTGTTATCTTTGTGAGCGGTCAGCGTAAAATCCAGGTTAGACGTTAGGCAGCAACAGGTTTTCACCTATTTATTACATCCAAAATCCGGTCAGGGCAACAAATCCTTTATTACGTCCCGTATTCTTTAACGCCCGTGGGTGAGATGTCGGGAGAAAGAGAGGCGAAAGGGAGAAGTGAGAGGGGAAGGGGGTGGGGTGGGAAGATTAAAAAAGAATCGTCTCACGAGCTTCTAGAAATCATGTCTGCGCTAAAAAAAAATGTCTTCATTGTTCCTGATGCTTTTATTTACGTGTCAGGTTTATTCCAGAGAGAAAATGAACGTACAGAAATAAGACATCAACTGATTTGCTGAAAAATATGATTTCAAGTTCCGATTTTTATCCTGAGACATTGCTGATGGTCTTTGAAAACACGATTTTTAATAAAACTTGATATGTCATGAATTATTTGAATATGTATATGCCTGATTGTTTTTAAATAACCAGCATGG
>CM065723.1:50346875-50356875 GCA_033310375.1 Conus canariensis | reverse complement strand
ATAAAATGTATTCGTTAAGGCAGAATGTCGACCACATGAATGGGAGACAGATGGTTTTCGAGTGTCATTGCATCGTCTGTTATGATGTTGTTTAACTGAAGAATATCCTTTTGTGCTTCCTCATGTCCCGTTTGTCCCTAACATTGATTATTGATATGTAACACCAGTGTGTATATGTCTGTCTGTTTGTCTGTCTGCCTCTCTCTCTCTCTCTCTCTCTCTCTCTCTCTCTCTCTCTCACTCTTTGTTTGTCTCCCTCTCTCTCACTCTTCTCTGTCACTCTCTGTCTGTCTGTCTCCCTCTCTCTCTCTCTCTCATTCACCATCCCCTCTCACTCCCTCTCTCTCTCTCTCTCTCTCTCTCTCTCTCTCTCACTCACTCTTTGTTTGTCTCCCTCTCTCTCACTCTTCTCTCTCACTCTCTGTCTGCCTGTCTCCCTCTCTCTCTCTCTCTCTCTGTTTGTCTCCCTCTATATCTGAGGAGAGGAGTGGTGGTGTCTGGCCGTCAGTCTGCCTCTTTCTCTCTCTCTCTCTCTCTCTCTCTCTCTCTCTCTCTCTCTCTCTCTCTCTCTCTCTCTCTCTCTCTCTCTTTTCTCTCTCTGTGCGCACGAGGACTGTGTGTGTGTGTGTGTGTGTGTGTGTGTGTGTGTGTGTGTGTGTGTATGTGTGTGTGTGTGTGTGTGTGCGCGCGCGTATGTGTGTCTGTGTGCGTGCGTGCGCGCGCGCGCGTGCGTATGTATGTGTGAACTTGTGACATCCACGTCTTCATGAGAATCTGACGCCGTGTGTTTCAGCCTGACACCTGAGCAGCACCATGTCCTCATGGTGGGACGACTCCTCCACCCTGGTGTCCGACACCTCCTCCCCGCCCCTCTCCGCCGATGACGTCGCCCGCACCCAGTCTTCACGACCCTTCGTCTCTTCTTCCCCTGCCCCTCCAGCTAGACCCCCGCCCCCTGAGAGACCTGTACCTCCAGAGAGACCCGCTCCACCAGAAAGACCTGCTCCTCCGGATAGACCCGCTCCACCAGAGAGACCCACTCCACCAGAGAGACCCACTCCACCAGAGAGACCCACTCCACCAGACAGACCGACCCCTCCGGAAAGACCTGCCCCTCCAGACAGATCTAGTCCTCCAGAGAAATCCATTCTTCAGGAAAGGCCCGGCAGCTCGCCCTCTGGCAGCAAGCATGCCTCCCCGTCCCACAAGCACCACAGCATCTTCAGCAAGAAGTCCAAGGCGGCGAAAGGTCTGAGCTTCCTCATCAAGGCCAGCAAGGAAACAGCCAGGCGGAGGTCCAAATCCCCGTCCAAGTCGCCCTCTAAATCCCCCTCCCAGGAGAACTTTGCCGATGAATTCGAGCCGGTGGACGACCAGGTGAAGGCCAAGTCCGAGCAATGGCAGGCCTTCCTGCAGATGCAGGACCGCATCAAGCTCAACGTGCTGAAAACCCAGCAGAGCATCGGGAAGTTGGCAGCTGGCAGGATCTCTCCTTCAGGGCGTATCTCACCCGCCAAACATGGCCAGCTCAAAGCACATGATGACGATGGTGGTGATGATGAAGAGTCGGTACCCACCCCGTGGACTAACCAAGGCATAGACGACGAGGCGGGGACTGGGGACCAGGCAAGACCTTCGTCTGATGAGTTGGAATCCCTTCCTGAGGACCACGGGCTCACCAGTAAAGAGTTGCAGGAAGGAAGGGAGTTTTTCGAAAATGTCCTAGGGATCTGTGATTTGCCGCGTCTACATGTCACTTCAGCACGATCCACACAGCCCCGTCTGGACCTGGAGCAGGAAGCGGAGGTGGATGTTCTAGACAGTGTTAAACCCGTGCCGCCCTCTACACCTGTTGACCCCCATGTGGAAGAGGTGGACCTCCTGGGTCTGGGCATAGAGTCCAGCGCGGACAGTTCTGGGGTTCAGCCTGCGCCGTTTGTGATGAACGAGGATCTCCTTGGACTGGAGGACTTCCTTGGCACATCCGGTCCCACTGCAGACCCCAGAGGTGTGGAGGGCATGGACTGGTACACTGGCTCCTCTACAACATACAGCAGCACGCAGTCCTCCCTCTGCTCCAGTCCAGTGGCCTTCGACCTCGACTTCTTCATGGAGCAGGGGCGCTTTGTGTCAGACAGTACGGCAGTGTCGGATCTAGCTCGCACCCTGGTGGACGATTTCCTCCAGTGGGGCGCTGAGGCTGAGAAGGATAGTGGTGAGCTGCAGGCTTCGTCCACCAACCCTTTCACTGTTCATGTCCCAGCCGCCAGCAAGACGTCTGTTAATCCTTTTGCTACTACGACCCGTTCTGATGACACGGACTCCGCCACTGGCTTTGCTCAGCTAGATCATGCTCAGATGGACTCAGCTAAGGGCTTCGACGCTTCCGATCCTTTTGCTACTAGGCTGCCTGTATCGTCAGCACAGGCTGCTTCTGATGGTGGTTTAGAGGTGGATCCCTTCGGCTGTGTGAACATCATGTCTGCCACCTCTAGCAGTGGTGCAGATCTGGACCCCTTTAGAACTACACCTGTTGTATCTGCTTCCGCAGAGGTTCCTTCCGATCAGAACCTAGACCCGTTTGGCACGGCAGCTGCAATGCCTACTGCCTCAGGGGTGTCTTCAGATAGCAAGGACACCTTTGATCCATTCGGTACTGCCACTGTTGCACCAAACACTTCAGAGGGCACTTCTGATCGTAAGGTCAGCTTTGACCCGTTCGTCAGTACTACTGTTGCTACAAAGACTGGCAAGGTCGGGTTGGACCCGTTTGTGAGCTCCACTGTTCCATCAAACGCTTCAGATAGCTCTTCTGGTGGCAAGGCCATCTTTGATCCGTTTGGATTTACGACACCTTTTGATTCTAAACCTTCAGACAATGCGTCTGCTACCAGTGCCGGCTTAGACCCGTTTGGTAGTATGGATACTGTATCCACCACCTCTGGGAGTGGTATGAAAATGGATCCTTTTAGCTGTACAACGTCTTCGTCTTCCGCTTCAGAGGCCCCAGCATTCAGCAGTGTGGGCGTGGATTTGTTCCAGCCTGTCGCCAGTGCATCACCCATCGCTGAAGCTCCTCGTGACAGCAGTGAAAACCTGGATCCTTTCGGTTGCTCGCTGTCAGGTCCAACAGAGACAGCTTCACTGGACCACAACGCCAATCCTCGTGTCAGCGAAGATTCCTCAGAACCAGCAACTGCTTCAGATGTGACAGATTCGACTCCAACACCTGGTCCCTGGAATCCTTTCCTTTCAGAGCCCGTGGTGGAGCATCCTTCCGCTAGCCAGCCAGCATTTGATGAAGATTTCTTTTCCAGGAAGGCATCGACCAACGTTCAGCAAGATGCTGACAGTATCTGGGGTACGTGTGCCCAAGAGACTTCGTCCCAAGCCTTCAATCCTTTTGAGAACGACCCGTTTGTGAGTGCTGATGTCCCTGTCATCATGCCAGGCGAGTCCAGTGAGATGGACACAGGATCTGTACAGACCATCAACCCTTTCCTCACGGCCAGTTTTGAAAACATTAACATCTCTCCAGTTCCTGTGGCCAACGTTCACGAGCTCTTCGTCGCCTCTAGGGATGATCTGGACAGGATTGACACCGGGTCCACCCCGCCCGTGGAACCCTCGCCACCTGCGGACCCTTTTGACCCTTTCAGTGGCTCTGCTGTACAGTCCAGCCAGCCAGAGTCTGTTCAAGCCACTGACCAGCAGGCCGAGGACAAGCCTATGGCCATGGTCAGTGACAGTGTGGAGGAAGACCACAATGATGAAGACGAGGATACCGTTTTCAAACTGATGATTCGGGCAGAACCGATCAGGGCAGAGAGCGGGGCTGCTGCTCCGGTGCCTGTCCTTCCTCCCCCTCCCAAGCGGCCCAAGTCTCCTCCCAGCAGAGAGAACCCCTTTGACAAGGAGTCTCCCCCCGAGGAGGACTTTGCCAGTTTTGAGGTGATGGAGGAGAAGACGAAAGAAGTGGTGGAGCCACGTGGCGTACTGAAATCCATGTCCTCAGAGAGTAGCACGTATGACGAGGAGAACCTGGAGCCTCTCGAGCCTTTTATCCCTACAATGACCAAGGGCTGTTGGAAGCTGATGCTAAGACATCCCATCAAGAAGAAACTGGGAGGAAACCGTTACTGGAAAACAGTCTTCGCCAAGATCGAGCTGCTGAAGGATGGCCCTGTGCTGAAAGTGTACGACAACGAAAACTGCGAGGGCGACGTCCTGCAAGAACTCCCTCTGCAGCCATGCTACTCCCTCTCCGAGGTGGCGGCACAGCAGTTCGATCAGTACGGGAAAATCCACACCGTGAAGATTCAGTACATCTTCTACCGAGAGAGGGTGGGCATCAAACCTGAACGCATCACGCCGTCGTTCGTGAAGAAACCCAAAGCCACCATGGTACTGGACCACGCCCCACAGGTGTCGGAGCTGCTCAAGTTTGGCTGCCTGGACAAGGAAGAGATCCGCTCTTTCGTCTACCACATGGAGGATGCCTTCATGAAGCTGGACGTCCGACGGGAGAAGACTCTCAGCTACACCAAGGACGAGATCCAAGCCGAAGTGTGGGACGAGTACGCCGCGATCATCGACCGCGACGGGCACACGACGAGTCAGAAGGCTCGGGTTCGGATGTTCATCCTGGCTTTCCTCACCGGCATGCCCGCCTGCGAACTGGGCATCAACGACAAAACCCGAGAAGGGAAAGAAGTGGTGGGTCGCCACGACATCATCCCCGTCCGAACAGAGGACTGGATCCGCATAGAGAACCCCGAGTTCCACAGCGTGGTGGACCTGGACACCTACGAGAAGACCAACAACATCCGCTTCCACCCTCTGGACGCCTGCCACTTCGAGCTGCTCCGCTTCCGTGTCAGGCCTCGCGAGAACCGCGAGCTGCCCCTCCAGGTGCGCGCCCAGCAGCTGATGAAAGACCGACACTTCGAGCTGCGCTGCGACATGCTGGTCACCGGCTACCACGCCTTCAGCAAGAAGTGCGGGCAGTTCCCTTGCGAGGACATCGAGATCCACTTCAAGATCCCGGAGCCCTGGATCTACTACTTCCGCTACGAACGCAAGTTCCGCTACGGGTCGCTGAAGGCGATGACTCGGAAGCCTGGCAAGATCCGGGTCTGGAACGGTTGACGATGATGGCTCAAGGTCTGCTCAGCCCCGCGCTTATGGAGGCTTCCGTGGGCACCGCCAAGTACGAGCACGTGCATCGCAGCGTGGTCTGGAGAGTATCTCGCCTGCCAGAGAGAAATCAAGGTGAGGGTCTTTAGGTCTTTACTGTCAGCAATTTCTAACATTCGACTGACTCTCTCTCTCTCTCTCTCTCTCTCTCTCTCTCACACACAAACACACACAGACACACACACAGACACACACACACACACACACACACACACACACACACACACACACACACACACACACAACACACAGAGAGAGAGAGAGAGAGAGAGAGAGAGAGAGATTGTGACGTTTATTTCTCTTCTAACTTACCGAAGACAGACAAAGCTTATAGCAAGGTCGCAAAAGTTTACATCATTATTTATCCTAATCAGAATGTTCGATGCGAACATCTCTCTCTCTCTCCTCTCTCTCTCTCTCTCTCTCTCTCTCTCTCTCTCTCTCTCTCTCTCTCTCTCTCTGTGTTGCCCTGTCTTGCACAAACTAAGAGCTCAGTATATACCGATCAAGTTTTATAAATTCCCAAGCCAGTTTAGACTGGCTCTTCTTTTGGCATGTACTCATGAGCAAACTGTTAAAAATTTGTCAATGTATTTATTCAAAGCATTCAAGTTGCGATCGTGTATTGTGTTATAAAGTTTTATTTCAAATATGTATTTGTTATGTTTGCGTGCAGTTGCTCAGGTGCTAACATGACTGTTATTAACCCGCAGTCCCCTTCACGAGGGGCTATGGCCTAAAATGTGAATAAATTATCTGAGTCTTGAGTCTCTCTCTCTCTCTCTCACACACACACACACACACATACACACACACACACACACAACACACACACACACACACACACACACACACACACACACACACACACACTCACACACACGCACGCACGCACGCACAGATCATTAATGTGATGCATTTGTTGGAGAGAGGGAGAGAACCCCGATCATGTCATGACAGAACATGTTAATTAACTTGATGTATTCTAGTCAGTAGCCAGCTATCGTGACGGGACACTTTAATCAACTTTACGCAATCAAATCGATACGTGACAGACTCGAGGTTTCACTCACACATTCCTCTCCCCACCCCCACCCCCGCCCCCACATCCCCCACCTCTCTTTTCTAAATTAAGAAAGAACAAGGATGAATTATACACAGAAGGAAATAAGAAAAATCACGAATGCAAGCCTTAGATGTGAGTACCGTTCAACGTGATAACCAATAGATCAAGCAGTCTGATAACCAGTTGATCAAGCAGTCAGTCCAAGAGTTTCTCTCTCTCTCTCTCTCTCTCTCTCTCTCTCTCTCTCTCTCTCTCTCTCTCTCTCTCTCTCTCTCTCTTCAACAATATTTATTGCTCAAAACTCAGCTGGCCAAGATTGTCATATCCGGGGTGGGGGGTGGAGGGGGAGGGGGAGAGAAGGGATGGGCCGAGGATGCAGACTTAGGGGTGTAGGCGATGTGGGTGAGGTGAGGCTTTCAACGGTTGAATTCAGATCTTGCTTGACAAGTTCCAGAGAATGTCTACATAATTATGCAAATCACATAACGTGGGATGTCTAATGACGTAAAGGAGGCATCGAGTACAAAACAAAGATGAAGACGAAGCAAACCAGTCTCTGAATCAGATTCTTTAATAAGAATAAGAATAATGATAGTGATAATAATGATAATACTACTAATAGTAATAATAATGATAACAATAACAATAGTAATGATAATTACTTTAGTAATAACATAGCATTTATAAAGCGCCTTGCCGAAGGTTCTAAGCGTTGACAATTCACACCCTCGCGTACACAACGGGCTGCCTACCTGGGTAGAGCCGACTGAAGAACTGCCTGCTGGCGCTTCATTCAGTCGTTTCTCTTGTCATCCAGTCAGTATCGTTCACTCAATTTCCGCACGACCTTCATTCTTTCAGTTTCTCACGCAAGGTACATGCTATGTGTAAGGTGTCATCCATACCAACGTGCTGAGTGTCTCGTTAATCTGAAATACAAACAATAAGGTTATAGGTAAGTACATTTCTATTCAAGTAGCGCCATCAATCATTTCCCTCCATGGACAATAAATAGCAACGTCTTCTTGTAGGAGAGGAGTCGGTGGTCAAATGGTCAGAGTGTTTGCCTGCAGAGCTGACGGTCTTGGGTTCGAACCATTCATGCGGTCAGATTTTTTTTCTGCTTGAAAACCCTCCCTGTCCACCCGCCAGTAGACAGGTAGCTGATTCAGTTCAGGGAAAGGTCTAAGCGGTTGAAGGAGAGGGACGGGCCCCGTCTTCCATCATGCTGTGTCCTAGAACCTTTGACAGGTCACAGTCCTAGTCCTCATGGCCAATAGTCTATGGGAACTGTCGGCCCCTTGTTGGCAGGCATAATGATTTCAAGTCTGCCTGTTTCGTCTTTCAGTATCAACGGTATCTCTCACCTTCTTGGAATTATTTTACATGTGAAATATCCCCTTTTCTGTGATTCTCTTTAATGTTTTTTTTTATTTTTTACTTTTCCTGTACTATCGTCCACTTTTGTCCCTTTTGTGGTGCTTTCACGTGCTTTTGTTCTCGAAAGTGATTTTCCAGTTTTTACCACCACCGACCCCCCCCCCCCCCCCCCCCACACACACACACATCACCCCCGCTGCCATGTTATTACGGTTTGTACAGAAGACTCTATGTAAACCTTTGTTCAGAATTGTTCCAGCTGATGTGATTTTTTTACTTTCTGAGAGAAATAAGTATTTCTTATCTGATGGAAGATTTCACGGAGGATAGATTTTTAATCAGTTTTAGCTTGTTTTAGAAAATCCGGCCTGATTAGTGGTAAACTTCTTCTTTAACAACTGTGCAGCAAGTTGACTGTAACGAGATGACAGCCCTGATACGGACCCTCGAGGTCAGAGGGGTTAGAAGCGACATGATTTGATTTGATTTGATTTGACCCTTCCCATTGTGTAATCTACGCCTGTGCGAAACATTTTTATGCATTTTGTATGTGTCACTAAAATCTCTCTCTTTTTTTTTTTAAACTAAAGATGATAATATCAAGCAGAGTGGCTGGCACCTTTCACTCGATCTATTTGTATCTGCCAAAGGGAGGTCAGTAGTTGAGTTACTATATGATGAATTGTGGTATGTGCTGTAGATACTTATGTACGACCGTTTTTCTTAAAGACTTCCTTCGTTTCTTTCATCCATTTAGTGTGGTGACACCTCTGATACGTCTGTGCATGACAGACTGGGCTTCAATCAATCAATCAAACATAAAAGAACAAGTACATAGACGATCTAGAGTGAAAACAATACCCCTGTCTGCATAGCTCGCCTGCAAGCAAAGCAGCATCGATAGACGCTCCCCACCCCCACCCCCACCCCCACAACAGTGATGAAATGTATTGCGTGAAAAAAGGTCCCCATCCCGATCCCCCGACCCAAACTTTAAACTCACTCCCAGCCTAATTGGGAGAATTCGTACCGTCGTATGTCTTGTGTGACTGAATGGAAAGGTAAACATGCAGAGCACAAGAGCAGAAGGGGAAGGTAGAAAAGGATGGGGGTAGGGAGCAAGAAAAAGTTCAGAGAAGAAGGGAAGAAGGAGAAGAAGAAGAGGAGGAGGAGAAGAAGAAAAGAAGAAGAAGAAGAAGAAAAAGAACAAAAAGAAGACGTAGAAGAAGAAGAAGAAGAAGAACAAAAAGAAGACGTAGATGAAGAAGAAGAGGAAGAAGAAGTTGAAGAAGAAGAAGAAGAAGAAGAAAACGATAGAATAGAGGACATCTGTAGCGCGGAATTCCACGAAGATGGAGGCTGTTGATACCTGTCACCGCCAACCCCACCAAACTCACCTCCACTCCCACCCCCACCACCTCCTGACTCCTACCATCTTTAGCTGATCGATCTGAAGCCAGAATTCTCTGGCACCGAACATCAGGCAACAGCGGGTCTCTCTGGAAATCATTAATGTTAACTGAAGGAGAGGGCGCTTTCACCAAATCCCCGCTCCATTTCCGGTGTCGCCTAAGAAAGGTTGCTGTGTGTATAAATCTGTTACCGGTATCTTCTCTCTCTCTCTCTCTCTCTCTCTCTCTCTCTCTCTCTCTCTCTCTCTCTCTCTCTGTTGGTGTGTCCTCCGCCCTCCTTCTTCCGATAGTTTGTCTCCCTTCTTCATTGTCTTCTTCTTCTTTTTCTTCTCTGTTGTTTTAAAATTAATTTGGTTTTTTTTTATCCTCTTATTTTTTTCATACTGTCTACTCCCCCCCTCCCCCCTCCTCCCGGCCTTTTTACAATTTTTTTTTTTAATTTGCATATACACATCATGCAATGTCAATCTGTTCTTTTAAAGATGAACGCCCACATGCAGATCATGTTTTCTTGTTTCATACAAAGCGCCTAGGTTTATTTATGTAAACATATGTATGGTGAGCTGACATTGTCAGTCTGCTATATTTGCTCTACATGTATAATCAAATGAAATGAAACGCACGCGCGCACTCCCCCTCCCCCACCCACACAGTCTGAACAAACACACATCCACATCTTTTCCTTGTTCTTTCGTTCCATGTTCCTTACTTCCCTTGGAAGAAAACTACTTGTGTACCAACGGTCTGCTCTCTCCTCTCTCTCTCTCTCTCTCTCTCTCTCTCTCTCTCTCTCTCTCTCTCTCTCTCTCTCTCACCACCGTTTGTTATTTCAAGTTTCTTCGACATAATGTGAAGAAGAGGTTAAAATATACTGGATGTGTTGAACCATAAGATTTGTTTTATTTTTGCTTGCTAACAGTTTACTCCTGCGCTGCCGCATCGTTAT
>CM065723.1:50329375-50344375 GCA_033310375.1 Conus canariensis | reverse complement strand
CCGGGCTGTGGCTGTAGCCGGGGTGTCGGAATAAGCGGCGTGGGTGCACTGCCACTGAGGTAGCACAGAAGATGCGACAGCAAAAAAAAAAAAAAAAAAAGTGGTTATTACTCTGACTAAAAAGTATGTCAGATAATAGTCAATGCAAACACCTTGACACAGATTATAAAACTATATTTGATACCAACCCCTCTGTATGATTGTTCTTCAGGAATAGTCCACAGCAATACCAGAACCTGGATCCAGAACCAGCAGTTTCCTTTCTTAGATGTCTTTTCAACTGTGTCACCCACCGCCTCCCTCTCTCCTTTAGTGGCATTACTTCCACGCCGTTTTTCCACACACAGTCACGCAGTCACCCAACATGGTCTAACCACAGCCCCAGTATGGCAATTAACAAGTAACCAACCGTCATAAGGCAACCTACCAGAGGAGACACTGCACTGCTGTCGAGCCTTCAGAGGTGGTACCATTCCTGATTCAACATGTGCAGGGCAACACCTAGATTAACAAGACCCCTTCTACTAACGACAGTGATCGCTTAGACGCGGAGCTAGCGTGGGTGAGGTCTCCCTCATGATGGGTCCACCAGGTTTATCTAGTGTCAGTCCTCGTGAACTCGTTGCTACCGATGCGAGATTGAAAAAAAAAAACTCAGTTCAACACATGAGCTTGGCATGAAGGACCTCAGAATTTCAGACTTTTTTTTTTCAAAAGATGGTCAGTGAAGATTGGTGTGATGAAGATTATGCCGTGGTGGTTTCTGAAAGAGATAAAGAGCAAACATAAAATAAAAAATACATGCACTACATGCAAATCACAGAATTTCGTATGAAGTGGTATCCCTGTCGAATCAGAATCTGATGGAAAGTAACAGATAAAAATACCATCGTCTAGAACTGTAGATACTTCCAATGGTTTTCATCCACAGATTGTTGTGCTCAGGCAGTTTTTCTTGGATTACTGTAACAATTCGTTGCGTTAATGGACTGCATTTTACCTTAGTTACTATACCGATGGCTTTGAAACGCATTTGTTCGTAAATGTGCAAAAAAAAAAAAAGAAAAAAAAAAGAATATGCCGTGTTGCTCCATTCTCAGACCCAGGATTTTCGCTGAAAATGCTAATGAAGAAAGAGTCGTGTGAGCGAAGAGCCTAGGACCCAGTCACTCAGGTGCCATGCCTGGCCGACGGCGGGAATCGAAGCCACTCCCGCCGGCTGAACCTTAAGTCCTGCGTTCTGGTTTTGACAGTGTACGTTATGATGGTGTTGAATCTGTTGTGGAGGTTTTTCCTTCAACGCATTTGGAGTAAGCATTAATGGTAGTTGTGTGTGTGTGTGTGTGTGTGTGTGTGTGTGTGTGTGTGTGTGTGTGTTTGTGTGTGTGTGTGTGTGTGTGTGGTGTGTGGTGTGTGTGGTGGTGGTGTGTGTGTGTGTGTGTGTGTGCGCGTGCGCGCGCGTGCGTGCGTACTGTGCATGTGTGTGTGCGCGTGCGCGCGCGTGCGTGCGTACCTGTGGGGTTTGTGTGTGTGTGTGTGTGTGTGTGTGTGTGTGTGTGTGTGTGTGTGTGTCTCACAGGAGCCTACAAGAATCATCTCTTCGTTCTTCGTCTGGACTTGGGGCCCCACGACGAGATCCCCGATAGCTTAGAGGAATGGTGTGACGTGGAGTTCAACACCCCGGCCTCCACCGTCTCCAAAGCGCAGGTGAGCGAGTCCCTCAGGTCTTCTGTCGTGGTTTGCGGCCAGTGGCTGTCAGTCTCCACATTGCAGGGTCCGGGGGATCGACAGTGGACGTGGGTCTTAGAGGTGGACGGTCTGAAGCAGTCCTCAAGATGCAGTGGGAGGGGGCAGGGCTGCATGTGTATGTACTAACTTTTCCCTGTTGTGCTGGACTTGGGGCAGGGAGCATCTTTCTTTGTCCGTGTAGTTGGCGACTCTCTGTCGCTGTGTCTCTGTCTGTCTGTCTGTCTCTCTCTCTCTCTCTCTCTCTCTCTCTCTCTCTCTCTCTCTCTCCGGTTCACTCTCTCTCTCTCTCTCTCTCTCTCTCTCTCTCTCTCTCTCTCTCTCCTCACACATCCCATCCCATCCCACTCTACCTCTCTCCGTCTCTCTTTGTTTCTTTCTGTCTCTGTCTGTCTGTCTGTCTCTCTGTTTGTCTGTCTGTCTGCCTGTCTGTCTGTCTGTCTGTCTCTCTCTCTCATCTTTTGAACTGGCGTGCACATCTATATACACCGATTATATAACACTTTGTGTGCACGCGCGCGCGTGTGTGAATGTGTGTGTGTGTGTGTGTGTGTGTGTGTGTGTGTGTGTGTGTGTGTGTGTGTGTGTGTGTTTACATGCACGTTCTTTGTGCGAATGTTGATGTGTGTTTGTGCATACACACGCGTTATTGCTGGGTGTGTATGCGTGTCCGTTGTATGTTGACAGGTACGGTCCATTTCAGTGGAGAATCCGGACCCCCCAGAGAAGTGGGTACGCTACTTGGCCAAATACCAGTACAGAGTACAGCTGGACAACAAGATAGAAACTGCTTCCGACATGGAACACGACGATGAGTGAAGGGGGAAGACGGGAAGACGGATCT
The DNA here is from genome assembly GCA_033310375.1 of Conus canariensis. Taxonomy (NCBI): domain Eukaryota; kingdom Metazoa; phylum Mollusca; class Gastropoda; order Neogastropoda; family Conidae; genus Conus; species Conus canariensis. The sequence continues at coordinate 50,341,785 of CM065723.1, read as the reverse complement.
AAAGGCGTCCTTCACTCACGTGTGACTGCAGCTTGGCACCTTTGTCTTCATCTTCAAAGGAGACGTGCATTGCGTTCAACAGTCCTGTGGAACGCGGCGACGAGTGAGAGGAGACAGGAGAGACATAGCTTTGGAAGATAGCTGTCACTCATATGCGGCTATAGCTTTAAACGCTCTTTTTTTTTCTTTCTGAGAGAAGCGCCTTCCATTTAATGGAGCATCGGACAGGTTACCGAAAGGAAAGAACTGGTTGTGGAGAGTTGAAAGTACGTGGAAGTGAAAACAAAACAAGAGAGAAAACAAAATCGTCGCCAGTAATAACCTTCAAAGCAACTTCTACGAAGTGCGCAACAAGAAGAACTGGTATTTTAAACAGAGGACAAGAATGGCAAGAGAGATAATGAGCACGGTAGAGCGAGTGAGAGAGAGAGAGAGAGAGAGAGAGAGAGAGAGAGAGAGAGAGAGAGAGAGAGAGAGAGAGAGAGCAAGGAGAGAAAAAAGCAAATACCGGGCACGGAGAACGAATGCCAAGACCCTGTGACGTTTTATTGGATTAGCTGGTGGTGGATTTCACAATTTGTGACGTAGTCACTGTCAACAGACAGGGAAAGAAGTGCCATGCCAACTGTCTTAGGGCAAGAAAAGACCGGGGAGAAAGAGAGGATGACGTTCGTGACGTAGAAGATGTCGTTCGTGACGTAGTCACTGTCCACAGACAGAGAATTCGTGACGTAGTCACTGTCAATAGACTGGGAAAGAAGTGTCAACTGTCTTGGGGCCAGGAAAGACCGGGTAGAACGAGAAGACGAATGAAATATCACACCGTTCCGCCTCCGATTTCTGCCTCTTAGTGATTTTAACCCATACAGTTGTACCCACAGCAGAATTTTGTCCCTTCAAAACTAGCGTTTGAGTAGGTTAGTCAGGAGAAAACAGAACTGGCATTCAGAAGGTTTAGAGTTCGAGTCCTGGGCACTCAGTATAGAAATTGGCGTTTTATTTACCCTTCTTATCGTGGTTGTCGTTCTTGTGGCGCCCGTGTAGAGATCAATAGATCTCGATTCTCCCGACATCTCCAACTCTTTCGAGTGATCCCTCTCACCTCCACCTCGACCCTCCTCCTTCTCTCTCCTCTTTCTTCCGTTTCAGTTCATCGTGCCACAATACCAACAGGAAGGCCCCACAATTTCACCTGTTTGTGAGGAAGAAGGAAACGTTGCAGTATTACCTCCCTTTTTCTTTCTTCCCCCATTTTTTCGTGGCTTTTACAAGCTCAAGGACAGTTTTTTTTCTTTTTTGTTACCCTGTTACATTAATTTACGAATGTGATTTGCATGCCAGTTAGATTGTTTTTTCATTGAAATAGGTGCCATGTGGTTTGAATAACGTTGTTATTGTGCGATCTGTCTAGAAGAAAACGTGATGTGAAGGTACAGGAAATAGGAGAGAGATAACAGAATGTTGCGTATAGGTCGGATGAAACCCAAATGTCATGCTTTGATGCAATGGTAATAGTAGTACTCATAGTAGTAGTTGTAGTTCTCTGACTTTCGATGATTTTTTTTATATAAAAAACAACAACACCCTTAACTGTCCATGTAAGTATTAAAACAATGTTATCGTGAGTGTGAATTGTGTGTGCGTTGGTTGTAGTATATGCGTAAACCTTTTTATTCATTTTCTCTTTCTTTCTTCATTGATCTTGGGTTGTTTCTTACTTGTTAATAAGTAGACCCGGTGTGTTCGTTATACCTACGATTATTTTAATTTCTTGTAAGTTTTGTAAATGTTCACCGTTCAGTTATTTTGTACATTGCCAGTGCTGATTGTTTCAATGGGCCTTATGTCTTGATATTCTCTACATCTGTTTACGTAACCTTACTCATTTATCCTGTTGCTGTTGTGTTGATTGTTGGGCTGGTTTGTTATACATAAAGAAAGTGTTAATGCTTTACCCCTTACAGGTTACACGCTGTAGTTCTGTCTCGTGAAATGTTTGTTATTGTCGGTGTCTCCAGAAAGAAATGTTGAACGATTCTGGTGGTCATTGTATGATGTGGTGTTATCATCGATTTATGTGTGCCGCGCCCAGAGCGAGCATTTGTGTGTGAGTGAACTGGTGGGAGAACCTGCTGTTCGCTAATATGTGAATCGATGTACTATTTGACAAGTGATTCTGTTTGGGACAAGCAGTAGTCTAGTGATACATGACGAGCTGTGATGGCTTGGAAACATGGTATAATGCCAATACATTCTCTTTTGTCAGCGAACACTGTTCATCAGCGTCTAAACTTTCTCCTAAGGAAAAAGGTATCGTTCAACGCTACGATCAGTTGTTGACAAGTATTGCTTGTTGATGTATGATCCCTTACAGACAACCACTGTTTCTGTCATGATAATGTTCGGTCGGTGCGGGTGTCCAAGTCCACAGCTGCATGGACAGCCAATCCAGGAACGCCTGATGCAGGCGTGGAGAGTTCACCCTCACTGTGGACAGATGGACATTGGGACTGAGGGCCGGTGTTCTGACAGAGTTTGCCTCGCCAGCTGCCGGCTTCCATTCGGCTGCAACCAGCCTTTCTGTGTGGAACTGTGGCATGAGCGCCGCGTGTGATGCTGCTACGCCATAAAGAGCCATCCTGTGCGGAGTTTCCCAGGTGTTGGCATCGAGGGTGGAGGCCTTTCAGAGATGCTTTGAATCCATCCTGAAACGCTTGTTTGTACTGACACTGTTGACGCCTTCCTTTGCGGAGCTGCCTGGCTGCTACTGCTGACTGTGGTCGTCAGACAGGCCAGTCACCTGACCCATCCAGAGGAACGTCGTGGCTGTGGCATGTTCAGGATGGATGTTCGGGTTGGTTCCTTTTTTTGAGGATCTTGGTGGCAAGGTCTTCACCCCGCTGTTTGATGCGGACTGTCCTTTGGAGGCACGATAATGACCGAGCTGTCTGGCAGTTCTGCCGTACACTGTTCAAGTTTCACCTCTACATTCCGGTGGTGGTCAGTTGTATGGCTTCCCTCTGTTGGGTGCTGATGGTGAGACTGAGATTCTCGAATTTCTCACAAACACCGGTATGCATGTTCTTGTTTGTGTCAGCATTGAGGGAACAGCCTGCTGCAACTATGAAGTCGATGATGATGTTCATATTCATTCCTGTCATAAACGTCAGACGCCATGGTTTACTTACCTTGTGTCTTGTTTTGCATGCTATCATCAGCACAGCACAGTTCCAGAAGGCGTCTGTTAGCATTGCTGTCAACAGTATAGTGAACTTTGGAGCAAGAACACGCCCCTGTTTGACACTGTTTTAAACAGGTGAGGTATCGGTTGCCAATCGTACCTTCAACACATGAGTCATGATGCTGTCGTGCTGACAATCCTCAATCGTCTGTCGGTTTTTGTTGTTGTTGTTCCTGTTGTTGCTGTTGTTGTTGTTGTCCCTGTTGTTGTTGCTGCTGTTGCTGTTGTTGTTGTTGTTGTTAAGGATAATGACCATTTGAGGACTCCTTAACCCTTTCACTTCCTATAGAATGTAATGTGATTACCAGGATACCCTGTCATTCAGGCTTGTTTTTAATCTAAAAAATGAACAATGTAAATTCATACACATGAAAATGGCAGGCTGAATTTAAAGGAGAATCAGGTCTTAGACCAGCTTGGTTTTTGACAAGTTGCATTTCATTCCCTCATTGATTTATGGTACTGTTGTTGACACGCCTGGACGTCTCGTCGCTGTGTCCGTCGGTTGACTCATTTGCATGGAGACGGAACCAGGATCTGGATTCCTGTAGGCCGCAAATAGCTCCCTCCCCTCTCTCTCTCTCTCTCTCTCTCTCTCCTCTCCTCTGCGTCCCTCCTGTTCTCCTCTCTCTGCTGTCCTCTTCCTCTTTTCTCCTGTTCTCTCTCTCTCTCTCTCTCTCTCTCTCTCTCTCTCTCTCTCTCTAACATATTAGGATTCCTTTCGGCACTAAGCCTGGACACAAAAAGGCAAACATATACATCATCGTCCTGTCGGTATGGTGAAAAAGGATGGTGGGTGTTTGTGGAGGTCAGACTTACCTGGAGGCCTTAAAGAGTGGATGTCCGGCTTCTCCTTTAGCATGTGTCCTTCCACCCATTGCGGCTGAAATGAAGAAAGAGGCACTTCAAGGAACACCAGCCAGCACCACAGCACCTTGCACAGGCCGACGTAGTGTCGACACTACTAAAGAGATCTGGCTTTCATGTGGAAACGGGTTCAGCACTAACAGGAAGCTGGCGAACTCAGACTTCACCACAGGCGTGAGGAAGATTCTCCCTAAAGTTCCAAACCAGAAGGAAAGTTTTAGTCTGACTTAACGAGAGAGCCCAGGACTTAGTCACACACTGTGGCAAATTTTGAGGCTGGAGTTTCCAGACATTTGCAAAGCGAACCTGGTCGGTGAAGAATGCCCCCCCCCCCCCCCCCAAGGAGGAAGAATGCCCCCCCCCCCCCCCCCCAGGAGGAAGAATGCCCCCCAGGGAGGAAGAATGCCACCCAAAGAGGAAGAAACCTCGGCTTTCACTTATTGTTCCTGGTGGCTAACTCTAATAAGACTCGTGGTGTGCAGTCATCTGTGCCCCCCCCCCCCCCTTCCACTCCTTCCTCCGCTATCTCAGTGTTGGGTATCTCCCGAAGTGCAAACAATGCGCCGGAACACTGGCTCTTTGTTGAAAGTTTTTTTCTGCACTTTGCGGCAACGCTGAACTGAAATGTGACGCTTTGAATGACACACTCCAGTCTGTCTGTCTTGAACCACATCTGATTGAACCTAGCACTGACGTGCTTCCAAATACTAATCAAAGCCTGTTTATGTATAGAACACCCTTCTTACACAAGCAAAGTACAGTGACTGAACTGTTCGGGGCGAATTGACATTATTACTCAAGCTCCCTCAAAACTCCTTCAGGTTTAGTGGTAGAGCCCACGTGTGAAATGTCGTCTGCTGAACAAAAGCAGCCAAGGAAACTAGCTGTCATGATCTAACCAGACCTGAATTCATGTTTAGCAATACTCAGTCCATCGAACCACTTCAAACTACTGCAACACAAGCCTTCGCACAGTGCCATGACAAATTTTGTCACAGCCAAACCGACCACAGGAGCAACACAGGAAAAGTAAAGAAACGAGTGTGTTGAACAGGGGCGTGGCTTTCTCGTGACTGACATTCAGTTAAGCAACAGGGATGGTAACTCTTTAAACTGCTGGCCCTGAGTACTGCGTGATGTGGAGTATTAAGGGCCGCAGGTCATAAGAGGACACCCGGTCAGCGGTGTGTTCCACGCTGCTCGGAGTCCTGGCCTTCATTTAAAATGAACCACTGCCCCCCTGTTCCGTAGCTAATGAACCAGTGAAGAATGACTGTCCTGGGTGGTAGAGGATGCCAAGGCACAGCTGCCAGCTCTCCCGAATATTTCTGGAATTTCCCTGATTTTGAAATCATTCCCGAACTCCCGACTTTGGAGGGAAAAGCCAGGATTTCAAACTTTTGTGTACAGATATGGGGTTCAGGGGGTACTTTTTGAATAGTGATGATAAAGTGTTACAGAATAACGCCCAAAGTATGCCAAATTCTATGTACACAAAATGCATTGTCTTTTTAAACCTCACCTTTGTCAATGGTAACATGAGGAGGTTACAGATGTTTTGAGGCAAACCCCTCCCCCCCCCCCCCCCCTGATTTTGACTCCGGAAGATTCGCAGCTACGGTGTGAAAGGCGCGGCATTCGTCAGTCAGTTTCCGACAATGAGAATGCCGAGGGGGATTACTACCAATCACGGGACGCTACTATCGTGGGTGCATGGTAACAAAAACAATGACTGAACATTGTTCGGAAAGGTCTCCATTTTGAGCCTAGCCCCGTCAAGACAACATCAACCGTGTTCGTATCGAAGAGGAAGTGGGTTTTAAGGGAATAGGAGCCAAGGATATTGACAGAACTTCGTCCTCGTTTTTCATCTCGAACCTAGTTCTTTACAAATAGTTTTGTGTACGTTGACATTCCTGATTTGTCCAGCATTGTGGACTTGCTGAGAAGGAAACCTCGCCTTCTACCTGTTGTTCCAGGGGACTGGCTGGAGGGAGATCCGAGTGCGGTCATTTTTGCCTCCCCCGCTCACTCAGTGCGGGGTCTTGCGGTTCGACTTCATGCGTATTCCAGACGTTAAATGAAGGGATAGATTTGGTCCGAAACTTTGTTTCAGGCGTTCATTCATTTCCAAATTTCAAGCTCTAAGCAACAGGAGAGAGAACTAGGCACAGACGCTGTCTTGAATCTGACGCTAATTTTGAGGAGCTGAAAAGTCTTTTCATGTTGGTGTACGTCATTCAGTTGTCCATAGAATGTTTTTGCTTTTGTCTTTGGCGGTTATTGGAAATAATTGAATGAAATACCGATGTTGACTGTCGGCTTTTAATTGTATATAATATACATTGTCAGCGCTATAGAAGTCTGCTGCACGCACGTGTGTATTTGTGCGTGTCTGTGTGCGTACTTTCGTGTGTGTGTGTGTGTGTGTGTGTGTGTGTGTGTGTGTGTGTGTGTGTGTGTGAGCATTGTGTGTGTGTGTGTGTGTGTGTGCTGTGTTTTGTGTGTGTGTGTGTGTGTGTGTGTGTGTGTGGTTGTGTTGTGTGTGATGTTAACATGTTCTCTGATAGCTGGTCGAGTATCATCGCCTTGGGTTGCTGTCTAGAGTAATGTAGACAATCCCTCTCACGTGACCACCATCTTGAGTTCTCGGTGTACGGTCATGTGGTCAGTGAAGCTTGGTTGATGTAACGATCCGACTTTAAACTACAGTGTGATCAGGTGGTCTGTAGGTCCATGATCTGATCTTATGTTGATGCGTGTTTTGATATCATGCTGGTGTACGATTTGATATGTAAATGTGTGATCTGAGCTTATACTGATGCACGATCGGGTGATTGTACATGTGCGATGTTGATCTGATGCTATGTTGTTGTATGACCTAACCTTACGGCGATGTGTGATCTGAAGTGATGCTCATAAGTAATCTGTTGTCAAGCTGGTGTGTGATTTGATCAGATGTTGATGTTTGTTTGTTTGTTTGTTTTACCGTACAGTTCTGATCTGGTAAAATTCCATGTATATTGTGATTAACTTCGTTTATTCCCTTATAAATTGTCAGCACATGGTCACGTGTTATGACTGACAGGAACTAGCAAAACTGCTACGTTTCTGTCTCTCATGTTATCTTTGATAGGAACTAGCAGAAGTTCTACATTTCTGTCTCTCGTGTTATCATTGATAGGAACTAGCAGAAGTTCTACATTTCTGTCTCTCGTGTTATCATTGATAGGAACTAGCAGAAGTTCTACATTTCTGCCAATCGGCTGCAAGTCTACTGGGACATATGGTGTATTCAATTAGATATATGGTGAGTTTAAAGGCTTAGTATCTTCGCTTTTTTCTGGTTGAAATTCATTGAAAGCATCTGTCCTTTCCTGTTGATCAGATTGACGGTATTGAAGGCATCTGTCCTTTCCTGTATTGAGGGAATCTGACCTTTCCTCTTGCTCTGATTAACTCTGTCTGCATCAAGTTCTTCGGCTGGCTAGCTATTCACCACACATCACAGCTGACACTGTCAAAATGTCAATTCAGAACCACACACATGGCGGTTCGCTCGCGCGGTGAAAGGCTACGTTCAGTCGGTAGGCCGACCTCGCTGACCGCATGCAAGAAGAAGCTGGTGTACATGGTTACCGTAGAGGGCAGCCCGACCTATTGAACAATTCTTTAGCCTTTGAAGTTCTTAGTGACATGGGCGAGCAAAGGGGACTGCAATCAAAGCGAATGTTGGGAAAGTGAAGCGAGACACCAATACTTCGCCCTCTTCCACTTCGACTATAGTTACAGTAGCAATGTGGGATGCTCGCATACACGTCTGTTTTATTTGATGATAAGGCTTTCGCTTATAACCTAGTGCATAGCGTGCAGTTTGTAACCATCCGTCTGTAGATGTATTCATTCTCTGTCTCTGTCTCTCTCTCTGTGTCTCTCTCTTTCTCTCTCAGTCTCTGTCTGTCTGTCTGTCTATCTGTCTGCCTCTCTCTCTCTCAATCTCTGTCTGTCTGTCTATCTGTCTGCCTCTCTCTCTCTCTCTCTCTTTCTCTCTCTCTCTCTCTCTCTCTCTCTCTCTCTCTCAAAAAGTGACAGACTCTCCAGACAAAACAAGGTCGCTGTCAGATATCAAGACGCACCGATTTTTCCCCCCGGGTCTGAATGACATTAGGTGTGTCGCCAGGCAAACATTGCAAATGGAAGAGTAGTGTCGGTACCCTCTCCCTTTCCCTACCCACCGCCACCACCCTACCCCTCGACTATCCTGTTACCCGCTCCCCCCCTACCCGCTCCACCTCCCACCACCTATCCATTACCCACCGCCTATCGCCCTTCCTTCACTGTTTTTCTGTTTTAAATCCTGCAGTGTGGACGTGTCATTCCGATATTTCCACAGAGAGGATCTGCTGTGCGTTGGGTTTGTAACCTGGGTGGACCGTCTTCTGTCTGGTTAGGTCATGACTGAAGGGCAATGATGTACGGCCCGCACATTTCCAAAACGAGATCCAAAACGAGATGGAATCAGGCTTATTATCATTGCCGTCATCGTCATTATTTTTATTGTTAGTGACAGTACAAGTGGCAGTAGTGACGATAGTAGAAGTAGTAGTAGTAGTAGCAACAGCAGCAGAAGTAGTAGTGGCCATTTATCGGGCAAGAAATAAAGACAGGAGAAACAGGTGGGAAAAATAACAATAAAAGGATTACAAACACAAACACCGTATTGTAGACATGCATCTGTTCTGCTCGAATCGTTATTTATCTGCCAAAACCATTGATTTTCCCTAACCTAGTTTTTTTTATGCATTATTTTATACTTGTTTTGTGCCTGCAGTCTGGTTCTGGATCAGACACAAGCACACATTTCAGCTTGTTGAAAGTGAGCGCACATGGGAGCGTCAGGCAACGAATGCAAACGAAGAAGATAACAATTTTGAGAATGTTGATGATAACAACAAACATTTTCATCGTCATGGTCATGGTCTTGAAGGCTGTTTAACCGTGATTTTTTCCCTTAGTGATGGGGAAAAACAGAATAGACCTGTTCCGAAAATTAATCAGGGGAAGATCTCTTTCCATTCAGAGTTACCTCTTCTCAGTTTATGGGTCACGTTAATGGGTCTGGAGAGTCAACTGGCTGATCTGAAGCGCGCGGCAGGACAACACTCGGGCTTTCAACTTTCTGCATTACTGACGCACATTTTACACCCCATGCTTGGACATTTTCCTTCTCGGATTGAACTGTTAAGCTGGCTGATGCGGCAAAGTTGTTGTGGGCGTGCATGCCAGCGGCATCCGTCCCATTAAAACGGCGGGGTCACTCTTGCTGGAACGCGAGCTCAAACACAGATTATTTCCCTCGCAGATTTCCGAGCATCGTCTATTCTCAGAGACATGGCATGGCTTGCAGATAATTCTCACTCAGAAGACGAAAGTCATCCTTTGACAAACATAACTGAAGATTCTGTTTACATGATAATTTGAATGGCTCCTATTTTGTGTCGGTGATAATTTTAATGCTTAATCCTCCCCCGCTCCCCGCCTATTGTCTCTAAATCTATGCTAAGCCATCGTCATGGTGACGGAGGCTTTGTGTATCTGCACTTATTTTCTCCCTCTGTTTATTTTGTTCCATTACTCTCTTTTCTGAAACTGTGGGCAACAGATCAAGCATCCACATCAATAGATCAGTTGTCATGATTTGTTTTGCACATGGTTTGTGTTTTTTCCTTGTAGCTGGGATTCTCTATCGTGTGTGGTCGGCTGGACTACAAATAATCGGAAACAAAGAAAGACCGAAAGTAGGCCAGCCATGACGGCACACGTACACACCATACACAACTTTTACCATACACACATAACACGTGACCCTAGCATTGACTTAAAATGTAAACAAAGAAAGAAAGAAAGTAGGCCAACCATGACGGCACACGTGCATACCATACACAACGTTTACCATACACACGTAACACGTGACCGTAGCATTGACGTAAAATGTCTTCTTCCCGTCGAATGTAGTCTCAATACATGGTTACGAAATCGAAAGATAGAAAGTTGCTTTGGAGATAAGATTAGCGAGGCAAAACGGCGCTTAAAAAAATGCTGTGAAAACAAGCTGTATGTCACGTGCTATGACGTTTGTCCAGGCGGCTGACTGCTGCTCCAGGTGGCACGTTCAAAAGCAGTTTCTTGGTCTGCATCACCATTTCCTTCAACCACCACCCCCTTTCCTTCCCTCCTCCCAACCCCTTCACCCATTCAGCCTGTCCTCTTACCCCCCCCCCCCCTCCTCCCCACAACTAAAATCTTGTTTCTTCTTTGCTGCATACAGACAGCAGTACTAGTACTATCTCTCTCTCTCTCTCTCTCTTCTCTCTCTCTCTCTCTCTCTCTGTTTGTCTGTCTGTCAGTCTGTCTGTATCTCTCTCTCTCTCTCTCTCTCTCCTTCTCTCTCTCTCTTTCTCATACAGAGAGAGAGAGAGAGAGAGGGACCAGCTGATAAGTCTTTCTGGGGCGAAGAGTTGAAAGTCGACTCCAAACAGGCAGTACGAACGTTTCTTTTCACAACACCGCGTTTGATCCTGCTCATAAGCTATCGGAGAAGGAAACGTTAAGGCCCACTCCTCTACCCCCCCCCCCCCCCCCCTCCCTAATCTTTGCTAAGTCATGCCTTATAAAGACGGAGGAATTGTTTGTGTACGTTTCTTTTTCCCCAGGCAAACGAGTTTTCTGAATTCACCCTCTTGCTTAATGCCTGAAATGTCTAACCGCTAGCCACTACAACGAAATGCCTATTGTTTTCCCTTCGTTCAGAAACTGGTCTTCAACTGTTACGCTGATCTACAAAAGAACGTCTGCTGTGTGGAAAAAAAACTGAACTTAGTGCAAGATGACAGTTTTTCATCCAATATTTGTGACCGACATATATATATATATATATATATATATATATATATATTATATATATATATATATATTATGACTGTACCAGTGGAACCGCTAGGGCCGACTATGGAAACATTTAACACAGGATAATTTCCTTTGCATTACTATTGACCATGCTTTGAGAATGTTTAGCGACTAGTCCAGAACAATATGCCAGTCCCTCTCTCATCCGTATTGACATTCTGCCGGGAAGTCAGTCGGTATGGAATGAAACAGTAATGTCAAATTGCTTCAAACATACAAAATTATAATAATTATTTGAAGGACATCCCATCTCACTTCCTCTCCATGAAGAACGCATCTTTCTGTTACATGTTACGGTCAATTTGAATATAGTCTATCCTTTTTTTTCATTTTACAGTAACACGTGTTCGCATCACCAATTTTACTGCCAAGGGAAATTAACTTAATTGATCACTTTGATCATGCTAAAGACAATAAAGCTAGGAAAAGAAACTGTATTACTGGAGAGGGAGTTATATATCACTTTGATCATGCTAAAGACAATAAAGCTAGGAAAAGAAACTATTACTGGAGAGGAAGTTAAGGGAGGACATCTCAAAGGAAGCAGGGAACAGTAAAAAGTAAACAGCAAACAAGAAAGGTAACTCTTACTACCATGATGAGCTGTGCCCATAACTCCAAATGAATGTTGCAATGACACCAAATCGCCTAGCTCAAAAGCCGACATATCTGAAGTCCATCGAGCAAACAAGGAGTCACCCCCACCTCCCTCCCTCCCCAGACAGAAGGGATGTTCTAATTTTTTCAATACAAGCTGTGCCAGACGCATGTACATAGGGGTTATAGATATGTAATTATCTCATCGTTGGAGAGTTACCCTACTTATTTCTTATTTAAGAGATGACGCCTTGCCCAATCATTGTGAAAGCCGTACTAAGGTTTCATAAAGCCAGAAGAAAACTATGGCATTAGAGATGGAGAGGAGGTAAGAGAAGGCACCTGGCCCTATGATGTAAGATTTCAATGATTGTCAAAATATCCTACTGTACCCTCTTTTAGTAAACCATTCTAGTATTCGACCAAATGGTATGTTTCTTAGACATTTTAGAAAATCGTTTCTATTCATTACATACTGGGTTTCCTGACTGCTTGTCGTTGGACCAGGGACGACACTGAGTAATCAGTGTAGTTGATGTTTTATTGCTGCGAGTAGGAGTTACACTAATGAATACCTGCTGAGGAGGGCAGAAGCCAAAGTAGATGAGAAAAAAATCCACGTACCAGACATGAATTTGAATTAGTTTACCCTTAACCCATCTTATATCAAAGCAGATATGGATGATAAAGTGAAATTGTTCGATGCTTTTCAGGCAGTTTATGAAAGGGATGATTGTAT
>CM065723.1:50314375-50324375 GCA_033310375.1 Conus canariensis | reverse complement strand
TATCAAATCATTATTGTTTTTATGATGATGATGATCATGATTATTATTATTATTCATTACGTTATTGTTATATGTTATTGTTACTGTTGTTCTTGTTATTGTTAATTATGTTATTACTACTACTACTGTTGTTGTTGTTGTTTTGTTTTATTCTCATCCATTTATCTCCACTTTCTCCTCCATTTCTCTTCACAGTTTGTGTCCAGTACATATCGCACACACCTTCTGTCTGTTTCTTACCGTTCACATGCGGCCTGTTTACAATGTGTTTCTCCTTTTTTTTGCTGGCCCATCTGACCCATTCTGTCCCCCCCCCCCCTCCCCTCCCCCCTTCCCCAGCCCCCGACCATCCCCGGCCTCTTCCTCATCTCTGTACTTTTCTGTGTTCATATACGCTTCTCTTTGTCTCGCTTCATGTGTGTCTTTTTCTTATCATTCATCTGCAGTACATCTGTGGCACAACATGACAACATTTTGTTTATACATTTCTCAACCGTTTCTGTTTTCTGTTTGTTTTATTCTTCTTTTTTTTTTCCTGGTTTTAACTTTTGATTATCATCACCCAGCATTGTTTTCTTGTTTTTCTACTGTTCTTTTTGGAATCAGTTTCTAGGCGTTTTGTCTTTTTTGTTTTGTTTTTTTGTTTTTTTGGTAATACTATTCAACAATGCATATTATGCTTTCGTACTTTTCCATGTCGATGACAACGTTTTTACTCAGAATCGTTCTGAACCATTTATTCTCGTCAGAATGTAATCCGTTTAGGACAAGGTTGGAAGCTTTCCACGAGGCTGGATGAACTGCACCCTTTCCTTGCTGCGTCAGGAGGTATATGTGAATGTCTGAGGGGAAGTGTGGATAGACTCTGTTGGTAGACTGTAGAGTAGTGCAGCATTAAGGTGTTTCCTCATTGCTTTTGCGCGTGGGTGAAAACCGTAGAACTAGCCACTTTTGAGTTTCTCTGGACGATTATGTGTATGTGTGCAATAGTAGTGCCTAGAATGTAATAAACGGTTTGAAAAAAAAATCGTCCGTGCTTTGTTTGTTGTTTTAATCTGACTCTTCTCTCTCTCTCTCTCTCTCTCTCTCTCTCTCTCTCCACACACACACACACACACACACACACGCACACACGCACGCACGCACACACACACACACACACACACACACACACACACACACACACACAAACATACACGCGCGCGCGCGCACGCATGCTCGCACGCATGCACGCACACTCACCCAGAGAGAGAGAGAGAGAGAGAAGCGATAAGGCAGAGAGTACCTCAATGTGGAGTCCTTCGCCCTCCATCTTTCATAATTATAGTGATGATCATTTTACGGAGCTACAAAGAGGTGTCCGAAGAGACTCAGAAGAATACATGTATGCTGCCAAAACCTGCCTCAAGACTACACTGACCAAGGTGTAGACACGGACCAAAGATGGCTAGCTTCCATCAATGCAATGAAAACAACTCCCCATTCTTCAGTCTGTCCAACAAAGAGCGAGAGGCGAAGCTACCCCTGAAAGGACAAAGACTTGCAGAAGAGCTGATATCCTACTGTGCAGTAGCGTTTCATTTCCGATTCTCCTGGCACTAGCAAATCAACAAGAGTCTGGCCGTCATGAAAATACTGGCAGGCCCGGACTGGGGAGCTGACCGTTGCGTCCAGAGGAAACTGTGCACAGGAAGGATCAGACCCGAAGAAAAAGTACAGTATTCCAGCACAGTATCTCAGCATGGACTACCACCATCAACAAAATGCCAGAAATATGCCCGCCGGCTCATGACTAGCAACTACAACTCAGATCAATGGGACAGTTCAAGCCCTCTCTGCTTGATGAGATAAAGGGAGAAAAGCCCAACCCACGTCAGCCAGATTAACTTCTTTCACCTTTAAAAAATTTCACTTTTTTTTCATCATGATTGCAAAAGTAGAGTTTTAAGTGTGAAATGCATTTAACTGCTGTCGGTCTCTCTGTTGTTCATACATCATTTCGTGTTTGACCGTATTTCTAAATCTGTCTGTCACTCGGAGCACAAACACCTGCAAGTGCGTACGCCTAAGGTAAATCACACCTGAGCCGTTCTTGAGTATTTTTGACTATCACGAGAAAAACAAAAATTTTCCTATGATAATTAGTACCAGAAAATTGCTCCTTCCACCAGTAGTGCTGAGGAGGTGCGGGCGAATTTTTATTTTTAAAAAAATCACCTAATCGTTCTATCCCGTACAGAACCATAGCTTGCACCCCACACTTGTTACACCAAGTGACAGATATACCATCTGCTGGGACCAGAGTGAGAGGAGGTCTTTTGACTCAGGACTGGACACAGTCCTCCACACCATCACCTGCACAGTTTGGGGCTGAACAGTCAGGTGAGTGTCCCTGTGGTCAGGGACCATTGACAGCCCACGGCTTGCTGCTGAGAGTGGCATGGAGTGGTCAGCACAACATCCTGGGACGTCCATCTGAACCACGCCCTGGTGGAGAAGGAGGAATTACAGCAGCCTTCCCCCTGGACACTGACGTGACCATCTTAACGAAGCGAGCAAAGAAAATGGTGAAAACACAGTGAACACTTTTTACTCAGTTCCAGCTTATGTACTCAAAGAAATACTATCCTTCATCATACCTGATTCATGACAATGGGACGAATTCCGCAGCGAATGAAATGTAGCATGTACACAGATCCCACACCAAGATTTCTCAAAACTGCTGACTGATACTGAAGAAATGTCACGGTCAGGGTGGGATAATCAACGAATATCTGCCTTCAAAAAATATTGTTGCTGCTTTGTTTTTTTAAATCACGGTTTAGATCGATTCAGGTGCGCTTTTGACTATTAACGTAGAATATTTATATATATATATATAAGATATATTATATAGATATATAAGATATATATATATATATATATATAAGAGAGAGAGAGAGAGAGACATACATATGTGTGTGTGTGTGTGTGTGTGTGTGTGTGTGTGTGTGTGTGTAATTGGTCTTCTTTATCTTTGGCCAAATGCCAATAACCTCTTGTCATGAGCTAATTAGTGATTGCGAATTTACAAGTTATTTCTGAGACCGTCTTTCAAATTTCATTAAACTAAACAATTAGAATTTCCCCTCTCATTTACAAGTTGTTTCGGAGACTGTCTTTCAAATTTCATTATTAAACTGAACAATCAGAATTTCCCCTCTCATTTACAAGGTATTTCGGAGACTTGTCTTTCAAATTTCATTAAACTAAACAATTAGAATTTCCCCTCTCATTTACTAGGAATTCCGATCAAAGAACGCTGGATAGCTGTTACCAACATTAGAGGGTTTTTTTTTTTCAAAACAACTGAATAATATAATCGGGTGATTGTTCCATTGAATCAGCCACCAGTACCACGTCCTCTCTGAGAAAGGAGGATGGGAATGAGGCTGTAGAGGAGAGGTTGAGAAAGAATTACCCGAAGTTGTAGATGACAGACTCGTGCTTTGTGTCCGTTTACAGGCAAAACAAAACTGACTGCGAATAACAGTCGCGGTGGCGCAAATTCCGCGACAGAATGAAAATGCCGAGCGCTTCGTCTACCAATCAGGGGGGGCTTCCCCGTTTCTCGTGCAAAGAGGTGAAATAAACACTGACAACGAAAGGACTTCATTTTCTTTACCTCTTATGCCGAAAGAGTACATTCGTCCTATTTGTATTGAAGATTTAGTCAATTTTGAACTGGAAGAAACTGAGCGAGAAGCTTGATCATGTCAACTTTATTATTGCTTTTTTTTAATCTTTGTCGCATTTACATGTAAATAGTACGTGCATATCGGGTTACATAATTTACCGAATTACGTTACCTTCATTCTGATTGGCAGTCGAAACGCTCGGTGTTCATCTGTTGTGCACTGTCACTGCCCTCGTTGAGTAACGCAGCAGACGACAGTTCGTGTCCGGGACTGAAACAAGAGCGGACGAACGACTGAACTGGGAACACAAGAGGAGCTGGGAACATCGAACTGAGCTTGATTTGACACAAACTTTGCCTTTTTTTTTGTTCCTCGGAATCCTGTAAACGTATTCAATACGGTAAGCTGTCTTGTACACATATTACCCATTCCTAATTATTACATAATCGAAAAGTAGAGCAAAGTATAACAAGAGTGTAAAATAGATGTTGGAAGTATGACGACAAAATCAGGTGCAAAGTTTATTTGAAAAAGTAGCAAAATGTCGTGTGAACCGATTTATTGATGATAGCTGATAACATTGCTTTATCTTGTAAGTTGTGTACTGTTACTTCTTGCATTATAGCAAATGTTAGACGGACGCACGATATGCATTGGTCCCTGACTCTCTCGTCTGATGTAAAAATGACGATGGTTTTGTCTCAGGACGAGGGAATTGTGTGAAAAGCACGTGTGTGAGAGGAGAAGGTTAACAAAGCGGACAAAGAATAATGCAAAGTGGAACCTCTGCAAGCCAAAGACCCACTTTCGCGTCCAACACCTTACAAAAAAAAAGAAGTTACGTGCTGAGTAAATGATTTTTAGGCCCGAACAACATGGACAGGATTCGGTAGGGTGTAGTGAGCCTTGTGACTTGCAGGTAAAAGCCGGGAATGTAATAAAGACATGAATTCACACACACACACACGCACGCACGCACGCACGCACACACACACACACACAGACACACACACACACACACACACACACACACACACACACACACACACACACACCCACAACGATAGGGCGCACGGGCGCGTCTCAGTCACTGTGTTTGATCGCAAAGCTTGCGTCAAGGTTGCATTGTCTATGTAGCTTTTACAAGCCCGAAAATAGGTCATACGTGTTGGGTAACTTTCACAAGTCGTTTAGGTGCGGCGATGTACTCTTGGGACTCATTCGTCATTTCCACTGTCATTTGAGAGACCAGCTTTGTGAACCAATGTGCACTGACATTCCACCAAGGAAAGAAAGACGGAAAAGAGATGATGATAATGATGACGATGTGTGCGCATCCGTGTGTGTGTGTGTGTGTGTGTGTGTGTGTGTGTGTGTGTGTGTGTGTGTGTGTATGTGTGTGTGTGTGTTCGTGTGTGTGTGTGTGTGTGTGTGTGTGTGTGTGTGTGCGGGCGCGCGTGCGCGCGTGCGTGCGTGCATGTGTGTGTGTTTGTGCGCGCGTGCAGTGTATGGTGTGCGTGCGTGCTTGTAAGCCTGGTGTGTGTGTGTGTGTGTGTGTGTGTGTGTGTGTGTGTGTGTGTGTGTGTGTTTGAGGGGGGTAAAGGAGAGGAGGAACTGTCAAATAACGACTTGTTGTATATTATGTCTTGTCAGTGCAAGGACCTCTTTTGGAACAGTAATGTTTCATCTCTTTGTCAAATTGCAGTCACTCTCAGAGTCCCCTTGATGGTCAACATCATCACACATCATGCGTAATAAATGAATGTACAACGTAGCAAGTCAGAGACTTGTTTTTCGTTTGGATTCGTTTCGTGTTCTGACGTAATACCCACCCGTTCCCCTGCAACCTTATTCATATTCACAGGAATGTACAAATCTCTCTTTCTCTCTCTCTCTCTCTCTCTCTCTCTCTCTCTCTCTCTCTCTCTCTCTCTCTCTCTCTCTCTCGTGTGGTAGAGGAAGAGGTGTCAACTTTTTAAAGCCACTTCCAGAGGTAATATACAGTGGCCAAAAAAATTGTTCGGAAAAGGATTGGGAAGGAGAGCGGCTCTGGCTCTATCAGTTTCCTAGTTCTCTATGACAAGCTACCCATTCCTAACCCGGCGACTTTCATGTAGAGTAACCACATAATATTCTGGTTAATTAAAAAAAACTCGTTCTCACGTTAGAAAGACGGCTGACGGAAAGTGAAATAAATTCCCTCGGACACATTCATTTGTTGATTCATATGTATTCTTCCTCTATAAAAACAAAAAGTGCTAAGAACTGATACGAAAAAGAGCCAAGCTTACAAATGTTCCGAGAAGCAAGGTCACTGTGAAGATATTTTACAAGCTTATCAACACAGTCGAGCAACTGTATTCCACGCGGTTAGCGCAGTACTCACACAGGGTGCTATTGGAGAGTGGTTCTATACTTCAATTGGAGTTCGCCAGGGCTACCTTCTCTTCGTTTCCTTCTTCAATATATTCCTGGAACACATTCTGACAGACGAACTTGCAAATCATGCCAGCACAGTCAGCATTGGAGCAAGAGCTAGGAAAAACTTCGATTTGCAGGTAGCATCGATAATGTGGCATTCAGTGAGCAAGAAGTTGCCAATCTTGTTGAACGACTGGATGAAACACCTACAAGATATGGCATGGAAATCAGTGCCTAAAAGGCCAAGTTGATGGCCAGCCACAACACCACTATCAGCTCTGATGTAACTGTCTAGTTGATGGCCAGCCACAACACCACTATCAGCTCTGATGTAACTGTCTAGTTGATGGCCAGCCACAACACCACCATCAGCTCTGATGTAACTGTCTAGTTGATGGCCAGCCACAACACCACTATCAGCTCTGATGTAACTGTCTAGTTGATGGCCAGCCACAACACCACCATCAGCTCTGATGAAACTGTCTAGTTGATGGCCAGCCACAACACTACTATCAGCTCTGATGTAACTGTCTAGTTGATGGCCAGCCACAACACCACCATCAGCTCTGATGTAACTGTCTAGTTGATGGCCAGCCACAACACCACCATCAACTCTGATGTAACTGTCTAGTTGATGGCCAGCCACAACACCACCATCAACTCTGATGTAACTGTCTACGGTCAGAAGCTAGATTCTGTTTAAAAAAATCATTTTACCTGGGATCCATTATAAGCGTGAGTGATCCAAACCAGAAATCATCTCAAGGGCAGCAATGAAACCACAGTACTGTCCAAGTTAAAACCTGTACGGAAGAACAAGAATACCTCCATGAAAATCAAGATCAGGCTCCTGTGTGCACTGATATATTGCATCTTCATCTACGCATTCAAGACATGGCCCCTGCAGCGGATCTGGGAAGAAGGAATCCAAGCCACAGAGTTGAGATGCTATCCCATCAAACATACTGATCATAATCACCAATCAATAAGTGCGTCAAACCATCAGGTAGCGCTTTGGACCGTACTGAGATCTGCCGACATAAGTCAGAAGAAACCTGTACTGGTATGGCCATGTAACCAAATCCAATGGCTTTGCTGAATCAATCCTCCAGGGAACTGGTAAAGTAGGTAGGAAAGAGGAGGGGAAGACAGAAGAAAGGATGGACTGATGACACTGCAGAGTGGACAGGGAAAACATTTGCAGAAATCCAAGTCTCTGCACACAACTAACAGAACTGGAGGAATCTGGTGAACTGGTCTTCATTGTAGTAATCCAATGGCTCCACACGCAGTTAAGAGAGAAGAAGAAGAGGAAGGCGAAGGAGAAGAAGAAGGAAAAGAAAACTCCGTGATCGTCCAACTGATGCCGTGCTTTAAGAGAACTAGAAAAGGTTAAATAAATGCTTATAACTTCACGGTTCTTTTAAACTATCAATAAATGCCAGCATGTGTATGTCCATCTTTGGTCCAGAATTTTGTTATGGACTAAGTTATTGAATGATTTCATTTTTCTTGTGTGGAGAAGTAAAATGGTGTTCTTGGGGTTGTTTGTCCCACCAGGTATTCACCAAAATGGCTGCCGCACCGCCTCCCGCTTCCTCTTCAGGCGCCGGTTTGGAGGGCGTGTTGACGTTGTCAGCAGCATTACGTCATCGAGCTGAACAGTTCCCGGACAAAACCGCCTTCATCTTTCGCTCCCCGAACTCTGAAGATCGGCACGTGCTGACCTTTGGTGACCTCTACCGGCTTGGGGGTCGCTGGGCCAGAATCCTGCACACCCGAGGTGTGGGGCGGGGTCAGTTTGTGGTCAACACACTACCCAACTCCCCCGAGCGAGCCGTAGTGGACTCGGCCATTCTGCTGTCTGGAGCTGCCTGTGTGAACGGGGTGTGCGAGCTGAAAGACGCCTCGGATCTGAAGACCATTCTGCGACAGTCTGCCGCCACGGCTCTCGTCCTCGACCCTGACTTCATGCCTGACGTGTATGCCGCTCTCCTTCGTGACGTCACCGAGCCCCGGGAAGACGGTACAGTGACGTCAGAATCGCTGCCTGCTTTGAAGTTCCTGTTCCTTGTTCACAGACGAGGGGGCGATTCGGGTGAGGATTTTGTGACCTTTCTGGAGGAGAAAGTGGCAGCAGAAGACGTTTTCCATGACGAAGGGGGACAGGGTGAGGACGTGTGTATGGTGTTCACCACGTCAGGATCTACCGGCTTCCCTAAGCTAGCGGTGTTCACTCACGGCCTTTTGATGTCTATGGTGAAATCTATGAACCGTCCCGCCAACGCGGTGGAGTTTAACGTCACGCTCATGGGCTGGATTGGCAGTTACTTCGGGAACACCGTTCTCTCCGGAGCGACCAGAGTGCTCTGCGACGCTCGAGCTGGCTTGCCTGAGGACTTTCCTGCGTTCATCTTCAGGAGCGTTAAGGAGGAAGGGGTTACATCCGGAATAGTTCCTCTTCACCTGTTACCGGCTCTGACAGAGAAGGTGGAGATTCTCAACGACGGGCAGCCCATTTTTGAAGTTCTGGGACTCGGGACTCAACCCATCACTAAACAGATCGTGAAAGAAGCCTCGAAGCTTGCTCGCATGCTTGTGTCTGGCTACGGCGGCACCGAATTTGTGTTCGTGTCTTCCGTCCGCCCCGTGAACGTGGACACGTTTGAGGATTACTTTGCGGGCAGCCTCGCGAGGGGAGTGGAGGTGAAGATCTGCAACAAGCAAGGTCAGGTGGTAGGGGCCAACACCCGTGGTGAGATCCTGGTCAGGTCCGCTCACATGTTCCGGGAGTACCTCAACGACCCGGAGACGACGTCGGCTGCCTTCACGAAGGATGGTTTCTTCAGAACTGGGGATGTGGGTTGGTGGGACGCCGAAGGTCACCTGTATACTGAAGGTCGATGCAAGGACGCCTTCATGCAAGGCAGACGCGTTGTGTACCCGGGAGGTATGGAATCCAGAATCCTCAACTGCCCTGCGGTCCGAGACGTCATGGTGGTTGGGGTACCTGACGTAATGATCCAAAACGAGCTGTGCGCGTGCGTGGTGTTGGAATCGGAAGAGTGGAGCCTGGATGACGTCAAGCGCTATGTGGAGGGGGAGATACGGGAGGATGACACTGACTCCCTGTCCCTGAGGCCTCGCTACTACCTGGCCTTTGATTCCTTCCCTGTCACCTCCACCGGCAAACCTCACCGCCTGGAGGTCAAGAAGATGGCTGCACAGAGGCTCCTGGAAGGACGGTCCTAAAGAAGATGACGCTGTGATGACAGTGACACTGTTTCGTCTGATGTGAACACACACACACACACACACACACACACACACACACACACACACACACACACACACACACACACTAGGGAATTAGGGAAACGTGTTCTTCATCAATCGGACGACACGAAGATGTTGGCATGGGACACTTTACATGTGTTGACGGTGTATGAACAGAGGACTAAGAGCAGAACACGACTGCCATGGAATCGCATGGTTATTGATACTCAGTACTACTACTAACTTAGTAGCGTGCCATAGCTGTATAACGAATAATTAGTATCGGAAATGAAATGAGGCAGGGAACAGTAAACGATAAACAGTGAACAAGTTGGGTATTTTTTGCTCCCATAAGAAAACCTAACACAGAGTAACTTTTATTCAAGACTGGCACAGCCTTTTAAGCTGTGCCAGTCTTGAATAAAAGTTACTCTGTGTTAGGTTTTCTTATGGGAGCAAAAAATACCCAACTTGTTCACTGAATAATTAGTAAATTTTAATCTGGCAATGTATGGGAGCAAACGCTACCCACGAACTTTGAAATAATCTGAAACAAGACTCCCGAAACAATCTTGTTCGTCGACTTTCAGGAGTAAGTGACAGGTTTGACGTAACTATAGAATTTT
>CM065723.1:50304375-50306875 GCA_033310375.1 Conus canariensis | reverse complement strand
AAAACGTTTGTGGCCAATTCCTAGGAAACATGGAGTAAAAGGGAGGCTGTATTGCTGTATACAGAACATGCATAGATATGTTTAAGCATAACTCAGATGTAGAATTGAATTAAATGGTATAATGAAATGTACAAAAAGAGCAAAACACGGTTATGCTTCGTCCCATGTTATTTTCTCTATTCATAAATGAAATGCCATTGGAAATAATAAAAAACGGTCATATATTTGATTGAATAGAGTTGTTGATTTTGTTATTTGCAGATGATATTGTACTACTGTCTAGACTTCTATCGGTACAAACTCATTTGAACACTTTGTATTCAACTGCAAGCAGGTTAGAATCGAAAGTGAATCTGGAGGGAAAAAAATTCCGAAAGAGTAGGATTCTTGGCGACACGTGCATCACCAGAGCAAAAGGGTTGGACATCTTTCCATAACTGTTCAAGCTTGAAATGTGGTGTTACACACACACACACACACACACACACACACACACACACACACACACACACAACACACACACACACACAAAATTCAGGGGCTGAAATTTAGGAAATTCAAACAGGATATCAGACTGAAAAAAATATTAGCTTCTGAAAGCTTTTGCATGTGGACCATTGAACTTCAAATTGTGATATGCGATTAATATAATTTCACACACACACACACACACACACACACACACACACACACACACACCACACAATATATATATATATATATATATGAAATGCAACAAATTGTGGCTGAAAGTGTTTCAGATAGACGGTAATAACTGCCTGCTCAGGGGTACAGGATGCTGCATAGATTGGGTGTAAGAGGTGCAAAAACATGGGCGACTAGTGCAACCCCAATTTTTGTGTAATAATGTTTTGGGGTTTGTTTGTTTTTTTGATAATCAGGGAGTTGATTGTACAAAACGTGTATTACCTTGTTTGAAACAACGGATTACTGGTTGTGGGTGCAAGAGTATCACTGTGATTTTTTTTTTGAGACTAATGAAAGATTTTCTCTCTAGTTTATCAAAAACTGATTAATTGATGTAGCCTCATCTTTCTAAGACAATGTATAGTTCTGTTAGAAATCCTTTAAGTAAAGTTAAAACTACGGGTGTCTGATATCGCTGCTCACTGTCGGAGGTGTAATGATTGTAGGTTGAAAATCAGATGTGCCTTTTGTGTAGCCGTGCGAAGGAAGAAAAAAAAGAAATGTATTTCTCTTGTCCAGTGCTTCTAGACCTGAAATTTTTTGTTTATATTCCTTGTTGATGTTATAACAGACCATCGCTATTCAGATTAGTTAAACGTATGTCAGAAGGAATGACAATTATTGTTATTGTTGTTGTCAGAAGGAATGAAAATTGTTGTATTGTAGTCGTTGTTGCTGTTGCTGCTGTTGTTCGGTTTTGTTTTGTTTTTGTTGTTGATGTTGTTGTTGTTGTTGTTTTTGTTTAAAAAAAAAACTTCGCGCTCTATCTATATAAATCTTCCACACGGCGAAATGCATGTTGAGAGTGCACACTAGAGACAGAAATGTGATTGCTTTGTATATTTTGTTATCTTCCCCCCCCCCCCCCCCCCACCATTTTTTTTTTTTAATTCACGCCATAAACGGGGCTGTGCTCTTTTTGAAGAGAGCATTGTATAGTATCAGATGGGATTGTGTTGTTTCGTACCATATTGTATCATACCCGTATCGTGCCTTATCGTATCGCATTGCATCTGTCCCTCCATACCTCCCGTGTCCCCCCCCCTCTCCCCCATCTCTCTCTCTCTCTATCTCTCTATCTATCTATCTATCTCGCTTTCTCAGAGATATACACTAAACTCCCAAAAACTGTCCATTCTGTAATCAAATCGAGGACGAAATACATTTTTTTGATTGCCTGTCCATCCTATAAAGATTTAAGACATGAATACATTTTGCCTCATACTGGAAATGTTAATCAAGTGTCATTGCTTCTTTTACTGCAAAATAAAAGAGATTCGTAACTCGCTCTGTAGCTATGTTCATTTTTAAAGCACTAAAACGAAGAGAGGAACTGTTATCAGTTAACACACAAATGCCAGAGTGATTTCAGGAAGAACATTTTGGTATGCAAATATTTTCTTTCATAAATTTCAGCATATGCACCGAGCGCGTGTGTGTTCTACTTTTGTTCTTGACCTCATTGCAGATAGGTCGGTGGCCTTTGCAGTTGAACTATTTCAGTTGGGTTGAGTTGAGTTGAGCTCGCCCCCCCCCCCCCCCCCCCCCCCCCCCCCCCCCCGACTGTCTCTCTGTATACGTTCCACCGTTACTTTTTCTTTGTGGCTAGTTGTACCAGTAATCAGCTGCCACGCATTCCAACAAGCAAATCAGTGTGGAAGCCTGGACAGTGCTACGTGCTGCATGCTGCATCAAAGCGGAGAAGAGAAGGCACCGCCCTGTGCAGTCAGCCGTGAGCCGCGGGACGAGGCAGTGCTCACCCACCACCCAGAGTGTAGGCAGTGGTTTTCTG
>CM065723.1:50291875-50299375 GCA_033310375.1 Conus canariensis | reverse complement strand
GGTTCAATCCAGCAGTTTATCTCAGTCAGACATTGTCGCACACGCACATATGTACGGGAACAAGGATAGGTACTTGCCCTTGTGCGGCACACCACCCACCACCACCACCTCTCTCTCTCTCTCTCTCTCACTGTGTGTGTGTGTGTGTGTGTGTGTGTGTGTGTGTGTGTGTGTGTGTGTGTGTCTCTGTCTCTGTCTGTCTGTCACTCTCTCTGTCTCTGTCTGTCTGTCTGTCTGTCTGTCTGTCTGTCTGTCTGTCTGTCTGTCTCTCTCTCTCTCTCTCTCTCTCTCTCTCTCTCTCTCTTTTAACAGGGAAAACACAAGACGTTATGCTCTACATGGGCGTGGTTGACAGGGTGTAAGGAGATTACTGAATAGGGAAGAGGGGTGTGGATGGGGAGAGAGAAAGAGAGAATGGAGAAGAGAGGAAAGGAGAGGCCGAGATAAGGAAAAAGAGAGAATACAAAGACGGCTCTCTCTCTCTCTCTCTCTCTCTCTCTCTCTCTCTTTCACACACACACGCACACACACGCACACACACACACACACACACACACACACACACACACACACACACACACCACACACCACACACGCACGCACGCACGCACTCACGCACGCGCTCACACACACACACACACCACACACACACACCACCACACACACACGCACGCACGCACGCACGCACGCACGCACGCATGCGCTCACACACACACACGCACACACGCACGCACGCGCGCGCGCACGCACACACACACGCACACACACACACACACACACACACACACACACACACACACACACACACACACACACACACAATGCACGGAGAGAGAGAGGCGGTCAAAGAGGGTTTTGTATTTTGTTCCTCGGGAACTTTAACGGTTGAAGGTCCGATGTCGAACATGTCGCTTCGATCCACTCGGCTCAGCAAAGGAAACTGAGTAGAAGTTCACATGTACATCGACCTGCCCTGTGTCTTCAGTCCTCCCTGTAATGTGTCGCCTTGGGGTCGTCCTCAACAGATTCCTTGGGAAGACAGGAGAAATCCTTGCCATGAAGGAACGGCCAGGGCTGGGATGCGATGGAACAGATCTGAATTGATCTTCAACACCAGCTGTCTGCTGATGGAGCTGCAGGACGTCAACTGTTCCTCCACCTTCATCGACCTCAAGGAAGCCTTTGATTGCTTAGAAAGAGAAAGGGTTAGTTACCGCCAAGGACATAGACCTCTTGGCATTTTGACCTCTTGAGTCTTCTTCAGGCAAAAAACAAGTAACAAAAACAGAGAACGAGAAACCACTTATCTGGTCATGTTGGAGCAAACCGGTAAAAATTTTGCTTCGTTTTCCGCCCTCAGTCACTCCGTTTTGGAACTTTGATGGTTGTTTTGCTTGAAGGTTGTTGGTAGTGGTGTGTTGTTTTGTTTTGTTTGTTATAATCATGGATGTTGTAACTTTGACGACAGCCTTATTTAAGTCATTACAGTGCATGGTAAATGCGAAATCGGTGCTGTTCTCCTCGGAGACTTTTGAACAATCACATGAGCACCAAAGTCATCTTATTCCTGCCTATTTTACATCTATCAGGGCCGGAATAGCTCTGTTGGTAAAGCGCTAGACTCGTGATCCTGGGGTTGCGGGTTCGAATCTCCACTGGCTTGTAACAGTACAGAGTTGTTTTGTATTTCCCCACGCAGCTAACGTTGGTTCAGACTCCGTTTCCCCCAAAAGTCCTTCATATGAAATTATAAACCGAGGTTCCGTGTGTGAACTCATGACATCGCCAGTTTGGCTGTTCGTATAGATGACACGTATGCACTGACATAATGAACGAATTAATTATGAAAAAAAAAGACCTGAGTGACTGACTGTCGACTGAACGACACAGGAACCAGCTGAGTGTAGCACCAGCAGGCAGCCCTTCAGTCGGCTCTATCCAGGTAGGCAGCCTGTAGTGTAAACGAGAGCATGGATTGTAAAGCGCTTAGAGCTTCGTCTCTAGCCGGAGATAGGCGCTATAAAAGTACTCTTAATGATAAAACATACCGAGGACATTATCCTGGATTTCAACTCCTTCTTTTCATCAGAGAACAGACTCTTAGTGATCGTTTTACGCTAAGAGCATCGGCGTGATGGGAAGCAGGACAGCATAGATCTGCAGCCATTTAGCCAGGGAACTGAGGATATGTCAGCAGTATGTGAAATAGATGGCAGAGAAGATGGGCTCTGCTATCATGAGGCTGGCCCCGACAGGAGTCGAGGTATCAAAAGCTTCGCCCTCAAATGACTTGTGTGGTCGTGGGAACAGCCTGCCGTATGGTGTGTGACTGGGAACTGGGGAGATGACTGGCCGTCCAGGCGTCTTACGAGGCATTCCTACGACCTCCTGGTACAGGACAAGGGTGATGATGCTTCCATTCGCTGTCCTGTTTTTCCCATGACCCTGCCTTTTCTGCTTCTCCTACCCACTTTTGATTGCACCTTCTACCTGTCCTTCTTTTACAGACTCTTCTCCTGACTCATCAACATGAAGACAGATCCGCCCCTTCAAATTTAGCAGCTGACAGTAATTTGTTTCTGTTACGTTGCAGACACGCAGGACTGGGACTGTGTAAAGAGCGGACAGATGCAGTGCCAGAGGCGATGTCGTCATGAAGGACCGAGGCGAGATGACGTCACTGGGTGACTGCAACGTCCTCCCTTCCTTCCCCCACCAAAACGCGGACTGTCGGCCTCCCCCCGCTCACCACGACCACCGTCAGAACCGGAAAACCGTGGGCGGTGGGGAAGAGCAGTCGTGGAGCAAGATGCCTTCCCTCGGTGCCGACGTCAATCTGCTGGCCAACAGCCTGACCTCACGCCTGCGAAAGGCCGGGCGTCATAAAGCCACGCCCTCCTCCTCCTCCACCGGAACCACATTCACCACCACCAACACCGCCAGCACGAACAGCAGCAGCGGCTCCAGGTCCGCCCCTCCGGAGGAGTCGGTGAGGAAGAACAGCAGGTCCAAGAGGAACTCTCACTCCCAGGTGGTCCCGCAGTCGATCCTGAAGAGGACTCTTTCCAGGGACATGGCGGAGCTGCAGTACCAGCACGGTCACAGGGGCGGGGCCCACAGTGCCGACGAGGACGACATCCACCTGCCCGACGTGTTCATGACCCGCCGGTGGTCCTCCAGCGCCGGACACCTGGACCGCCTGGAGGCGGACCTCGAGGGCTTCAACAACCAGTACCTGGACAGACCCACCCCGACGCTGGCAGGTTTCGGTGGCAGAGGAGCTGGAGGCGGGGGAGGAGGAGGAGGGTGGGTCCCCTCCCGCACCCACGCCAGCAACGGTCACGTGACGTGGGTGAAGAGGGCAGGGATCTTTCAGCCCGCGGACAAGTACGCCCCGGGACGGCAGAACCTCCACGGCGACGACCAGCCCTACGCGCGCTCTCAGACCGTGGACTACGAGACGGTGACTCTGTCCTCCAGGGCAGACAGCCCGGAGTCGGACGTGCTGTCAGGCTGGTCCAGCGGCAAGGGGCCCCGGAGGAAAGGCCTGAAGGTGTCGTGGAAGCAGCCCAGCGAGTCGTCTGAGGAGCAGGAGGGGGACGCCTCCCGCCCAACTCACACGTCCATGTCCCGGAGACAGAAGAGCGCGGGGACTGTGCAGAGCGAGCCAGGGGCCTACAGCTTCGTCAAGCCCCGCTTCAACCCGGGCAAGAGCCGGGTGCCCATGGTGGGGGTCAAGTGGAAAGTGCCCACGCCCACTGTGGGCAGACCTCCCTCAGACAGTGCGCTTGAGGAGGCGCGGGCAGCTTCCTCCGGGGACGCCTCTGGTCATTCCACCCCCACCTCCACCACCTCGCTTCCTGCAGCCTCCCCACGTACAGGGACGTCTCCAAGCAAGCCCACCGCCCACACCCACGACACCCGCCACCCCTGGCGCGCGCTGCACCCACGCGACGTCCACCCGGTGACCACGGCCTTGGAGCGTGAAGGGACCAGCGTGTCCAAGACCAAGTGGCAGGTGCCCAGCGTGCGGCCCGTGCCCGCCTACACCTTCATCGAGGACCTGATGGAGTCCAGCGGGCGCCAGTGGCACCCTCACGTGCAGACCCACCGCCTGGCCACACGGGCCACCGTGGATGCTCAGAGCATGCAGAACCGCCTGAAGGAAGGCGTGTCGGAGTCCAGCAACGACACCGTCAGCTCTCCCACCCTCAGCACCACCACAGACCTGGAACCGTGAGGCTGGAAGGGTAGCGTGCCTTCTTGCTGTTCAGACTGCCGTGGATACCTTGTTTCCTCAATCCAACAGCCAGACTGATAAGTTGCCGGGATCTCGCTTTAGCGCTTTGGCGGCCATCGCTAACATTGACAGAATTTCCAAACCGGTGTCTGCACATTGTTGTCTGTCCATACCGCATGGTATCATTGTAGCTGCGAGAGTTGTCCGCGTTCAGTACATGCTGTACTCTTCCAGTTTTCCGCTCGTGGGAAATTCGGACTGGTGTCCCCGGTTTGCTGAAAGCTTCACAGAATCCACTGCCGCCGGTTCTATCAGGGGATTTGAGCATTGGCATCGATCCGAACCGGCTGGCCGCAGAACAATCCATGGCGCTATTGCCCGTGACACCCTCCTGACTAGAAAAGGGCTCCTTTAGTGTGTGACTGATGTTGAGAATTGGGCAGAATACCTTGTCGACACGATGTTCGGCAATACGGCTTCTGTTAGGCGGGAAAAGACTAGAAACAAACTAACAATCGCAAGAGATTTTCTGTTTGCTGAAGAGTCAGTTCCAGGAACTCAGTTGCCGGTGTGGATCTCCCACAGTGATTTTCTCTGGTATGAACAGTATGGACGTTTGGGCTCTCGCACCCTCGTGCCATCGGAGTGGCATTATTCCCACGATACTCACCCCGGCTCCCGCATAATATTTTTTGGAGGCATGAAGACACCGAGTAGATGGCACCTCACTCCTCCCCGCCCCTCTCCTCCCCTCGCCTCCCTTCCCCTGGTGTTGGTGAGTCAGATGAAGTGTCTACTGGGTGGGGAGATGACAAGACTTCTTGTCTTCAGGGCAATGTCAGCACGGCTTTGCACCATCGACTGGTCCAGGGATTTCTCCCAGTCCTCTTCAGCAACCCAGTGTTCATCTCAGACAGTTCCAGAGGCCACAGGGCTGTGTCACTGAAAGGAGCCATCATCGGCGGCCTTACAGGCAGCCGTCAAGAGACAGTGTAGAAGCAGCAATATGTGTAATGCCATCAACTGCAAAACAAGAAAATCTTCCGTCCACAAAGATGGTTTCCTTTCTTCTTCTTCTTCTTCTTCTTCTTCTTCTTCTTCTTCTTCTTCTTCTTCTTCTTCTTCTTCTTCTTCTTCTTCTTTCTTTCTTTCTTTCTTTCTTCTTCTTTCATCTTCATCTTCATCTTCTTTTTCTTCTTCTCTTCTTCTTCTTCTTCTTTTTCTTCTTCTTCTCTTCTTCTTCTTCTTCTTCTTCTTCTTCTTCTTCTTCTCCTCTTGTCCTCATGTTTTCTTCACACTTTTTTTTCCTCTTCCTCTTCTCTTTTTTCTTTCTCTCCTCCTCCTTCATCTCCTCTACCACCCCTTCTGTCTTTTCCTTCTCGTCGTCCTCGTGTTGCCGTCCTTCTCTTCTTCTTCTTCTTCTTCTTCTTCTTCCTTCTTCTTCTTCTCTTCTTCTTCTTCTTGTTTTGTTTTGTTTTTTCCTTCCTCTTCTTCTCCCATAAGTATCACGTTTCCGAGTGTTGTGTTTGTTGAAGACTAGCTTTACATGCTATGCACTAAGTTATGACATACTGGGTTTTATGCCGGTAAAAATGCAGGAGAGCATGACGCGAACTGCCAGATTAACAACCAAAACAAATGTGTGCTTGAAGCCAGGAAAATCAAAACGGTTGCAATTATTTTGTGAAGTAACATTCCGCGACTTCTTTTTTATGTTCCCGTGATACCATTGCGATTTGGGTCGTTCACAGTCTTGTTTAGTATCAACTATTGAAGCTGAGTCTTGTTATTCTAGATCGTTCTTTGATGTTGAATGAGAGCAGGTCTGTAAGCTGATGCCCTGAGATTCTTTCTCGTTCTTTTCTGATGTGGTTCTAGCTCTCTAAGTTGATTTGTTTTTCAATTCCAGGTCATTCTTTGATGCTAATTGGAACCAGGTATTAAGGCTGGTGTCATATGACTTAAGGTCGTCTTGTAAGGTCGAATGATGCCAGTTCTTCAACATGATGTCCCTTGGTTCCAGATCGTGTTCTCTGGTTTGAGCAGCACTTGCTCTGGAATCGGAGTGATTCTTGATGTTTCTATGTTCAGAACGGTACCAGTTTGTTTGTTTTTTTAACCTGACATCTTGTGATTCTCGATTTTTTTTTGTTTGCTTTTACGCCGAGTGGTAGGGCCCTTTAAGCGGCTGTCGTGTGATTTCAGATCGTACTGTTAGTGTGGAGTGCATGAGTGGTGGCAGTTGAGTGGCGGCAGTTGAGTGGCGGCAGTATCGGCAGTTGAGTGGCGGCATTGAGTGGTGGCAGTTGAGTGCGCAGTTGAGTGCGGCAGTTGAGTGGCAGTTGAGGTCAGTTGAGTGCGGCAGTTGAGTGGCGGCAGTGTGGCAGTGAGTGTGCAGTGATGGGCAGTTGAGTGGCGGCAGTTGAGTGGTGGCAGTTGAGTGGCGGCAGTTGAGTGGCGGCAGTGGGCAGTTGAGTGGCGGCAGTTGAGTGCGGCAGTTGAGTGCGGCAGTGGTGGCAGTTGAGTGTGGCAGTGAGTGGTGGCAGTTGAGTGGCGGCAGTGGTGCAGTGGAGTGGCGCAGTTGAGTGGCGCAGTTGAGTGTGGCAGTTGAGTGGGCAGTGAGTGCGGCATTGAGTCGGCGTGAGTGGCGGCAGTTGGCAGTGAGTGCGGCAGTTATGTGCATGAGTGGCGCTGGGCAGTTGAGTGGCGGCATGAGTGGTGGCAGTTGGGCAGTTGAGGGGCGGCAGTTGAGTGGCGGCAGTTGAGTGGCGGCAGTTGAGTGGTGCATGAGTGCGCAGTTGAGTGGTGGCAGTTGAGTGCGGCAGTTGGTGCGGCAGTTGAGTGGCGGCAGTTGATGCGAGTTGAGTGGCGCAGTGTGCAGTTGAGTGGTGCAGTTGATGCGGCAGTTGAGTGGCGGCAGTTGAGTGGTGGCAGTTGAGTGGGGCAGTTGATGTGGCATGGAGTGGCGGCAGTTGAGTGGCGGCAGTTGAGTGGCGGCAGTTGAGTGGCAGTGGTGCGGCAGTTGAGTGGCGGCAGTTGAGTGGTGGCAGTGGAGTGGTGGCAGTTCTGTGAGCCAGTGGTCTGTGGAGCCAGTGACACGATTCCAGGCCCTTCATTTCGTTAGTTGCTGATGAGAATGTAACGTGTGTTCCGACGTTAAGACCTGCATTTTTTTTTTTCGATGGCGGCCTTTCCGTGTGTGTGTGTGTGTGTGTGTGTGTGTGTGTGTGTGTGGTGTGTGTGTGTGTGTGTGCGTGCGT
>CM065723.1:50274375-50284375 GCA_033310375.1 Conus canariensis | reverse complement strand
TTGGATTTCACAACGGCCTTCCATACGTTATCTGAAACGTGACTACACAGGCACTCAAACTTCTTTTTTTCATAACTTTGGGCCGAAATTTATCAAACTGATATAAACAGCAGTGAATGAGATCTGCATCCATGATGGACGGGCTGGCTGGCTGAACGGTTTCCGACAGGACGGGGAATCAGACAAGGATGTCCAATCACCCCCTCCTGATCGTAATGGCAACTGAACTTCAGCAGTGAAACTACAAAATAACAAGATAAGGTAGGGTAACGTTGCTTATAGCCCAGCCGACCGCAAAGGGCCATATCAGGGCTTGTCACCACGTTGAAGTCGACTCACAACTCATTCATTCACACAACTCTTTAAAATACATCTAAAAACACACCCGAAATTTTGTTAAAAAATCTTTCCATTGCAAAATCTCAGATCAGATGGAAAATGTTAATCTCTCTCAAAAACCCAAAGATCACATCAGGTGGAACATCTCTGAACAAGGTTTTCATGGAATCTGCTGTAAAATGCTTATGTCTCACATCATGCATGTAAGGTAAGGTAAGGTAATGTTGCTTATAGCCCAGCCGACCGCAAAGGCGTCATGTAAGTCCCAACATTCTAAAAGCATACGTTTCATTGTGAGTGGTACATGACATGGAATGCACCACGGAGCTTCTTGACTCTTTAACAGGTACGAATGAGTAAAATATGAATGAGGCAATAAAGTTTCAAAACAGGACCCTTACAGCTACCTCAAAAATCAAACAATGCCCAGATGACATAAAGATTCCAACGAAAAATGTTAAGGATATCGAGAAAGAAAGAAATAGAAAAACCAGGAGAGAAGATAGGAGGGAGAGGATGACACACGAAGAAGAAAGGGGTGAGAGAGAGAGAGAGAGAGAGAGAGAGAGAGAGAGAGAGAGAGAGAGAGAGAGAGAGAGAGAGAGAGAGAGAGAGAGAAAGTGGGAAACTGCGGACACACCAGTCAAGACCCAAACGAAGACAAGATGACCGTCACTAAATACTAGATCACCAGCACACTTGGGATGTGGTCATTTTATTGTCCTGTTCATTTCCGAAAAGTAAACGTTTGATTTCCATCGCTTACGAACGAGAGAGAGAGAGAGAGAGAGAGAGAGAGAGAGAGAGAGAGAGAGAGAGAGAGAGAGAGGAACTGACCAAGGAGGAGGGAGGGGTATGGTTAGATGAGTGAATGAGCTGATCGACTAAAGCACAGGGATATACAGCACAAACAACAAACAAACTTAAAAAAGAAAAAAATCACCATGCTACTAAACAAAAGAAGCAAACACCTTACAAGACAAACACGACGCGTTCCGACCTCTTTAGTCTTCTTCGGGCAAGACAAACAACATTCAGGACAATGTAAACGAAGCGCGAACAGACAGGCATTTATCTCCTCACATTTGACTCAAGATGGACGAGCAGCCTGCCTCCTATATCATCCACACCACACTCTTCCCATCTGCTACACACACATTCCATCCACACCACACTCTTCCCATCTGCTGCACACACACATTTCACCCACACCACACTCTTCCCATCTGCTGCACACACATTTCACCCACACCACACTCTTCCCATCTGTCGCACACACATTTTCCATCCACACCACACTCTTCCCATCTGCTGCACACACACATTTCACCCACACCACTCTCCTCCCATCTGCTGCACACACACACATTTCACCCACACCACTCTCTTCCCATCTGCTGCACACACATTTCACCCACACCACTCTCTTCCCATCTGCTGCACACACACACATTTCACCCACACCACACTCTTCCCATCTGCTGCACACACATTTCACCCACACCACTCTCTTCCCATCTGCTGCACACACACACAATTCACCCACACCACACTCTTCCCATCTGTTGCACACACATTTTCCATCCACACCACACTCTTCCCATCTGCTACACACACACATATTCCACCCACACCACTCTCTTCCCACCTGCTACACACACACATATTCCACCCACACCACACCCTTCCCATCTGCTACACACACACATATTCCACCCACATCACTCTCTTCCCACCTGCTGCACACATTTTCCACCCACACCACACTCTTCCCATCTGCTGCACACATTTTCCACCCACACCACCCTCTTCCCATCTGCTGCACACACACATTCCATCCACACCACACGCTTCGCATCTGCTGCACATACACATTCCACCCACACCACACTCTTCCCATCTACTGCACACACACATTCCACCCACACCACACTCTTCCCATCTGCTGCACACACACATTCCATCCACACCACACTCTTCCCATCTGCTGCACACACACATTCCATCCACACCACACTCTTCCCACCTGCTGCACACATTTTTCACCCACACCACACTCTTCCCATCTGCTGCACATACACATTCCATCCACACCACACTCTTCCCATCTGCTACACACACATTTCACCCACACCACACTCTTCCCATCTGCTGCACATACACATTCCACCCACACCACACTCTTCCCATCTGCTGCACACACACATTCCACCCACACCACACTCTTCCCATCTGCTGCACACACACATTCCATCCACACCACACTCTTCCCATCTGCTACACACACATTTCACCCACACCACACTCTTCCCATCTGCTACACACACACATATTCCACCCACACCACACTCTTCCCATCTGCTACACACACACATATTCCACCCACACCACACTCTTCCCATTTGCTACACACACACATATTAATAATGATTTATAATAATAATAATGATTTCTTATATAGCGCTTAATCAAACGAATTTCTCTAAGCGCTTTACAAAGTCATACTACATTCACCCTTCTCATATACAATAATACACCTTACACCCAACTACAAATACTATTACTACAATAACTAACAAATCCTAATCCTACCAATGTGACATTCACTTATTCTTCAAATATCACTATAAAAACTTAATCCTATAACGTTCAATCATACAACAAATACATATAATAGAGAACATACACATACGCTACATTTGAAAAGGCCCAGACGGCTATGAGTTAGGTTGTACCCCCCCCCCCCCCCTCCCCACAGCATTGACTAATTATGAGAAAATAGATGGGTTTTAAGTTTAGACTTGAAAGAAGAGATAGAATCTGAATGTCTGAGACAGTCTGGCAGTCTGTTCCACGTCGCTGGAGCTTGAAAAGAGAAAGATCTTTCACCAGTAGTAGTCCTGAAGCGAGTCATTCGCAGAAGGCGGTCGTCAGCACAGGAGCGTAGTTGTCGAGAGGGGGTGTAGATTTTAAGCAGATCTGAGAGATAAGAAGGTCCATTTTCAAAGAGAGCAGAGAAAGTGAGAGTTGAGATTTTGTACGAGATACGGTTTGAGACAGATAGCCAGTGAAGAGAGTGGAGGAGAGGCGAAATGTGAGCATGTTTTCTTGCTCTACAGACGACTCAGGCTGCATGATTTTGGATTCGCTGTAATCTTTCTATCAGGTATTTTGGAAGGCCGGCCAAAAGTGAGTTGCAGTAATCTATTCTAGATAAGACAAATGCACAAATGAGAGTTTTTGTAGCATCTGTAGAGAGAAGGTGACGTACAGAGCTGATTCTTCGTAGTTCTAAATAGGCAATCTTGCAAATATTTGAAACCTGTTTCTCAAAGGAGAGGGATTGGTCAAGTATGACCCCTAGACTGCGGACAGAGGTGGAGACAGAGACAGCACAGTCATTGATAGTGACAGTTGAAGGCAGAGAAGGATGGTTAGGCTGTTTTGTCACGAACATCGAGTTCCGTCTTGTCGTCGTTTAGTTGTAGTTTGTTGGTTGTCATCCAGTCCTTCAGGTCTGCAATGCAGCCCCACGTCCGAGAAATCAGTGAGTCAGTTTCAGCAATGGGAGCCGACTGATGAAGCTGAGTATCGTCAGCAAAGCTCTCATGCGACATGGCGTGACCACTGATGACGTCAGACACAGGACTAGCATACAGCACAAAAAGGACTGGCCCAAGTACAGAACCCTGAGGCACACCGTACCTAAGAGGAGAACTGTCTGAGTATCTTCCCTGTACACACACTGTCTGAGTACGTCCAGTCAAGTAAGAGATAATCCAGTCGAGAGCTGTGTCTTTGAATCCAAAGGAAGTTTGAAGCCGTGAGAACAAAATATTATGATCGATCATGTCAAATGCTGCAGAGAGGTCTAACATCGCTAATAAGGAAACATTCCCATCGTCAAGCCCGCAGAGGAGGTCATTGACTATACGGAGGAGTGCTGTCTCACAACTATGGCCTTGTCTGTAAGCAGATTGATGAGGATTCAAAAGGTGATTCTTTTCGAGATGTTCTAGAATTTGTTCCAAAACGATCTTCTCCAATAATTTTGATAGAAATGACAAATTTGATACAGGCCGATAATTCTTTAAAACATTTTTATCTAATGAAGGTTTCTTGATCAATGGACGTACCACTGCGGACCGGAAGATTTCAGGAACGTGACCAGAGGACAAAGAGGTATTGATAACATGAGTAAGATGGGGTAGGACATCATCAATGCACTGAAAGAGCAAGTTAGTGGGAATGGCATCAAGTTCACATGATTTAGGGCTGCATCGCACAAAGTTTTTTGACATAGTCTTGACTAACAGGACTAAAACAAGCCAAAGGAGGTCCACAGTAAACTTTGTCATTCAGAGGATGTACAGGTGCAGTAGAATCTAGCTTTTCACGGATAGTGTCAATTTTTCCATTGAAAAACTCTAAGAATTTCTGAGGGAGCTCTTGAGTTTGGAAGATGGTGGGAAGGGGGGAGTAGCTGACTTTGCCTAGGAGACTATTTGTGACATTAAATAGTTGCTTGGCCGTATTGCAGGCCAGTATCTTTGAAGAATAGAACAAAGTTTTTGCTTGATGAACAATGTCAGTAACATGATTTCGCGCAGTTTGATATATTTCCCTGTGCACAGTCAGTCCCGTGGCGCGCCATCGCCTCTCAGCCCCCCTCCTCTCCTGCTTGGCCTCCGACAACTCGGGACCCACTGTGTTGTGCCATTGACACAGTGAGCGATCAGTGATCAAGCGCCTGCTCACTGGAGCATGCTTGTCAAGCATGGCACGGAGGGCAGAGGTCAGCTGACAGGCCGATGGCTCGCTCGGTATGGCCGTGCTCAGATCAGATTTGAAAGCCTCTATATCGATAGCAGAAATTTTCCTAACTTCCTTGTAAGTCTTTGGAACGGCGGGCCTAACAATATCTAATTCACACTTCACAGCATAATGATCCGATGCTAGGTTATCGTCAACGGTTGAGGATTTGAGAAGATGATCACTGTCTCTGTAGACTACCCAGTCTACTATGTTACCCTGTTTGTTCGTCATTTCATTCACGGACTGCTGGAGTCCGAAAGTATCTAAAATTTCTAACACCTCGGGCGTGTATCCAACTGTGGGCTTATTGAAATGGAAGTTGAAGTCGCCGATCAATAACAATGTTCCTGGAAGGTCATTTACAAATTCAAGAAAGTCTGGAAGTTCGTTGACAAACATGCTGGGCGTAAATTTGTTCTTTCTGCTGGGTACCGGTCTATAAATCCCAAAAATGTTAGTGACAGGAGCGCTAGGTAGGGACAGTTTCAGGTGAACAAGTTCAAAGGTCCGATGCTGAAAATCAAAAGACGAGTCAAAAGAGCAATAGGGGAGCAGCTTATCCGAGATGACGAATGCGATTCCGCCCCCCGCAGGTCGTGGTGGGGCGGGGGAAGGACTTGGTGGTATAGCCAGCTGGGGCGAGGTCACGTAGCTTTGGTTCATCGCCGCTTTCCTTGAACCACGTTTCCGTTACACAAAGAATGTCGATATCATTGGAGAGTATAAAGTCATTTACGGCAGATCGTTTCTTTTTACAAGTATTACCAAGTGACTGAGCATTGAAAAGTGTCAGCGAAATGTTCGTTGTTGTTTGTGTGCGAGGAGCCATAGGCACTTGAATCAAGTTGCGACAGTTTACTGAGCGAGTGTGGTTGTGGCGAGAGTGGTGAGAGAGATGGGCAACATTACTGATTGTAGGTATCGTCCTCCGTTTCCTCCTCCCTCCCCGTGCTGTGCGGCATATTCCACCCACACCACACTCTTCCCACCTGCTGCACACATTTTTCACCCACACCACACTCTTCCCATCTGCTGCACACATTTCCACCCACACCACCCTCTTCCCATCTGCTGCACACACACATTCCATCCACACCACACGCTTCGCATCTGCTGCACACACATTCCATCCACACCCACACTCTTTCCATCTGCTGCACACACACATTTCATCTACACCACACTCTTCCCATATGCTACACACATTTTCCACCCACACCACACTCTTCCCATCTGCTGCACACACATTCCATCCACACCACACTCTTCCCATCTGCTGCACACACACATTCCATCCACACCACACTCTCCCCATCTGCTACACACATTCCATCCACACCACACTCTTCCCATCTGCTGCACACACACACATTCCATCCACACCACCCTCTTCCCATCTGCTGCACACACATTCCATCCACACCACACTCTTCCCATCTGCTGCACACACACATTCCATCCACACCACACTCTCCTCATCTGCTACACACACATTCCATCAGCACCACCCTCTTCCCATCTGCTACACACACACATTCCATCCACACCACACTCTTCCCATCTGCTGCACACATTCCATCCACACCACACTCTCCCCATCTGCTACACACACATTCCATCCACACCACCCTCTTCCCATCTACTACACATACACATTCCATCCACACCACTCTCTCCCCATCTGCTACACACACATTCCATCCACACCACACTCTCTCCATCTGCTACACACACATTCCATCCACACCACACTCTCCCCATCTGCTACACACACATTCCATCCACACCACTCTCTCCCCATCTGCTACACACACATTCCATCCACACCACACTCTCCCCATCTGCTACACACACATTCCATCCACACCACACTCTCCCCATCTGCTACACACACATTCCATCCACACCACCCTCTTCCCATCTGCTGCACACACATTCCATCCACACCACACTCTCCCCATCTGCTACACACACATTCCATCCACACCACACTCTTCCCATCTGCTGCACAGACATTCCATCCACACCACACTCTTCCCATCTGCTGCACACACACATTCCATCCACACCACACTCTTCCCATCTGCTGCACACACATTCCATCCACACCACACTCTTCCCATCTGTTGCACACACACATTCCATCCACACCACACTCTCCTCATCTGCTACACACACATTCCATCAGCACCACCCTCTTCCCATCTGCTACACACACACATTCCATCCACACCACACTCTTCCCATCTGCTGCACACACATTCCATCCACACCACACTCTCCCATCTGCTACACACACATTCCATCCACACCACCCTCTTCCCATCTGCTACACATACACATTCCATCCACACCACTCTCTCCCCATCTGCTACACACACATTCCATCCATACCACACTCTCCCATCTGCTACACACACATTCCATCCACACCACACTCTCCCCATCTGCTACACACACATTCCATCCACACCACTCTCTCCCCATCTGCTACACACACATTCCATCCACACCACACTCTCCCCATCTGCTACA
Organism: Conus canariensis; assembly: GCA_033310375.1. Classification (NCBI taxonomy): domain Eukaryota; kingdom Metazoa; phylum Mollusca; class Gastropoda; order Neogastropoda; family Conidae; genus Conus; species Conus canariensis. The sequence goes on along the minus strand of CM065723.1, from coordinate 50,276,686 downwards.
CACACATTCCATCCACACCACACTCTCCCCATCTGCTACACACACATTCCATCCACACCACACTCTTCCCATCTGCTGCACACACATTCCATCCACACCACTCCATCTCCCCATCTGCACACACACATTCCATCCACACCACACTCTTCCCATCTGCTGCACAGACATTCCATCCACACCACACTCTTCCCATCTGCTGCACACACACATTCCATCCACACCACACTCTTCCCATCTGCTGCACACACACATTCCATCCACACCACATCTCTCCCCATCTGCTCACAACATTCCATCCACACCACCCTCTTCCATCTGCTGCACACACACATTCCATCCACACCACCTCTCCCCATCTGCTACACACACACATTCCATCCACACCACACTCTTCCCATCTGCTGCACACACACATTCCATCCACACCACACTCTTCCCATCTGCTGCACACACATTCCATCCACACCACACTCTTCCCATCTGCTACACACAACATTCCATCCACACCACCACACTCTCCCCATCTGCTACACACACATTGCATCCACACCACCCTCTTCCCATCTGCTGCACACACACATTCCATCCACACCACCCTCTTCCCATCTGCTGCACACACATTCCATCCACACCACACTCTCCCCATCTGCTACACACATTTTCCACCCACACCACACTCGTCCCATCTGCTTCACACACACATTCCATCCACACCACACTCTTCCCATCAGCTGCACATACACATTCCATCCACACCATATCTTCCCATCTGCTGCACACGCATTTTGCGCCCATTTTGAGGAGATGTGACCGTCTGTTCGTACTTCGTTGTCATTGTCTTGAATGATTTTTTTTTTTGCCTGAAGAAGACCAAAGTGGACGAAACGCGTCGTGTTTGTCTTGTAATCTCTCTCTCTCTCTCTCTCTCCTCTCTCTCTCTCTCTCTCTCTCTCTCTCTCTGTGTGTGTGTGTGTGTGTGTGTGTGTGTGTGTGTGTGTGTGTGTGTGTGTGTGTGTGTGTGTGTGTGTGTTCGTTTCGGGGTGAAATAATTTTTCTTCTAAGTTTGTTTTCATTTCCGCCTGCAGTCACCTCACTTTGAAACTATCAATAAACGTCATTGAAGTGTGTGAGGACGTCATTGAAGTGTGTGAGGACGTCATTGAAATGTGTGAGGACGTCATTGAAATGTGTGAGGACGTCATTGAAGTGTGTGAGGACGTCATTGAAATGTGTGAGGACGTCACTGAAGTGTGTGAGGACGTCATTGAAGTGTGTGAGGACGTCATTGAAATGTGTGAGGACGTCACTGAAATGTGTGAGGGACGTCATTGAAGTGTGTGAGGACGTCATTGAAATGTGTGAGGACGTCACTGAAGTGTGTGAGGACGTCATTGAAATGTGTGAGGACGTCACTGAAGTGTGTGAGGACGTCATTGAAATGTGTGAGGACGTCATTGAAGTGTGTGAGGACGTCATTGAAATGTGTGAGGACGTCACTGAAGTGTGTGAGGACGTCATTGAAATGTGTGAGGACGTCACTGAAGTGTGTGAGGACGTCATTGAAATGTGTGAGGACGTCACTGAAGTGTGTGAGGACGTCATTGAAGTGTGTGAGGACGTCACTGAAGTGTGTGAGGACGTCATTGAAATGTGTGAGGGACGTCATTGAAATGTGTGAGGACGTCATTGAAATGTGTGAGGACGTCACTGAAGTGTGTGAGGACGTCATTGAAATGTGTGAGGACGTCACTGAAGTGTGTGAGGACGTCATTAAATGTGTGAGGACGTCATGAAGTGTGTGAGGACGTCATTGAAGTGTGTGAGGACGTCACTGAAGTGTGTGAGGACGTCACTGAAATGTGTGAGGACGTCATTGAAGTGTGTGAGGACGTCACTGAAGTGTGTGAGGACGTCATGAAGTGTGTGAGGACGTCACTGAAGTGTGTGAGGACGTCACTGAAATGTGTGAGGACGTCATTGAGTGGTGTGAGGACGTCACTGAAGTGTGTGAGGACGTCACTGAAAATGTGTGAGGGACGTCACTGAAGTGTGGGTCGAAGGACGTCACTGAAGTGTGTGAGGACGTCACTGAAGTGTGTGAGGACGTCATGAATAGAGTTGAGGACGTCACTGAAGTGTGTGAGGACGTCATTGAAGTGTGTTGAGGACGTCATTGAAGTGTGTGAGGACGTCACTGAAATGTGTGAGGACGTCATTGAAGTGTGTGAGGACGTCACTGAAGTGTGTGAGGACGTCATTGAAGTGTGTGAGGACGTCACTGAAATGTGTGAGGACGTCATTGAAGTGTGTG
>CM065723.1:50261875-50269375 GCA_033310375.1 Conus canariensis | reverse complement strand
TTTAGAGTTAACACAACTTTTGACTCCTCTTCCCAAACAGTCCTTCCAATGAGACTGTAAAGTGTGTGTGAATGCACACACATTATATCTTGCGCACCTGTAAAGCCCCCTTACCAACATATGGAACAGAAGGCCTGTTAGACTGTTGGTATGGATGACAAGTTACACATAGCATACACCCTGTGTGAAACATCAATAGTAAAAGAAACTGAGTGACTGATACTGACTGAAAGACACAGGAAATGCCTGAATGAAGCACTAGCAAGCAGCTCTTTGGCCAGCTCTGCCCTGGTAGGTACCCTGTCATGTAAATGAGAGCGTGGATTGTAAAGCGTTTATAACTTGGTATCAAAGCAAGGACAGTAAGTACTCTTAATAGTAATGATATCATCACCACTTATCACCAAATCAAATCAAGTGCATTGCTAAGCCGACCGCAAAGGTTGCATCATTACTTAAACTATTGTAAGGAAAGAGACAAAAACAATTTGTCCCATACAATTTTGAATCAGGGTTTGGGCTCTTTTAGCTTCGTAGATGAGTATAAATATAAACCAAACGTAACCTAAAACAGACACTAAAAGACTATATAACACGCATTTCACACATACATATTTTGCATATTTCATTTATTTTCATTTAATACATAACTATATCAGAGACAAGCATGGTAAATAATGATGATAAAGGAGCATCATTCTTTCTGTGTGTTAATGGTCCATAAATGTATGAGACACTCTGCCGTATAGAAAGAGGATCATCTTAAAATGCAGTGACAGCAGCCCTGGAACCCAGTGCTTCCTGACCTCAGCAGTCTGCACAGTGTATGTTGGAAATAAATAAATCATTCAAAGAAAATAAAACAAAAAATACAGCTCACTCCCCTCACCATCCTACTGATTTTTTTTTTTATTGTTGTTGTAAAAAGAAGCAAGATGGGAATTATACACAGAAATGATAAGTATGAAAAACTACTCTTGGAGAATATTTCTTTTTCAACCTGAATTTGAATCTATCATTATCCACAACCCACAGAATAAATAAAACTCAGCATAGTATACTAAAAATCTTCTGATGTTGAAAATGGTAGAAGGGAGAAGCTCAAAGGCACAAAGGTTAGACAGCTGGACAGAATCTGTTCTGAAACACAACTAAGAAATGACCAGTTTCGTTCTCACATGTATTCAGAGACTTTCACTCGCCACTATCTCTCTCAAAGAAAAATGTACAAATCTTGGAACTCAACACTGAGGTATAAAAAAAAAAAAAAACAGGTAGACAACACAAAGGACAGGAAAGGAACGATTAAAGGCAGCAAACAGCGGGAGTGGGGGGAAGGAAAGAAAAGGGAGTGGGGTGTGTGGGAGGGGAGAACCACACCTCCCTTCAACAATACGTAACAATTAACCATCTCATCCACACAGTCTCCAGAGTAGAATTCCACACAGTCCGAAAGACAGTTTCTCTAATGTCCTGCATTGACCAATAATGATACAGCAGTCTTCCAGAGGATGGGTCTGGCACTGAGTTGCTGTCTGTTTCAGTCCACCTGTGGGTTGTGTTGGAAGAGATACTCCGCCTGTCAACACCAAACAGATCCACTTTCCATTTCCATTTGATCAGAGGCATCGCTGTGTGTAAGCAGTCCATGTCAGTTACAACACTTGCTGAGCCACATCTTAAGCATGTCTAATGAAACAAAACTGTTTAGATGCATAAAGTCAAGGAATAGAAACAAAAATTGTCTGTCATACAAATGGAAGAAATATTTATGGGTGATTGTCGCTCTGATGAGTTAATAAAGCAATTCATGAGATTTCTTTCCTCTCTACATATGATGCCGTTATTCACTTACTAGCCTTTTACAATGAAATGAGAATGAAAAATATACCTGCAGTACTGAAAAAGTATAATCAGATCTGTGACACATTAATCCACACAGTTTCATTACAGATTGATCTGTAAGGTAACTCAGCTTTATTCATTTTTAGCATAAACTTGCTCTGGAACAGTCTGCAACTGTTGCTTGTGAAAGGCACTATTCCAGCCCCAAAACTTAAACCATCTTGTTTCCTTTATCAAACTGCTTCCAAAATCATCCTTTGTCATGATATGCAAGACATTTTCATCAAGGAAACTAAAGTTGACACCTTAATTTTGATGTAACCTTTTTCATCCTTTGGGGGAGTGGAGGATAAGAAATGAACAAACCAGACAGCAACAACCAATAATTTCTTACAAAACACACATACATGCTCTGTTAAAATGGAAAACAAAGGAAAAATGAACCAACAGCATAACTATCTCCTTTTCTGACATACATTCTGCGCAGCTCAGCCATATTTTTTCCCTCCCAGATCATCATTTTATAGAAGTAACATGCAGATTTTTTTTCATTAAGTTGCAGTACAAAGGAATACACTACAGCATATACTCACAATGTAATCGATGGGATCATCAGGGCGAGCCTTGCAGCAGTCGATGAGGGACTGGGTGAGGGTGGGCATGACATGCTGCATCAGGTAGTTCCTCAGAGGGATGGACTGCGCCTCCAGCAGTTCATACTCCTCCTTACGCACCTCCGTCAGCCGCTGGGACTGTTCGTGTGATGCACAATGCACGTTAGTGACACAGAAACAGCCTACTCCAGTTCTGATTACTATTGAAATAGAAAAAGAAACCATGAGGTAAATTTCAAAGGAAGTGGTGATAGAAGTTTACACTATGATTTCTGAAAGCTTTAAGACAGTCTACAGCACAATCTTATCTGAAATGGCTGGTTCATCATATGCCTAACTATAATAATAGTAATGTTATATATCTTAGTAATAGTAATAATTAGAAAAATTTGTGTGAAGCCAATTTTTATCAAGCTCAGGGCTACACAAACTGCTTTAGTCAACTGGAGTTTTTAAATGAACTATCAAGTTGGTTTGTTAGTTTTGCATCATCAGAGAGGAAAAGTTTAAAATATCTTTCACAATTCACTGATTCCAAAACCTCTCCTAAGGAAATCCATAATACAGATCCACTGTACAATGTTAAAGTTATCTTCCTGAACAAACCACAAACAAAGAGAGCAACCCCACAAACTGACATGCCCCAAGACAAGACCCTGCCCTCTGATGCTTTGCCTGTGCACAGGATAGCAAGACCTTACCCATTCCTCCTGGCGCCGTTTGCGTTCTGCAGCCTCCTCTGCCTCCCGCCGTTCTCTTTCTGCCTTCTCTTCTGCCTCCTTCTTCTGTCTGGCTTCTTCCTCCTGTCTGCGCATCTCTTCCAACTCCTCTGGTGTGGGACCTGGACAATGGCATTGGTCAGGGGTAAATGGATGTATAAACACACACACACACACACACACACACACACACACACACACACACACACACACTCCCTCTCTCTCTCAGTCTCCCTCTGTCTCTGTCTCTGTCTCTCTCTCTCTCTCACACACACACAGAGCTCTCATTTGTGTGGCTGTGTTTGGGTATCTTTCTGTCTGTATGCAGATGTAACCTAAACATACCATCAAGTTCCAGAGTATCTACTCCCATCACCCCTATCCCACTCCTCTCCTACAATCTGCCTTTGTCTCCCCTGTAATACCCAGCACAAGATATTCACAGAAACAGCTTTCCAATTCTCACATTTGTATGCATGACAGTTAACATGATACTCACAGCTGCATGCATACATTTACTTAAGTCTGATTTCAGCTCTGCCTATTTCTTCAGGTTTAGTCATTATAATTCATCCAGCTGTCATTTCTGCGTTCATCACGTTAATCATATTCACATTTTTGCACTCGCCATGTACATCTAATCCTCATTTTCATACTCACCAGGTTCATGTAGTTCTAATTTTTGTGCCTCTTATATTTTTCTTCTTTCTTTTTATTTTCTTCTTTCAGTTGCTAGTCGGTCAATTCTCGTGTTCGCACTCACTATAGCTCTTGCTATCAACCTCTGTTTTGTTCTGACAGCAATTCTGCAGCTGCTGCTGCTCTCAAGCCTTGACTCACCATAATTTCTGGCACTGCCCATGATCTTCTTGACCTTCTCCACCGTGTTCTTCATCATGTGGGAATCATCCTTTGTCACATCTGAAACGACAAGCAATCACAGGACGCTGTAGCAAAGTGTCCCACTGGATGGATCATGTTGTTGTTGTGAATGTTTGTCCTGGCAAAGGGAGGGTGCTGGATTTCACTTGCTTTGAAGAGGTCTACAACAGTCAAACAGTTCTTGAATAGGGTGGGAAAGAGTCCAAGAGGGAGGAAAAGAGGTTGTACAGTGCATGATCTGAACATTTTCAGCAATATCTGCTGGCAATACATTCTATAGATTCATTTTTCCATGCTCTGCACATCACAATATTTGCTGATGGATGTTTCTTTGACCTTTTCTGTAACCATTTTATTTTAGAATGTGCTCATAAAACACTTTCAGACTTTTGTTCTTTCAGAATGGAAGTGTACAGGGGTGAGGGGGACAAGTTTCTGAATTTCTGAAAAATCAAAAGGAGAAAAAAAAGTATTCAGTAAATCAGGCAATGAACTGAATGATCAAACAGGGTTTTCTTCTTTCATTTTTTTTTCTTTTTTGTTTTTTCCCCTCGCTTGATTAAACTGATCAATCATCCAAATCAGAATCATCCAACAGATGCAGTCACTCAGCCAACCAACCAATTAACAAACTAGCCAATCACCTACCAATGAATCAAACGGTCACTGTCCATTATTCAGTTACTCTGCCGATTCATCAACCACCACAGTCCTATAATTCACTCACCTATTCTCTCAGGGTGGAACTCCAGCTCGTCAAAGTAGTTGAGGACAGTTTCATCCTCCGTGTTGTTGTTGCGGTATTCCATCAGGCGGCGTATCAGCTCCTTCTCCGTGTTGTGCGTCCCGGCCACCACTGCCTCTGGCAGGTTCATGACCCGGTTCTTGAGGAATTCGTCGGTCGATTCCAGGGCAATGACAAACTCCGGCATGATGGTGGCATCGAAGCTGGCCTTGCCTTCTTCCTCTGCTTCTTCATCTTCCACTGAGAACACAGAAGAGTTGGATGTTTTTACGTTTGATTTACTGCTGAGTTGAGTCCATCTTCTCTGATTCTTAATCTTCCATTTTTTGTCACTGTTTTTTTTTTTTTTTTTTCATTGTTACAGTTTGAAAGGCAACCTAAAATGAGGCTGGAAGATGTCGTAAACATTAAATTGTACTAAAAGGAGGGAAACTTTTGTTCAAAATATCAAGTACGTACACATACACACCACTCCAAACTCAAGCTGCCTGCTGTACTCATTCCCCTAGCCCATATACACACAAGATGCATATAGAGCAAACAAGGTATTCTTCCCCAAATAGTGGATAAAAGCTCGCCCATTCAGCCCAAGCCATCACATGCACACAGCAGCAAAAATCTATAAGCACAAATTAACATTTATAGTCTGGATTTCTTTTTTAAGATACCAACCTAGTTTGCTTTGTTTGATCTTGATTCTACCTTGTGGAATATATCTCCATGGTGCGCTGCATATTATTACTTTCTAGGTCCAAGTCCAGATAAGAAAAAACATTTGTGCTTTCAGTCCTTTTTTCCCCAGTTCTGTGTGGACTGGCACAGTTTCTAATACTTCCTGTCATATTGTGAGCACCTGTGATGTGTGTTTGTATAGGTGCACATGTACGCATTAAGACAGGGAAGGGAAAGAGGGAGATGGGTATGTGTGGGTGTGGATTCATGAGTGAGTGTGTGATGGGACAGTATCATTTTTCTGTTTGTTTTTTATCCAGTGTTAGGTTTCTCCTGCGAAAGTTGAACAGTCTTTTTTCTTCTTGTTCTCTCTAAAACCCGAGCACCCACATACTAACTCAAACACCCCCATCCTTCCCCCACTCCTTAACCCTTCATCACCCACACATACAGTCACACCTTTTTCTCTCTCACTCACAGGCAAACAGTTCTTTGGCCTGGTCCATGGTCTTAGGATAGCCGTCCAAGAGGAACCCCTGGTTCTGGCAAGGTGTGGACTTGAGGCGGTCACGCAGGAAGCGGATCACGAACTGGTCCTCAATGCGCCCACCATTCTGTTCCTTGCTCTCATTGATCTGGTCAAGGATTTCCTGCGCCTCTTGGGCCTGCCCATCATCGTCCTCATCCTGATCCTCAGTGTCTGCCCGTCTGGCTTTGGTTTGCTGCAAAGTTGGTGCACTGAGGAATTAACTGCCGAATGGGAACAGTATCATTTTCGGTCATGATAGGAAAAAACAGCATGACACTGGTAACAATGAGAAGATTATATGTGTGTGTAATTGTCATCATTCATTTGTGATAGGCGGTAATTTCTATTTTCCCCGCCACTGTATTATTTGCTTTCATTTCTTGATGATAGAAAAAGGTTATTAAATGAATGAGGAACAATCATTTTGTCATGTGTAAAATAATGGTCAGTGAGGGTTGGTCAGACATTTTGGTTCAGAAATGTTTCTTTCCAACTGCAGTACAAGAACAAAACTACATTCCGCACCATTTATCAAATAAAGAAAATAGAAAAAATACATGTATAATATGTAAAACATAATCCCTTTCTCAAATCATTATTTTTTTTCTCTAAAAATTACACAGAAATTTAGAAATAAAGAAATGCACAATTAATTTATCAGCAACTCATACAAATATGGTATCACATCACATAAAACTTTATTCCCCCAGTAAATTTGAGATCCTTTTGGACTTGCACACAGCATATTGTAGCACGTCCACTGGGCGTGGACAGTACTACTAAAATGTGTTCTCAAATGCACATATTGACCAGCCTTTCCCTGCAAGAGCCACACACACACATAGCTGCCCACTCACCAGGCTCTCCAGCTCTTCATCGATGACATCCTTGATCTTGATGTGGTGCAGCTTGTAGAACTCGCACAGCTGCTGGATCACAGTGGACTTGCCAGACGCCGGGGGACCCAACACCACGGCTCTCAGTGGCTGTCACACACAGGACACATACACTGCTGTACCACCAAAATCAGAGCAGGCAAAAGAGTTCTGTATAGTTTAGTTTGAAATTTCCATCCCAAACACCTCATGTATTTGATAATAGTAAAAATAGGCAAGTCATATAAAATGTTATTGAGAACAAGAAATAATCTTTAGGAAGTTACAAATATACAACAAAAAAAATCTAACACCTACTTTTTGATTCACAATATTTGCTATGCAAGCACACAAAAAAAACGTCTGGACTATCAACATTAAGAAAGGCACATGGGACATCATTGCCTCTATGCTGCCATTTTAAAGGGAGGTAATATGTCAGTAAAGTTCACTCCAACTGCCCTGATATATACTTGCCAAGCACACATGACAAGAACACGGGGGAATATGTCACCTTAAAATTATTTACTGGGACAGGCATGCAGAATAAAGCACCCTAGAGCTCAACTCGGTCAAAGACAGCACTCTAAAAGCTGCAGGTGTGGAGAACAAAGAATCA
>CM065723.1:50244375-50256875 GCA_033310375.1 Conus canariensis | reverse complement strand
ACATGCAGAAAAAGAAACAAAATGATGACAGAGGGACTGCCGTATAGATGGAAAGATGTACGAACGAACGAACGAACGAATCTTTTTTAATGAGGGAAAAAGCGGAATAAGCACAAAATGGCTTTTTTTACATCCGGCCCTCAACAAAGGGAAATACATATAAAATGCAATAATAACATCAGCAAAACTAATCTAGAATTAAAGTAAACATACATAAACGCTATAAATAGACAGAGGAAATGGTTAACACAAAAGAACAGACGACAATCAATGCCTGGAAGAGAGAGGGAGAGAGAGAGAGAGAGAGAGAGAGAGAGAGAGAGAGAGAGATAGAGAGAGAGAGAGAGAGACAGACAGACAGACAGACAGACAGAGAGAGAGAGAGAGAGACAGAGAGAGAGACAGAGACAGAGACAGAGACAGAGAGACAGAGAGAGAAACAGATGGGAGGGGAGGGGTCATCATATATAGTTCATGAAAAAATGGTTATTGGAAGATAGATAAATATATATACAATAAACATTATCACAACAATAAAATTATAACACATTTCTGGAAAAAGAAAAAAAAATCATTGAACAGGCACCCCAACCTGTAAGCAAAGACAAAAATTTACACTTGACAAGCAGCACCTTTGGAACAATAGATGAAAGAGACCAGTACAGAGAGAGAGACAGACAGACAGACAGACAGACAGACAGAGGGAGAGAGAGAGTGAGAGAGACAGAGAGAGAGAGAGAGAGTTTAAGAGCATGAATTGGAAAATTCAGTCATTAGCTGGGTATGAAGTGCCCTTTTAAAGCTATATATGCTGGCATGAACATCAAGAGAGGGTGAAATGCGGTTCCACAAGAAGCCGCCAGAGTAGTGAAGACTGGTTTTAAACATATCTATTCTTGGACGGGGTATTACAATTTTATAAAAATGGCGATTTTCATTCAATCTAAATTTCTCTGTAATTGAAGGGGGAGCACGACCCGAAAGAATCTTAAACATGAATAAAGCTTTATTGAATTTAAGCTTCAAGTTTAATGGTAAAATATCCAGATGTAGACAAAAGTAGCCATTACTTAGATGCTTATGCCCACATTCCCTAGGGAAAAGAAAATATATCAAATAGAATACCTCTTACAAAAAAAATGTGATGATTAGAATTCACCTTTTAGCTGTATGCAGATACAGAAACATAGAGACAGACAGACAGACACACTGAAGGATGTAAAAATGACAAAGTAAGCAAGTTATTTATGGACAGAGCGATAAAAACTGAAAAATGAATGCATGCATAGACACAGAGTCCAAAAACAAATGGCCAGGTAGAATTACACATGCATGCATGCAAGTATGCGCACACGCACATATGTGTGCATGCAGCACGCACACACACACACACACACACACACACACACACACACACACACACATATGCACGCACACACTCACACACACACACACACACACACACACACACACACACACACACACACACACACACGAACTTAGAGTGAGGAGAAGAGAAAGAGATGAGAAACAGACAGACAGACAGAGAGACAGACACAAGATAGAAATGAAATGAAACATAAAGTTTCAGAGTCATCCAGGGGTGTCAGTACATACACACAAGACCACATATTGTACACCACACATGCCTAGTCATTAGGCCACGGAATGCTAGAGCTAGATGAAAGGACAAGTAAATGAACTGAAAACAAACAGATTTGGGTAAAGGGCTTTTCTGAACAAGGCTCAGCGGAAGCCTGCCAACACATTAACCAAACATGCTGTTCAGGCCTTGGAAATGGAGAAAGAGACAGAGACCATGGGATACACAGTGCAATATAGGAGTATAACACCATGAAGCACTCACAGTCTTTCCCAGTTTGATGACGGTCTTCTCAGCACTGATGTGTTCCTTGAAGTTAGGGTGTGGCTTCCTGCGCCTGTAGTCATCCTCCGTGAAGGGAATGTCAGGGTCGTCCTGTGACAGCACACACAATGCCACAAAACTCACCAACAATGACATTAGTCTGTGATTTTTAAAAAAAATTTAGAATTGATTACTTCAATTCTCTGCTTTCTTGCATCCCAGAACACTTGCTTGATAGGCTTCAAAGAAATCAGAACAATGCTCCCCATCTTATTTTCATCTTAGTATTTTGAGTATACATTTCTGCTTTTTCGCTTACTTCACTGGCTACCTATCTTAAATGGAATCAAACACAAACTTCCAACTTTGACATTTCTGTTGATTCCGGATTTGCCCTTTGTAATTCATCTAAACTCATCCATGTGTACAATTTAACGCCTCACCTTCACCGTACATCAGGTAACCACAAGTTGAAAATCCTGGTAGGAAAGATGAAGACAGAAAGTCAGAGGACATTTTCTTACCAAGCTACATCAGTGTGGAACACACTGCCTGTATGTCTACAACAGTTTCATTCAATACACTGCTTTAAATCTGGCTTAAAACTTTCATGACCGTAAATTTTGGTGCCTAGAAGCCTGTTCAGTGTGGTGTGTGTGTGTGTGTGTGTGTGTGTGTGTGTGTGTGTGTGTGAGTGTGTGTGTGTGTGTGTGTGTGTGTGTGTGTGTGTGTGTGTGTGTGTGTGTGTGTGTATTTCTGCATGTTGAAAGCATGCATGGGGCTATGTGAGTTGGAGGGGGTGGGGGTTGCGGGGAAGTTGTTGATTTGTGAGGACTGGTTTTCTTGTTCCTTTTGTAAGCATACAGAACAGACAATCTGAATATTATGTGCTATACAAACGTAATAGAATTGTAACATTATACACAATAACAAATCCAGTTGTTGATCTTTGAGGGTTATATTTCTTGTTGCTTTTGTAGGCAGACAATTTGAATAATGTGCTATGTACATGTACACTGTTATAATTACCATTATATACATACACAAACACAAATGCACAACACACACATGCACATGTAGAGACACATGTATGCATGCACACACACACACACACACACACACACACACACACACACACACACACACACACACACACACTGACCGGGTCCAGGGACTTGCTCTTGGCCCAGGTCATCACAGTAGAGATCAGAATGAACATCTTGGGTTTGTCAATCTTTTCCAGGTCTGAGTGGATCTCTGCAAAGATAAACCATGGCCGTTTACAACACAGCCCCACTGACCGCAAGGGCAAACTTAAAGTTCTTGAGAGCCAGACTTAACAGTCAGAAAGTACCTTATAGTTATACATCAAATGCTTGCCACTTTCTTTCAAACTCTGGAGCAGGATAAACATACACTAGATGTTGCATGCAGACGTTTCCTCAGTTACAACTTCCAAAGTCTGGAAACATTATCCTTTTCAAGAAAAAATATACCAAGTAATTAATTAATTAAATTGCTTCTAGCTGTTTTTTTCACTTTTTTCCTGTTTGTAAAGGACGCTGTGTCATAATGATGAAATTAAAATAGTTGAACACAGATACAACAAACCATATATACCACAAAGCTTACTGTTCTAAGAAATTGGCGACAAAAACATTTTGCCTGGGTAATAATGGGGATGAAATCTTTATTTGGAAAAAAAAATCTCAAAGAAAGATGTCCTGTTCAATGCCTTACGAGACACAATGATAAAATTCAAAGAATGCATTGCAACCTAAATCAGTGGCAGTTGATAATCTCAAATCATATTTTCAAGAGCTTTATGCAAGCACGTACGCACACATGCACATGCGCGCGCGCGCGCCACACACACACACACACACACACACACACACACACACACACACACACGCATATACTCACACACACATATGTGAACTTTTGTTTTAACAGGACCATCTTACCCATTAGCTTTAATATAGATTGTGTGGGCTTATATCCATCTTCTTTTTGTTTATTTGCATGTTTGTTTGTTTGTTTTGCCTTCACACCTCTCAGTGGAATTAGCCACACATTGTATTTACTGTTTTTTCCATGCACACCCACATCCAGATTCATCATGTCACATTCCCACCACCAGCAGTACATTGGGATTATCAATTCAAGGTTGCCATGAGGCTACAAATCAGAGAAGACACTGCAATGTTGTTTGCATTTCTATCAACAGTGAATGCTGGTTTTACTGACCTGACACTGCCCACACAGCCTCATCGATCTGGTCGGGGTCTTCAGTAATGTCATAGACAATGACATCACACTCCACTAAATGCTCGTAAAGCTGGTCCTTGTTCTCAAACTGGAACAGGCGGTACACATTCATCAATTAAACTGATGACCACAGGATCTTATGAACTGAAAATATCCACTTGACTCTCAACAGATGTTTCAAGCTTTTGCATGATTCAGAGCCAGTGACTTTGGTCCCCATTCATGGGAACAGGTCATGTATTAATAGCAATAATGATAATAATAGTAAGAAGAAGAACAACAACAAGAACAAGAAGAATAACAATAATAGTAATAATGATAGTAATAATAATGATAATATAACAATAATAATGATAACAATAACAATAACAACAACAGCAACAACAACAATAATAATAATAATCATGATAATAATAGTAATAATGATGATTCATAAGCTCTGGGTGCTTACAAAACCAAACAAGGAAACAGAAATTAAATTTCTAAAACAAAACATTATTAAAATTTGCTTCAGTTTCCACCTTCAGTCACCTCGCTTTGAAGAAAATATCAACTTTTAAACGCTTATCCCCTTTTATTTCTATCCATCATATGCACACAAATATACACATAAACACTATCAAGATTCATCTCCTTGCTCATCCTTCCACTCACCCACCCCTGTCACATGCAAATACATACATACATGCACAAACAAAGAAACCGATACATAAGGCATACTTGCTCACACAGACACACACACACACACACACACACACACACAGACACACACACACAAATGCACATGTGTGTGCACAAACACTCTCTCTCTCTCTCTCTCTCTCTCTCTCACACACACACACACACACACACACACACACACACACACACACACACACACACACATACTCACTCACACACACTCATACACACATTACACTACACTACACAGCATGACACGGCACGCATTTTCATCCTCTTCAACTCCAATGGAGCTAGTACACATCAGACCACCAGTGATTCTTTACCAGGATGAGTTCTTTGACAAACTCTGGTTTGGGCTTCTCCCGATCCTTGAGCGTGCCCACCACTTCATAGCACCCCTCCTTGGGCGTCTCCAGGACAGAGGAGGTGACTGAGGCATTGTCCTCTTCCTCTTCCGCATCTTCAAGTGAAGCCCCAACCACACATTTGGACAGATACTGCACAGCACACGTAAAAATCATACAGAAATATCCAACTGGTCTTTTTCGTTGTTTTGTATGAGTACTGTTACATGTGCATCTGGTGTAATAATGGCTAAAAATTTTTTAAAAAGAGTGTGTATGCATGTGTATGTGTGCATGTATGCATATGTGTGTGTGCATGCATGCGTGTGTGCATGCATGTGTAGTACTTTAATTTAATGTCTCTTCACCCTCAAGTGACATTAAACAACAACAACAACAACAACAACAACAACAAAAAATAAAAATTAAATAAATAAATAAATAAATAAATGCATGCGAGAGAATCTTTTAAGTGTTGAGTGTTTTTGAGTAAATGTAACATCAATGCCATACTTAAGTTTTGAATTCTACAAACACAAATGATCTCAACATTACCAGCAACTATCAAAGAAAAATACCAACAGAACTAGAATGCAAAGTTTCTGAAAACAACTTAAGAAGATCAAGGTCATTAACTATTTTCTGTAATGTTATCGGATTTCGATGGTTGAGCGCAGTGCCTCCATTTTTGAGCATTTGAGCTTTGATGTCAGGACAGTGCAGAAGCAGATGATTCGTAGAAATTTGACTCCCACAAACACAAATAATATCTTTACAAAATTTTGTTTTGAGAGCATTTAGACGAATCTTAAACATCAAAGACGTAATTGATCTGGATTTGATTTGACTTAAACTCTTAATTATTATATCTGAATGCAGTGTGTCACACGCTTTTACACAATTATATGAATATTGTATATCTAAGGTCTTCAACTTGTCAACAAAATTATCCTTTGCTAACTTGTCAAAGTATTTATAATATTCATGTAGATCTAGTTTAACATTAAGTTTAATTGTCCCTGCAGCATTGCGTGCTGCACTCTTGGCTGCTTGATCTACCTATTCATTAAAGACAATTCCACAGTGAGATGGAATCCAATAAAAAGTAACACTGATATCTTTGCTTGCTAAGTGATGTATTAAGTGCTTGATTTCCTGTGTCATTTCAACCCGTGCCTTGGTATTTTGACCTTTGATGGCATATAATACTGATTTTGAATCCACACAAAATAATATTTTGCATGCATTTAAAGGTAACTCTTTAATGTGATGTAACGCCCTTAAAATGGCTATTAATTCAGCAGTGAAAATGGAATAATGTCTGCCAATATTATAACGTTTTAATGTTTTCAAGGAAGGAATAAAAAATGCTGATCCAGCACTGTCATGTTCTATTACAGAGCCGTCTGTGTAAATCTTGATATAATCAGTATACTTGTTTTCAATGCTTATGTTTACTAAATTTTTTAAGATATTTGGAGATTGATTTAATGTTTAAATTTGTATCTTCAATATCAAAAGCAGGTTTAATATGCTCCCAGGGTGCTACTGGTGAAACAGGTGGCTTAGTGGCTATTTCTTTGTGTTTTAATTCTTCAGAATTGATTATATCGGTGGCATAAGTATTGATTGATTGTAAAGAGTGTATAGTTTTAGCTCTTTTAGCGAAATCTTTCGCGGAGTCTAATCTAATTTCTTCCTTACAAAATGTATCAAAAGCAAAAGACTTTACTATAAATTTAGCGCAAGAATTTTTCCTGTTGTCATCTAGAGGAAGAACACCCGCTTCGTTATAGGATCCTAGATTGGAAGCATGTATTGGTACCCCAATTGCCAGTTTAACAGCTTTGCAGTCTATGCTTTGAAGTTTGGATAATAGGTGCTTGGGGGCATTAAAGAAAACTTCTTGGGCATATATTAAACGAGATCGAACAAGTGAGTTTGCAAGACATAAAAGTGCTTTAGTATCCTGACCCCAACGTTGTTTACTTATAATTTTGAGAAAATTTAATGCTGTTCGTGCTTTATCAAGTATATGATTTATATGTTGATTCCAGGTAAGTTTTGATGACAGATAAACACCTAAAAACTTAACACTTTGCACAAACTTAAGGGCAATTCCATTAATGCTGAATATTGGCATTTTTTCTGGGTTATAACCTGAGTTAAAAAGGACCATGTTTGTTTTTTCTAAAGATAATGATAAGCCATTTTCTTTCATAAAATTAGTGATCTTATCTAATTCCTTTTGGTAAACTTTTTTTGTATAGTTTAATGCTCTAGTGGGTGTATTGCGTTTCATTGTTACCTTCATCCACATGCATATATCGTCAGTATACTGGACTAAAACTGAATCGTTTGACAATCTCTTTGGAAGATCGGCTATGAGCATGTTAAATAAAACAGGAGAAATAACTGAACCTTGAGGTAATCCCATCTGAAGTTCTCTGGGGTTCGAGTACGTGTTTCCTACTCTTACTTGTATGAAACGATGTGAAAGGAAGTTTTTAATGAAGTTATACATATTACCATTAATATTGTTTTCCTTAAGCTTTTGCAATAATTTGTAGTGCCATACTTGATCATAGCATGCATGTGTGTGCCTGTGTGTGTGTGTGTGTGTGTGTGTGTGTGTGTGTGTGTGTAGACATGTGTGTATGTGTGTGTGTGTGTGTGTGTGGGTGACAGTGTGCTATATGTGTGTGTGTGTGTGTGTGTGTGTGTGTGTGTGTGTGTGTGTAGGTGACTGTGTGTGTGTGTGTGTTTGCGTGCGTGCGTGCGTGCGTGCGTGCGTGCGTGCCTGTGTGTGTGTGTGTGTGTGTGTGTGTGTTGTGTGTGTGTGTGTGTGTGTGTGTGTTTTAAGACAGATAGAGGGTAGACAGAGGGAGTTAGAGTGAAGGAGAAATATTGTGACAGAGAGAGAGAGAGAGAGAGAGAGAGAGAGAGAGGGAGACAGAAACAGAGACACAGAGAGAGACAGAGAGAGAGAGAAGAGAGAGAGCGAGCGTAGAGAGAGACAGAGACAGACAGAGAGAGAGAGAGAGAGAGAGAGAGAGAGAGAGAGAGAGGAGCAACTGACAAACAGACAACAGACAGACAAACCAACAAAACTACACAACAACAGACTGACTGACTGACAGATTGGCGGGAGAAGACTGACATGTTGTCAGACAGGCAAACACGGGCAGATGCACAGATACTGGGACTATCGAACCGATAACACCGACATATGAATTCTGAGCGAGACAGGAAAATGACAAAATCATCGTGAACGAATTCGAACATGATGACCTGGAATTTGGCGAAGATTTGTGAACACAATTTCCATTCGGCAATGTTTATATATTTTGCTACAGTAACTTCTGACACTCTAGTCCCTGGACACATACTGGAATTGTAGCACGTCGACATTATTTCTTGAGATGCAACAACAAAACAAACATCGTCATGATCAACTATCGAAACTCCATGACTGATCGTAACACTGATCCGTGGAAGAACGCAGCCAGTCAGATTATTTTGCTCATAAAAAGCAAATCAACGTCACACTTACTTTGGATAGATTCTTGCTCTGGAATTGGTCTACTTGATTGATGAAAATTCGTTTGCTTTTGGGTTTATCCGCATCTTCTTGTGTGCTCGTCATTTTGCTGGTCGTGTCGTCAAGGCCTTGTTGCTATGCCGGGAACACTTCCGTTGCGGTATGCGTTGTTTCCCTTGGCACATAGGCGCATGACCCGGTGAAGCTTCCACGTGGCTCGAACTCATCGAACAGTTTCGTAAATTAAAAGCTTCGACAAGGGATCGAAATCATCGAACAATTTCGTAAATTGAGAACCGTTTCGTACGTTGAGTATAATGTCAGAATGATTAACACTGCTTTGACGCACTTGTTGCCTTTGTTGTTGTGCTAGTTGTTGATGCTTTGGGTTGTTTGTTTGTTTTTTTTCTGAGTAAGAGTACAGGGGAAGGGTAATATTTTATGGTGTTAATTATTTTAAAATCGACCAGCTTACTCTGTTGTAAGTGGGTGGGTAGGTGGGGATGGGGTGAAGGGAGAGAAGGGTGTGGGAGAAGCTGGGAAGGGGATGGGGTAAATCGTATTGCAAGTCGGTGTGAGTGTGTTTGTGTATGTTTGTGTGTGTAGGTAAGTCGATCGGTCGTCAAGTGAGCAAACCGTCACACGCTCACTTTGCATGTATGTGTGTAAGTATGTGTATACCATGCCAGCTTTTTTAGTTGCGTTTGAATTTTGATTCTACCCTGGAGAGAGAGAGAGAGAGAGAGAGAGAGAGAGAGAGAGAGAGAGAGAGAGAGAGAGAGAGAGAGAGAGAGAGAGAGAGAGACGTTGATTTGGAGTAGTCTGCTCTTTTCCTCTTCTGAAAGACATTGTTATAATAAATTATGGCATGCTGAATACATGGGCAATAAATCTTTGCATGTAACCGTACAACCGGTCATCTATAGCAGTCTATAACTCAGTATGTTGTTGTTGCTGTTGTTGTTGTGGTTGTTATTGTTGTTGTTGTTACTGTTGCCTCTGTTGTTGTTTTTGCTGTCGTTGTTAATGTTGTTGTGCGACTGTTATAATTATTGTTATGCAAATTGTCATTCTGTTAATTAAGTCCAATTCAAATTCACATCATTCATCCCATGTGCAGGTAGATTACAACATGTCAACGCGCTGGTTTAACAAAAACAACAACAAAAAAAGTGATTTCACGTATCGGCACCACCCATGCAGCTCTCCCGCTTCTCGCTCTCCCCTTCCACACACGTACAAACGCACCGGCTTTCGCCCTGAGAGAGAGAGAGAGAGAGAGAGAGAGAGAGAGAGAGAGAGAGAGAGAGAGAGAGAGAGAGAGAGAGAGAAGACAAGACAAGACAAGACAAGACAAGACAAGACAAAATTCTTTATTTACGAGGATAATAGATAAGCACTGATGTGCTTTTTTACATCCAGTCCTCGCCCTGAGTAGGGTCAACAATGCAACATAAGATAAGGCAACAAAAGAAGCATGCAAAAAGTGACTAGAACTACAATACGATACGGAATTTAAAATGAAATTTAAATTAATAAAAAAAAAAAAAAGTAAAACGAGAGAGAGAGAGAGAGAGAGAGAGAGAGAGAGAGAGAGAGAGAGAGAGAGAGAGAGAGAGAGAGAGAGAGAACGTCACTAGACTTTGCATGCGGTCCACCCGTCTCAATACCAACCACTCTTTCAACTTAATACTGCAATATCTTGATAGACCTCAAGTTTCTGTGGAATAGAGAACTGGTTGGAGTTTCATGTCAGTGGAAAATTCTGACAAAACGTTTCATGAGACTATTCTTAAAGATTTGCAGAGTTTAGATCAAACGCTTTATGTCTTGTGTGTGTGTGTGTGTGTGTGTGTGTGTGTGTGTGTGTGTGTGTGTGTGTGTGTGTGTGTGTGCGTGCGTGCGTGTGTGTGTGTGTGTGTGTGTGTGTGTGTGTGTGTGTGTGTGTGTGTGTGTGCTTGTGGTTGGTGTAGTAGTGGTGGTGTTTGTTGTTGTTGTTGTTGTTGCTGTTGTTGTTTGGGGGGAGACCCTATTGTGAATTTTTATTTCTCTAACATTTTGTCAAATTTCAAATCAGACGCCTCTCGACGTAATCTGCTGTAATTAAATTACAAAAGAAGAAAACAAAATGATATAGTTCTGTTGTCCTGGTTGTCCTGTGTCCTGATAAAGGGAGGTAGCTTATGGGAACACAAGCTACCTTAAACCGCAAATAAAACTGAGTTGCCTCCCACAGCTAATACAGCCGGTGTGGTGTGTGTGTGTGTGTGTGTGTGTGTGTGTGTGTGTGTGTGTGTGTGTGTGTGTTTGGGGGGTGGGGGGGGGGGGCGGAAGGGGGATGAGGGGGGGAAGGGGGCGTGTGCGCGCGTGCACGTGTGTGTATGTTTGCTGCTGCTATTGTTGCTGTTGTTTTGTGTGTGTGTGTGTGTGTGTGTGTGTGTGTGTGTGTGTGTGTGTGTGTGTGTGTGTGTGTGTTGTTGTTGTTGTTGTTGTTCCTCAATTTAACGTCTTCTCACTAAAAGTGATATCAGACGATGTGTTAATGGTGTGTGTGGTATGCGAATGTGTGCTTATAAAAAGAATGGTGGAGGGATAGGGGAAAAGCGTGTAGAACTTTGAATACTACTACGTGTTTATACAAAAAAGATAATAATAATAAATAAAATAAAATAAAATAAAATAAATAAATTAAAAAAAAAAACAATTAAAGAAAAACGCCAACTGGACTCTGTAAGAAACTTTGACTAACTAATCTAAGAAACGGATAATCATTCAACATTTTAGAGAGTGATGACGTCGATCCATCGGAAGTATTACCACCAGCCATGATAATCAAGTTCTTTGTTTTGGGGCAATGAATTAACAAATGTGAAACACTTAGTGCGTTTCCACACATACATCTAACATTTCTACTGAATTTTGTTTTCAGTGAATTTAAACGTAATCTGTGGATTAAGCTTCTTACGTCTCTAGGTATATGAGTTAGATAAGTTTTTGCTGTTTTATTCTGTGTTCCAGAACTGTATGCAATACAGTTATCATAGTACTGAGATTCCGAGTTCTTTAAGGACTGTTGGAAGCTTTTCTCAGTCTGTTTGTCAATTAAGGAATAGCATTCTGAAAGATCTAAAGGTATATTAAGTGAAGTTGTGCTTTCCATATTTCTAGCTGCTCTTTTTGCTGCGTGATCAACCTTTTCATTTGATACAATTCCACTGTGAGATGGTACCCAATAAAACGTAACAGTGATCCCTTTAAGTGATAATTGGTGAATGACATGGTTAATTTCTAATATAATCTCAAGTCGAATTTTTGAATTTTGGGACTGGAGGGCACCCAGAACCGATCTGCTATCTGTACACACAAGAATTCGACAAGAATTTAGGGGGAAATGTCAAATAAATTCCAAAGACATCAAAATGGCAATGAGCTCTGCACTAAATATGGAAAGATTTTTAGCAAGATTATAGAGTTTCTCTACATTCAAATCTGGAATAATAAAAGCAGCACCTGCTACATTATCGTCTAAAATTGAGCCATCTGTGAAAATCTTCATGTAATTTCTGTAATTTTCATCCAGATGAATATTGACAAATTCTTTTAATATATAGGGGATCTCTTTTTGATATTTCATTGGAACTGATATCAAAAGAGGCTTTTTTTTGCACCCACCTGGGAATTGGTGAAAAGGGTGGTTTAGAAGCAATGTTAGTGATTTCAGAGTCTATGTTTTGATTGGAAATATAAGACTTAATAGTTTTTAATGACTGGATTTCTCGCGCTCGTTTAGCAA
>CM065723.1:50219375-50239375 GCA_033310375.1 Conus canariensis | reverse complement strand
CGTCTGGTCCAGCAGCCTTAATCTTCCTGATGGCAAACATCACTTCGTCTATGGAAATTGGACGGTTTAACTTACTTGCTTCCTCTACATCATTATCTTTGCGCGCGCGCACACACACACACACACACACACACACACACACACACACACACACACACACAAGATTTTCTTGCCATTAGTTTCTTTTACTCCTGATGCCTGTTTGGTACGCGAGATTCTTTAAGAAACGATTAACGAAAATGCAGAAGTATCTCATGTTTAAAAAGTAGTCAAGAGCTTGGAGCTCAGAGAAAGAGTGACAAACGGATAGATAGGCAGATAACAGGAGAGAGAGAGAGAGAGAGAGAGAGAGAGGAGAGAGAGAGAGAGAATGTGAGGGAAAACTCTCCATGCTTTACTAACCATGCATACTAAGCATTTCTTGCCCGAACGCAACAAACAAACAGTGCCAAGATGCACCTGCCTCTCGCGACATCTCTCCACGCCAACCGGTTTTCAAAAGCTGTATGAGGTGGTCCAATCACAAGCTTGTTAACAAAACTTACCAGATCAGGGACTCCGACACAATATTTTTGTTCATAAATGAAAGAGGGAAGATCAACAATGAATCGACCAAGTTTAAACATTTTACTTTCTAATTCATATCTTTTCTATTTAAGATCAATTTAATCTTCAATACAAACAAAATTAATGTTGCCGTAGAAGGAAAAAGGTCAAAAGCAAAATCTTTCCGAATTATGTTAATACGCTGCAAAAATAGTGACGTAATCTGACTGACCAGAAACTGTAGCATGCTCACTGTCTGTCCATATGGAGATGGGGGTGCGAGCAAGATGGGTGGTGGATGAGGTGGAGGTGGAATGTGGCTGGTGTGTGTGTGTGTGTGTGTGTGTGGTGTGTGTGTGTGTGAGCTATTCTCAATTATCATTTCTGGTAAACGGAGACCAAAGGGGTCTCGGAATCCTTAAGTGACGTTAAATGAACATCATTTTTAACACTGCAGCTCAAGCATATTGAGATTATAAATTCCAGCAAGAAATTGACTCAAAAGCCATCCCTCACACACACACACGCACGCACGCACGCACGCACACACACACACACACACACACGCGCGCGCGCGCGCGCGCGCGCGCGCGCACGCAGGTGCAGACACACGCTCGCGCGCGGGCGCGCTTTCCTGATCGCGCATGCTAAGCATTACTTGTTCGAAAAACCTCGTGCAAAACGTAAACATATACTCACTTATCTGTACATGCCGACACGCCAACTAGTGTTCAAGAGGTTGCCCAAACACAAGCTTGTTACCAAAACTGAACAAATCACGGATCCCGACACAATCTTAGTGTTTATCAACAACAAAACAAGGGAAACCAATTTAGTTCTTCAATTTAGCTTATTTTTGTTTAAAATCAACTTCACCTTCAATACAAATGAAATAAACATTGCCTCATAGGGCGAAAGGTAAAAAAATATAATCTTTTCACTTATGTCCACACGCACGTTAATAGTAACTTAATCTGATTGGCCCAGACATTGCGGCCTTCTCACTCTCCCTCTGTCCATGTGGGGGATGGAAGTGTGAGGGGGTGGGTGGTGGATGGTATGAGGATAGAATGGGGGGGGGGGGGGGGGGGGAGGGGGGGGGGTAAAAATTTTAGTTCTCCAATTTAGTGTTGTTTTTTTTGTTGTTGTTTGTTTAAAATCAACTTAATCTTCAATACACCCAAATCAGTTGTCTCATAGAACGAAATGTAAAAAAGAACATCTTTTCACTTCTGTCCACCCGTACATTAATAGTAACTTAATATGATTGGCCCAGACACTGCACAGTCTCACTCTCCTTTCCATGTGCGGGATGGAGGTGCAATGGGGATAGGTGGATGATATGGGGGTGGAATGTGTGTGTGTGTGTGTGTGTGGGGGGGGGGGGGGGGTTAAAACATATTCGTTCTTCAGTATAGTTTATTTGTGTTTAAAATCAACTTAATCTTCAATATAAATAAAAGAGATGCTGTCTCATAGGGCGAAAGGTCAAAAAGAAAATGATTTCACTAAAATCCACATGCACATTAATAGTAACTTAATCTGATTGGCCCAGACACTGCAACATTCTCACTCTCCCTCTGTCCATGTAGGGGATGGAGGTGCGAGAGGGGGTGGTGGTGATGGTGGTGGATGGTATGGGGGTGGAATCTTGGGGGGGGGGGGGGGGGTGCAGGGATGGGGGTGCTGTACTTTCAATGACCAGATTGTTTGAATTTTTGAAACACTGTGAAGTGTTGACTCTATGTCTTCCTCAATGGCATTTTGGTGAGATGTAGAATAACAGCCTGAGCCAGCTGGCATTATACTGCACCCATTTGCCTCTTTAAGAAAATTTGGCTGCATGACACGAGCCTCTTCCCTCCCCTATCCCCCCCCCCCCCCCCCCCTGCTTTTTTACAAGAATTTTGAAGATAAGAGCCATCACACACACACACACACACACACACACACACACCACCACCACCACCACCACCTACCACCACCACGACCGCATTTATGAAAAAAATTGACGATGAGAAATCCCTCTTTTTCCGCCCTTGCTCTTTACAAACTTTGGAGCCTAGACGACAGCCATCACAGTTGCACCTGCCGGACCCCCCCCCCCCCCCCCCCCCCCCCCCCCCCCCCCCCCCCATCGTGATGTTTTGAAATTTTGTCAATGAGACACCACTTCCCCACTCACATCCTCTTCCCCGGTGTCTATGGAAATCAGGAATTTAAACTGTAAAGGTATTTTAAGCCCATCAGTTCAGGCTGCGTGGTTGTATATGCGCGCGCGCTCGAGCACACACACACACACACACACACACACACACACACACACACACACACACACACGAGGTTCGTGGAACATAGGTAAACACATTATTGCATGCGTACACACACACACGCGCGCGCGTGCACGCGCGCACAAGCACGCGCACACATGCGTGTTCATGCATGTCTGCGCGCGCACATACATTCACACAATTTTTTGCACACACACTCGTGCGCGCGCTCTCACCTTTGCAGGCTGACAGACAATGACATTTTAATCACGCAATCTCTCTCTCTCTCTCTCTCTCTCTCTCACCTCTCACACACACACACACATACACACACACAGAGAGAAATTGTAAGAGAGAAGATCGCGGGCCGTGCACCCGGACTGCGGGGAACACGTGAATTTCGTGGGGCATAGCCTGAACTCGACACCTCCTTTTCTGGATCGGGATACAAAACGGCGCTTCGGGTGGTCCTCGTTGTGCCCCCGTCCGATTGTGTCCCCGTCCCATTGTGCCCATTTTGGAAAAACCCGGCATACCGAAAGTCTTTTTTTGATGAGAGGAGGAAGAGAGAGAGAGAGAGAGAGAGAGAGAGAGAGAGAGACAGCCTTTTCAGGGTTTTTTTCCCAAGCAGGTTTTAAAATATATTAATGAAATATAGAATGAAAAAAAATCCATCACAGGACTAAGTCAAATGAAATGCCATGTAGATTTCTAATTTCAAACCGAAACAAAGAGAGGGTTACATTTTAAAAGTTTTTTTAACAAGCAGACAATGAACTTTAGTCAACAAAGAAACAACTTGATCAAGTTAATAGAAACATGAACTAAAAAAAAAAGAGCGAGTTACCTTTGTTTTATACAGGCATGTAATGGCTTAATATTTGTTTAACAAAAACAAAAGAACTAATAGAAAAACGAATAATTCAAATTAATTCAAAAGAATCCATCACAGGACTAAGTCAAATGAAATGCCATGTAGATTTTTAATTTCAAACCGAAACAAAGAGAGGGTTACATTTTAAATTTTTTTTAACAAGCAGACAATGAACTTTAGTCAACAAAGAAACAACTTGATCAAGTTAATAGAAACATGAACTAAAAAAAAAGAGCGAGTTACCTTTTGTTTTATACAAGCATGTAATGGCTTAATATTTGTTTAACAAAAACAAAAGAACTAATAGAAAAACGAAGAATTCAAAATTGTAGGCATCTGATTTTCTATGGACTTTTGAAAGTGCGAATCAATGAATTATACAAAATCATTTCAAGAAATAATTTTTAAAAATGTTTAAAACTTGGTCACAAATAGAACTACATTGTCAATACAGTATGCTTTGGGCATCGTCACTGAATGGACAGTCACTTGCTGTTGATATCCCGATGCGAATGCTTTCAGATTGCGGTTTACTGTATTGAATAGAATCAAATGTAACGTCAACGGAGTTTAATTAACTGAAACATAAACTGAAATTAAAGCAAAGAGAATGTTACGGTCAGTACAGGATGCTTTGTGCAAGGTCACGGACGGGTCACTTGCTGTGATATCCCGATGCGTATGCTTTCAGGAGCATGCTTTCACTTTGCGATTTACTGTATTCAAATAAATCAAGTAAAACACCATTGAGTTTAACTGAAATATTAAGTGAACTAAAGCAACGAGAATATAACAGTCAGTATAGGATGTTTTGTGCACAGTCACTTGCTGTGATATCCCGATGTGCATGCCTTCAGATTGAGATGATCGAACCAAAAGTCTTTGGTCGAACTGAAGCAAGGGGCCTCCAAATGACATGAGTGATAGCTCTCCAATAGAATCCAGGTTTCTCGCGCCGTTTGTATACTACTGCTTGAGGCGGCAAATGCGTGCTGCCAGAATGCGCCACTTTCTGCGGCGTTGTCTTGGGGTATCTCCTTGCTCGGCAGCCGTCAGTTTGGTCTCGGATTGCGCCTGACAGTCTTTCAGTTTGCGAATGAAGTGCCAAAGGTTTGGATGGCGAACACCGACCAGCTGGTTCAACGAATGATGGTAGGCTACAAAAAAAAACAAAAAAAAAAACAATATGATATACCAACATCAAATATACTTCATTATTGTACCACTAAATGAAGACCCACACCAGAGCTCTGGAGAAAGTCCTAAACAGGCAGGGGAAGAATGATCTCACACTCCCAAATAAAAGGATTCATATATACTACTAAAAACAAAAGAAACGCATGGGTTGCAAAACAAAAAACAAAACAAGATGGACAAGCCATTCAAATGTGTTCCCAGTCCGCAGTTGACATACATGTAAGTTAATGGTTCATGTTGTTGTTGCTCAAGTCGATATTCACATTTATAATTTTTAGGGTTTTTGACCCCTGTGACCTTGACCTTTGAGCGAAGGATTAACAAATGGAGGGGAGGGTGTCCCATATGCGCCTGCATGTTTGTGCCAAATTTCGGTCCAAATCCGTCCACTAGATCCTGAAGTATGACTGCGGACGGACGGACCTACGGACGGACGGACCTACGGACCGACGCGTGACGCGAGTCTCGGTCTCTGTCCTAAAGTGTTCCCAGTTTTTTAAAACTGGGAACACAAAAAGGGGGTTTTCAATGTAAAAAAAAAAAAAAAAAAACATCATTAAGTATGTATCACACGTGATTCTATTCCTAATTTGGAGACTAAACACAAGTAAAGATGTTGACAAAACTGGTGTAATGTTCTTTGAAAAAATAATTATTTTTGGAATTTTATTTGTGGAAGTAGATTCCACATGGCTAAAACGACGTTTACAAATTGCAATCATTCTTGGACGTTTATGTAGAAGGGGTGGATAGGGATTTTGTGGATATGGGCGCATACTTACATTCAACAGAATTATTTGTTCGTTGGTCCATGTCTCTGTTGAAAACATTCCAATCAGCAGGTGGGAACTGAGCATTGGCGAGAATGTAGCGATTTTGCAGGTACGTCACAAGGAACTCTGAAGTTCAGGATAAGTTTGAATCAGTCTCGAGTGTTCTCAGAATGCAGCAGTTTGCTGGAAAGAGATTCTTACCAGGGCCAGTGGCGAAAAGCCCAGTGCCATAGCCTTCCGTACGAGCTTCCGTAATGTCTGTTCTGCCGGTACTGACCTGCAAGGCCAAGATCCTGAACTTTCCTCCACAAACTTTGGGTCCAGTGAAAGTAACACCCTGAGAGTGCAGCAGCGGGAAACTCCATCTGCACAGCTCCCCATAGAGCTATTTCAAAGTCACAGACAATGATGCGGGGAAGCCAGTGATGGTGTATTAGATGTCGAACAGTTCTTTTCAAGACTTGAAAAATGCGTCTGTAAGTTCCAGCTCCTCTGTTGGGCCATTAACACGTGAACAAAAGGAATTACAAAACCGTGCAGATTCCAAAGGATGGTGAACACCTGAGAGAACGGTCTTGGACATGCACGAAATGTTCCGTCCATGAACAAACAGGTACATCTTCCAATTGATTCAAGGCTTTCATCTGTGACAAAAATTACAAATCCTGCATGGTTGTCAATCTCAAGAAGAAACCTGTCCTGGTTCCACGTTTGGCCCCAAACGCCTTCAATTTCAACATCAGCCAGCAGCTGTTTCTGGCTCTTTCAATGGTTGATCTTACTGACTCAAGTGGAGGTAGCACCTGCACATCTCCTCCACCCTGAAGCAACCGTCTTTGAAGCTCTGCCGGCATGATAGATACGCCTTGCTGGGCGTGTGGGATCTTCCGACGCCTCTTGGACAAGATGGCTCTTCATTCGACCAAAAGCAATTAAATCTGTATCAGGAGGGTGGTCGTGGTGAGCACCCACATTCCCCATAACCTGAATGTCTGGATTAATGGCATCTCTCTGAAATGGTCTTGTAACAAGTTTTGCATTGCATTGTCCCCGACGCCAACAGCGCCAAACGAATTGGTTCAGGGCATTGGTCTTGTGATAGGTATACCTGAATTCTTCGTAAACGAGCACTTTGCCTCCCCTTTCACCTCTCACGAAGGAGGCCATTGTGAATGTGATGTTAATGCAGGGGTCGCAAACGTACAACATGGAAAAAATTGCATAAGCAGCCCAGCAGTAGTGACGTCAATCGCACGCAAAAAACGAGCCGATCACAGAGCCACAGCGTCAGTATATAAAACAAGCATGAGAACACACAGTTGCATTTTACTCTATGGCACGCATGGCGTGTGTGCGTGATCAGTGTCTATGGGTGTCATGAACACATGAACATCGTCATGTAGGCACCAGCATCCCTTCACCCGGATGGGATGGGGAAGGGAGGGGGGAGGGGCGGGGGAAATCTAAGATGTTTATACCCACTGCAAGTGCTCAACAAACCTTCTCTGCTGGGTGCAAAAAACGAAAAGACTAAACGCATTTAGATGTGTGAGGTCAATGTGTTTTGCGTACTGTAAACGCACGGCATTTTCAGATTTGCGTAGCCTGCTCCTTTTTTGCGTAAAAAACGCAGTTTTTTTCGCGTAAGTGCGATCCCTGTAATGACGTCATGCTTCCGTCCTGGGCCAGTGACAAACCGTCTAAAGCTGTACGCTGAGTGTACGTGCGTATAACAATTTAGCTGGCCCCTTACATTCTCAAAAAATGCGTCGTAAAAATTGCTTGTTAGATAATGATTTACACAAAGAAGTTCGCAATTGAACACTGTTTCAGATGACGGTAAAAAAAACAAAGAAACTGGCAGCCGTTTTGAAAATACTTCCAAAAATGCCGAAATCTGACACTTTCGCTCTAAATCGTAAATGTTTTGAACAGTCCCAGGGGCACAATGGGACGGGGACACAATGGGACGGGGGCACAATGACACGTTGGGACGGGGACACAATGGGACGGGGACACAATGGGACGGGGGCACAATGACACGTACCCCATTTTAGATGTGAAGAGCACACAAGCAGCAGTTTCAGGGGTAAGATCTAGGTTCCCCGTGGAGTGAATTTTTGTTTGTTCCCGAGTTGCACGTGAATCGTGGCAGGACGCTCGGTGAATGCGAGATTCGTGTGTCATCAGCCCTGAAATGAGCCGTGTGCTGACGGGGGCTGGATGGACAAGGTCTGTGTGGAAGGTGCCGGCTGTGCCCTGAAATGAGCCGTGTGCTGACGGGGGCTGGATGGACAAGGTCTGTGTGGAAGGTGCCGGCTGTGCCCTGAAATGAGCCGTGTGCTGACGGGGGCTGGGTGGACAAGGTCTGTGTGGAAGGTGCTGGCTGTGCCCTGAAATGAGCCGTGTGTGTGCTGACGGGGGCTGGGTGGACAAGGTCTGTGTGAAAGGTGACGGCTGTGCCCTGAAATGAGCCGTGTGCTGACGGGGGCTGGGTGGACAAGGTCTGTGTGGAAGGTGCTGGCTGTGCCCTGAAATGAGCCGGGTGCTGTGTGTGCAGTCAGTGACGCGGGGGTGCTGAGGGGTGGGAACAAGGCTCTTTTTGTGAGTGGGAAAAGGGGGTAGGACGGCTGTGCCCTGAAATGAGCCGTGTGCTGACGGGGGCTGGGTGGACAAGGTCTGTGTGGGAAAAGGTGCTGTGCTGTGCCCTGATAATGTGAGGGCCGTGTGATGGCTGCAGGGGGCTGGGTGGACAAGGTCTGTGTGAAAGGTGCGGCTGTGGCTTGGGCTGGACAGGCACAGGAGATTTCAGTGCTGGCCTCTTACCACCTTCACTTCTGACGCCACTCCTTTTCCTCTCTGCAAACCCTGTCATTCTCTTCTGCTCTCTGCCAAAGACATCCGGCAAGAGGAATGGAACTTGCAGATGGATATTGGTTCCAAATCTGTCTGTCGCTGTTACCGTGAGTGGCAGTAAAGAAAAGTCTTTTGCCGTTTACACACAGGCCACCTCTTTTTTTAAATTTTATACACCCATTGTCTTTTAAAGGTAAAGATCTATGGTGCATTGCATGTCATGTAGCACTGTTCTTTTAGAATGTTGGGACATGCATGATGTGAGACACAAACACTTTACAGCAGATTCCATGAAAACGCTGTTCAGAGATGTCCCGATATGATTTTTGAATTTCCGAAAGATCATTTTTTTCTGATCCTAAGATTTTGAGATTGTAACTAAAGTTCCGGTGTTTTTTTTATTTTTTAGGTGTTTTGATAAGTTGTAGAATTAAAAAAAAAATGATTTGAGAGTTGACTTAAACGCGGTAACAGCCCTGATATTGCCCTTTGTAGTCGGCTGGGCTACAGTCTCTCTTTTGCTCTCTGCCATCATCTTGAGACCTTCGTTTGTGTCTTGATGTGGCTTTTCTGTTTGGCTGGGCTGTGAGACACGATTTTCATATGCATGCAAGCACACGTAACGTAGACACTCGTGTGCACATGAATGCAGGTTTCGCGTACATGCATATGACTTGCATCCGCACAAGATCCGTCTGCACGCACACGCACACACACACACGCACGCACGCATGCACGCACGCACCACGTTTTGTAACGTACTTGGTCCAGTGTAACTGAAGTGACAGTCCTGATGTGGCCCCTTGGGCTATAAACATTAACCTCCGCGGTTGAGTGGTCAGCAAAACCATTCCGACTTGATTTTAACCGAAAACTCCCCCTCCCCTGAGGGCGTATGCACACGTACACCTATGTCGCACATTTGTATTCACACTTGTCGCACGCACACTTGCACACACGCTCCAGCCCTGATATGACCCATCGCGGTCGCCTGGGCTGTAAGCAACAGTACTGCACACACGCTTCAATGCATACAACTGTACATCGCACACCCACCCACTTGCTCATTCACCCATGCACATGCCCACACTCCCACATACTACCCCCCCCCCCCCCTTACACACACACACACACCACCACCACCACCACATCACAAATACTATACTACAAACTCGCGCACACGCTCACGCACACGCGCGCGCGCGCGCATGCGGGATGACTGGAGTGTAAAGAAATTTGCCAGCCTTGTGAGCTTTCATATGGAAAGTCTGTGGCATCAGACATTTTTTCCCCTAGCACACAGCACCTGGAGGTCCCATTGTCTTCTGCTGTGACTCTTCTTGACCTGAGGTGATGGGGGTGACCGTTAAGGCTTTTCCCTGCGTGTTTTAGCTCGCATCTTGTCCCTGCTAAAACTTTGTTGATTGGACTTTGACAAAGCCCCTGTGAAGTCACCCGCGATGGGTTGGGAGAAAACGAAGTTCCGATCTCTACGCATGGTTTGGCTTCAGTCGGTGCATTTTTTTTTCATTTCATTAGTCTGGCATAACTTGCCTCCATTTCTTCTTAAACGTCTGTCTAGGGACTTGGAAACAAGGGCCCTTACATGGCCGTTTGAAGCTGGCTGAGCTATAACAATCTAAGTTGTTGCTGCAGCCGTCATTGTCTGTCGTTGACTTGAATGGCAGTACAGTGTTGACAAATCGGATTTCTTTGCGAAATCTTGTTTATTACTATGTTTGTGTTCACCTGCACACACCTCACATCCAGCTCTCTTGTAGTCTACAGCAGTCAGACACACCTGCACAAAAGTTCACACAGCATTGCCTTACATATGCCATGAGCACACACATGCACGCCATCTCTCCTCAACCATCCTTCTCCCAATCTACATACCAACTGGCCTCCGTCGCCCAACGCCTTCCATGGCATGGAGATTGGCAGGCAGCCGATGGTCAGCCACAAAACCATCACTACCACCAGAACTGTCCATGGCCAGCAGCTGAACACCAAGTTGGGATCCGTCAGCAATGGTGCCCAGTCCACACCAAAAAGCCTCAAGTGCAGCAGAGACCAATAGCGCTGTCTAGCAAATGAAAATCGCAGTAATTGCAAAAACGTGGACTAACCGAGTTAAAAACTACATTTCAGCATCAGTAACTTTTACAGCTTTGTGCACACACACACACACACACACACACACACACACACACACACACACACACACACACCGAGTACCATTTTTAGATTCCTTTAATAATTCTGTTTCCACGTTTAAATGTTATCCTGTTACCTTTAGCGTTCATCTGATTTTAAAAAATGTTATTCTAGTTATGTTATAGGTTGCAATTTTTTTTATTCATGTTAACATTTTTTCTTCCGATTCCCATTCTAATCCTCCTTTTTCTCTTTTTCCCTTTTCCATTTATACTTCATATTTTTCTATCTCACTGTTTCTCTATCTCTTTATCTCCTTCATTTGCCTGTCTATCCACCCCCTCCCCTCCCTCCCTCCTTTTCTACCTTATTTTTGGTTGTCTAAAATCACTTATGTGTATA
The DNA here is from genome assembly GCA_033310375.1 of Conus canariensis. Lineage (NCBI taxonomy): Eukaryota > Metazoa > Mollusca > Gastropoda > Neogastropoda > Conidae > Conus > Conus canariensis. The sequence continues at coordinate 50,228,300 of CM065723.1, read as the reverse complement.
GACATTAAATTGAAGAGCGCACGCGCGCGCGCGCGCGCGCGCACACACACACACACACACACACACACACACACACACACACACACACACACACACACACACCGAATACGAACAGCAACTATTCAAGACATTGCCGTCTGCCGAATGTCCAAAATATGAAGAGCAACTATTTACTGCGGCTTTCTGCCTAATGTCAAAACTTTGAAGAACTCTAATTTAAACTCGGTGTTTGGCTATCTCCCAAACATCAAAACTATGAACTCTTTAAACTGAACGTTTGGCTATCTGCCAAACGTCAAAACTGTAAACTCTTTAAACTGAATGATTGGCTATCTGCCAAATGTCAAAACTAAGAACAACTCTGCTCGTGCTTTGTGTGGTAATTTGAGATAGCCAGTGATGAGGAGGGCTGTTTGAGGGTGTTTGTAATATTTTTTGTAGTAACGTTTTAGATATAGTTTTGACATCAAGTGCTTGGCTTTCATGGTATCTGTAGACAGCCAAAGACTGAATTGGCAGTGTTTACACGCTCAAGTTGCATTTACATGGTTAACATCCCAAGGGTTGAATATGCTGCACTATGACCCTGATGACGGTAGGATATTGCTATGGGATCCGAGTGGCATGCGGCATGAACTGGAGTGCATCGTAGCACGTTGGTGAGTAGCATTGAGCTTGGTTCTCTGGTCCGAGTGTCCAGGCCAGTTAAACGGGTAGCAGTGCACTGCCCCTGTGGCTGCGATGTTGTTGGGACTGGTAGCAGTGCACTGCCCCTGTGGCTGCAATGCTGTTGGGACTGGGGCCTTGAGAACCACCACCGAGTGTTTCTTTTTTATTTTAAAAAGTTGTCAGTTTGGTTATGTTGGCTGGAGGTTACAAATCTCTCGCCGATAGGAGTGTGATGATGGACAATGTCGGGATGACATTCAGTAGACTTCCTTAGTATGCAGTTTGTCTTGTTATTGTTGCATTTGATGTACATGTTTTTTTTGTTTCAGTTTAGAGGCCTTCAAAAAAGGAAATGTGAAGCAACAAGAGGGGACTGAGATTCCCTCTTCGTGTGTGTGTGATTTACAGTTGGTTCATAGTCGTATTGAACTGTGAGAAAGATGGTTAAGAAGTTCATAGCTCTGTCCTATTTGGTCAAGTTGAAGATTCTCTCCTTAGACCATTGTAGTGTCGGGACCACTTGATGGAGCCCATTTGTATAATTCATATTTCTATGAAGTTATACTGGTGATGACTTTTTGTAAACTGTGTTCAGTCATTGCATGAAGTCGTTGTGTGTGCCTTTACAGTTTGCATGCATTTTTCTGGCGCAGATCCTTCCAGCATGTCTGCATGTTTTTCGCCCTTTACTAACAATATCATGCGTAATTAGATGCTTGGGTTCACAAGGAGTAAAATAAGATACATTTTTGTGTATCAAGTATACATCGCTGACCTCATTTGCACTTTATGTGCACAGTTAGTTCAAGGAAGGCGTGTTACCAATGCTGGATTTACTGTGAATGCATTTTGATAGGTGCTTTGAGAACCAGGTAAGGAATCCACATCGAAAAGCATGGTAGGTGCTGAACACTTAAAAGAAAATGAGGTGCAATGTGCAAGTTGAGAAATGGCAACAGTGCCGTGTCCGTTTCGTTGTTGTCGTTGGAAAAGCGGTGCTGTTGTATGATTCTGTTCGGTTCATACTTCAGTCAAAAGGCTGAGCAGTTGATTATCTTGGCCCCCGGGCTTTGGTGACTGAATCCAAGCCCATTTAGAACATCAGTGTGGAGACTAAGGCCATTCCTAGACCTGCTTGCAGGTTCTTCAATGTCATCTGGGTCATTGGCTGAAGTCCAGCTTTCAGAAGCGGCTTGGCTTTAGACTGCCCTTTGTTGGCTGCCGCCACATCGAGGTAAATTGTTTGCATTGGCTTAAGTGGATGCCAAACTTAAGAGGATACCTAACTGATAACTGCTGTTCACGACATATGACCTGACTTGCAGCTGGAACTGTATGGGTGTATTTACCTGTGTGCGCAAAGTGTGTGAAACGGATCTACAGATTTAAATGTTCAAACTGTCTGTTACAGCAGGAGTCTGGTGACCCAAGATGCAGCCCAGTAACCCTGAAGAGGTCTCTGGGTGCTGGTGTAAATGCTGTGACGGTCATGTCAACCACCGCCTCTTCAAGCCACGGATCATCTTAAAGTACATGGTCGTTGCAGAGATAGGAAGTCGCCTCTTCAAAAATGAGACCGCTCGCCTTCGTCTCTTGAAGCGAATCACAGTTCAGCTCCGTGGCCCTCCCCTATACCATTCCCCCTCCACCCTTTCGTACGCTCATCTGATGCACGTTTTGAAATGCGTAGTAACTGGAAGTAAAGCATTTCAATGAAATGAGCGTTTTCTTGGCTTAAAATGTTATTTCAAATCCGATTGTGTTCTCCCTTTCTCTGCCTCCAGTGTTGCTGTCTGTCATGAGTCCGATGATCAGTGGGTGTCATTTGCTTTTGATTACCAAAATTTGACAATTTGAATCGCTTTCCCCCACTCAAACGTGTGCTAAAATAATCCCAATTTCTCTCCTTTCTGTTAAAACGTTTGTGAAGCCATTTATGCCGCTGGTCTTTCCAAACCAATCTGCAAAAGGCTTTATCTCAACTAAGCCCTATTGCCTTTGTCAGAGTACTACTTGGTATTTATTTCCTGGGTCACTTGATTTGTACTTTTAATTTCCTTGTAGACCTTGCTGTCCAGGTTTCCGTTTTTTTTCCATGACGGCATGTTCACAATCGCTCCACCCGACATTATCGGGCTCTTTTCCTGGTTTTGAAACCGGGTTTGTTTCCAGTTATGAGCAGTTTACAAAAGCTCTTGAAATTCCCCGTTAAATAGTGGCGTGATGTGTGTATTTTCAAGTAACTAGCATTAGTTCCCAACTTGCGCTGAGAGGAATATGAAATCACTTTCGTGTTTATAAACTGGTAGACTGAGGGGACATATCGCAACTCTGAAGTCGGGACGCTACTTTCCAAATAAAGCATCAATTGGTCAGATTAGATCACCCATCAAATGCCAAGGAAATGGTAAATTCAATTTAAAAAAAAAGTCGGTCTGAAGCTGAAAAGCGCAAAATTTGGAAACCAAGTCGTTTTCTAAAAACAAATTCAACACCAGCTTTAAAGATTGAGCTGCTAGACCGTGTTAGTAATCGACTTGACGAACTAACACTGTAGCTCCTGTGGCTGCTTTGGGTGTAAGCATGAATCAAACATTTACAAAAAATATATGCGGATGGGCAAAAAACAGAACAAGCAGGTTCAACATATCACTTGACCAAAACACTTACCTCGGATAAACATGTCGATCATCACTATAAAACTTGTTTCAACTGCGATGGCTTAAAAAGTACGTCTTCTTGCACAGGTGTTTAAGTAAATCCTCAATTGATTTTTCCAAACGTTGCAACCAAGAGCTACATCGCAGCACAACACAGCATGCCTTAAACAACACTGCATTACACGGCTTAGTAGAATGCATCACAGCACAACACAGCATGCCTTAAACAATACTGCATCACACGGCTTAGTAGAATGCATCACAGCACAACACAGCATGCCTTAAACAATACTGCATCACACTGCTTAGTAGAATGCATCACAGCACAACACAGCATGCCTTAAACAATACTGCATTACACGGCTTAGTAGAATGCATCACAGCACAACACAGCATGCCTTAAACAACACTGCATCACAGCATGACTTAAACAACACTGCATCACACGGCTTAGTAGAATGCATCACAGCACAACACAGCATGCCTTAAACAACACTGCATCACACGGCTTAGAATGCATCACAGCACAACACAGCATGCCTTAAACAACACTGCATCACACGGCTTAGTAGAATGCATCACAGCACAACACAGCATGCCTTAAACAACACTGCATCACACGGCTTAGTATAATGCATCATAGCACAACACAGCATGCCTTAAACAACACTGCATTACACGGCTTAGAATGCATCACAGCACAACACAGCATACCTTAAACAATACTGCATCACACGGCTTAGTAGAATGCATCACAGCACAACACAGCATACCTTAAACAATACTGCATCACACGGCTTAGTAGAATGCATCACAGCACAACACAGCATGCCTTAAACAATACTGCATCACACGGCTTAGTAGAATGCATCACGGCACAACACAGCATGCCTTAAACAATACTGCATCACACGGCTTAGTAGAATGCATCACAGCACAACACAGCATACCTTAAACAATACTGCATCACAAGGCTTAGTAGAATGCATCACGGCACAACACAGCATGCCTTAAACAATACTGCATCACACGGCTTAGTAGAATGCATCACAGCACAACACAGCATACCTTAAACAATACTGCATCACAAGGCTTAGTAGAATGCATCACGGCACAACACAGCATGCCTTAAACAACACTGCATCACACGGCTTAGTAGAATGCATCACGGCACAACACAGCATGCCTTAAACAATACTGCATCACACGGCTTAGTAGAATGCATCACAGCACAACACAGCATGCCTTAAACAATACTGCATCACACGGCTTAGTAGAATGCATCACAGCACAACACAGCATGCCTTAAACAACACTGCATTACACGGCTTAGTAGAATGCATCACAGCACAACACAGCATGCCTTAAACAATACTGCATCACACGGCTTAGTAGAATGCATCACAGCACAACATGCACTACACAACACTGCGCCACGCAGCTCATAACTACAAAACAGAACACCACAGCACAGCGTGCGCTAAACAATACCACCACACACAGCTCAGCACAGGGCAGTATGCGCTAAACAATACTGTGGCACACAGCTCAGTACCGGGCAGTATGCACTAAACAAGACTGTGGCACACAGCTTAGTACAGGGCAGTATGTGCTAAACAATACTGTGGCACACAGCTCAGTACAGGGCAGTATGCACTAAATACTGTACCACAGCTCAGTACAGGGCAGTATGCACAAAACAATACTGTGGCACACATCTTGGTACAGGGCAGTATGCACTAAACAAGACAGTGGCACACAGCTCAGTACAGGGCAGTATGCACTAAATACTGTACCACACAGCTCAGTACGGGGCAGTATGCACTAAACAATACTGTGGCACACATCTCGGTACAGGGCAGTATGCACTAAACAATACTGTGGCACACATCTCAGTACTGGGCAGTATGCACTAAATACTGTACCACACAGCTCAGTACAGGGCAGTATGCACTAAACAATACTGTACCACACAGCTCAGTACAGGGCAGAATGCACTAAACAATACTGTACCACACAGCTCGGTACAGGGCAGTATGCACTAAACAATACTGTGGCACACATCTCAGTACTGGGCAGTATGCACTAAATACTGTACCACACAGCTCAGTACAGGGCAGTATGCACTAAACAATACTGTACCACACAGCTCAATACAGGGCAGAATGCACTAAACAATACTGTACCACACAGCTCAGTACAGGGCAGTATGCACTAAACAATACTGTGGCACACATCTCAGTACTGGGCAGTATGCACTAAATACTGTACCACACAGCTCAGTACAGGGCAGTATGCACTAAACAATACTGTACCACACAGCTCAGTACAGGGCAGTATGCACTAAACAATACTGTGGCACACATCTCGGTACTGGGCAGTATGCACTAAACAAGACAGTGGGACACAGCTCAGTACAGGACAGTAATGCACTAAACAATACTGTGGCACACAGCTCAGTACGGGGCAGTATGCACTAAACGAGACTGGCACACAGCTCAGTAATAATAATAATAATGAATACTTACATAGCGCCTATTCTCGGCTAGAGACCAAGCTCTAAGCGCTTTACAATCCACACTCGCTTACACAACGGGCTGCCTACCTGGGTAGTGCCGACTGAAGAGCTGCCAGCTGGCGCTTCATTCAGTCGTTTCCCGTGTCATCCAGTCAATATCGTTCAATATCGTTCACTCAGTTTCTTTACTTCCTTCATTCTTTCCATTTCTTACGCAGGGTGCATGCTATGTGTAACGTGTCATCCATACCAACGGCCAAACTGGCCTACTCTTCCGAAAGTTGGTGATGGGATTTTACGTGTGTGCAAGATATTATGCGTGCGTTCACACACGGAACCTCGGTTTGTAGTCTCATTCGAAGGACTGTATGGGAAATGGAGTCAGAACTAATGTTAACTCCGAGGGAAAAATCCCCCTGTACCGAAACGCCCCGGCAGAGATTCGAACCCGCAACCCCAGGATCACCAAGATTACGAGTCAGGCGCTCTACCAACTGAGCTATTCCAGCTCTCAGTACAGGGCAGTATGCACTAAATACCGTGGCACACAGCTCAGTACAGGGCAGTATGCACTAAACAATACTGTGGCACACAGCTCAGTACAGGGCAGTATGCACTAAACGAGACTGGCACACAGCTCAGTACATGGCAGTATGCACTAAATACCATGGCACACAGCTCAGTACAGGGCAGTATGCACTAAATACCGTGGCACACAGCTCAGTACAGGGCAGTATGCACTAAACCAGACTGTGGCATACAGCTCAGTACAGGGCAGTATGCACTAAACAAGACAGTGGCACACAGCTCAGTACAGGGCAGTATGCACTAAATACCGTGGCACACAGCTCAGTACAGGGCAGTATGCACTAAACAAGACTGTGGCACACAGCTCGGTACAGGACAGTGTGCACTAAACAATACTCTACCACACAAGAAGTAAGACATACAAATACACCACAGAAAAGGCGGATATGGCACAGGGTGGGGGCGAAGATGAAGGAAAGGCTGTATGAATAGCATCTGTATGCATGTATATTCATGTATGTGCATTTTTGTGCGGTGTGTGTGTGTGTGTGTGTGGGGGGGGGGGGGGGGGTAGCGAAAGGGAGAAAAGCACTCAAATATTTCCAGTTCTGAGGGCAGTATCATAGTTACATCGAGTTCCTGTTCCTACTTTTCTCAGTTACAAATTCTTACAACTTCTGCAATTTTATCAAGGCATTTTGAAACTGCATTCAAAGGACAATTGTGAAAGGATGCATTTTCTTGGTGAAGCCGAATTCATTCTAAACAAGAATTTTGCGCTCCTCTTCACTTCTGTATCAATTTGATCATTTGTTGTGCTGTGCTGTGGTGTACTGTGTTACACTGATCTGTACTGCTGCAGTGCCCTCTCGTTTGGTGTATGCTGTTTGGTTCTGATCTGCATTGTGTTGGTGCTACGTTGTACAGTGCTCTGCTGTCATGTGCAGTGTTGCCTGGTGCATGCTGTGTTGTGCTGTACTCTGTTGTGCTGTGCTGTGTTGTGTAGTACGGCTCCGTGCATGTTGTTGTACTGTGGTGTATATTGTTGTGTGGTGCTACATCCGATTGCTTATAGCATGTTGATTTCTGCTGTGCTGCACAGTACAACGCTTTGTTCAGTACGTGCTTTGGTGTGTGTTACTGCCGTGTACATGGTGTGTTGTGTTGCTGCAGCGGTATGATTTTTAGTGCTGGCTGGTTTGTGCTGTTTTGTACAGTACCTAATCATTCAGCTAGCGCATGCTTGATTATGCTTCGTTGTGTTGTGCAGTGGGTGTATGCTGTGCCGTGATTTGCTCTGCAGTACAACGCGGTCAAGCTTCTCTGCTGTGTTGTACAGCATTGCCCAGAGCCGTCCGTGTTGTACTGTGCTGTGTAATGCAGTATTATTCAACTCATAGTATTGTGCTGTGTAGAACAGTAGTGTCCAATTCATACAGCGCTGTTCTGTATGGCGGTCAGCATGCTGTGTGGTGCAGTATTACTCAATTCATAGTATTGTGCTGTGTAGAACAGTAGTGTCCAATTCATACAGCGCTGTTCTGTATGGCGATTAGCATGCTGTGTGGTGCAGTTTTGTTCAGTGCATGCTGTTTTGTACTGTGCAGCGAGGCACACTTTGGTGCAGCTGTATTTTGCATACAACTGGCCGTTAATGTCGCTGACAATCAAAATAGAAAAAGAAAGAATTGTCCGTTGTGTCGGCGAAGTGCACAGGCTTTATGTTGGTAGTAAGAGTATAAACAGCATCAAGCTGTCTGCTGCATCTCATTTTGGAGGCTCCAAGTGAGCAAGTAGGCTGTATGTTTGCATTTTTATGTTTTTTTTTTTTTCATATACGAGTGCTAACGTAACGCACCCGCGCGAGTATGTGGTGTGTGGGTGGATGGGTGGGTGCTTAAGTGCGTGTGTGTGTGTGTGTGTGCGTGCGTGTTTGTTTTGTGTGTGTGTGTGTGAAGAGAGAGAAAGACAGAGACAGTCAGTCAAAGACGGAGAAAGAGAGGGGGTGGGGAGGAAGAGAGAGAGTGCGTACGTGCGCGCGCGCGCGCGTGTGTGGGTGTGTGAAGTGAGAGAGAGACTGCGAGTCAGACAAAGAGATGGAGGAAGAGACAGAGCGGATACGTGTGTGTGCGCGCGCGCGTGTGTGTGCGTGTGCGTGAGAGAGAAAAAAAACTGGATCAGATTCAACCGCCATTGTTGGTTTCTTGTCGTCTCTCGTATTAGTTCCGAAAAGCCCCCTCCCCCCCCCCCCCTCTCTCTCTCTCTCTCACTCTCTCTCTCTCTCTCCAACCCCCCCCCCCCCCCCATCTCTCTCTCACACACACACGCCGCCACCATCATCACCATTCACCTCCAGCATACTGTTCAAAACAAGGACGAAACGGATGATTGCAAGAAAAACCTTTACTGCTCTGAACACTTCATTGTAACAGCAATGGTATTGGAATCTATTGTAATTCTTGATAGCAGCACCTCCTTTTAAACTGACTAGTTCGTGCATCATCACCATCGTAAAATAAATAAATGATAAAATAAGTAAATAAATAATGA
>CM065723.1:50209375-50214375 GCA_033310375.1 Conus canariensis | reverse complement strand
TGACGTAGGCCAGGGTGCGGAGGCGGTTCAGCTCCTCCTGTCCACGACAAGACACAGGGATCACCGGTTAGGTTGACGTTTTGCACGACCTTAAGGCATTGGTACATACATGCCGGCGACACAGCTCACAAAGACGTTGCTCACAAGCGCGCACGTGATGCATGTGATAGATACACGTGGCACACACATTTGCGCCCGCGCGCGCCCCCACACACACAACACACACACACACAATATATATATATATATTATATATATATATATATACATGCATCATTATTCTCTACATGAACTTATCACTACTCTATGATATCGGGCGGGGGTGAGGGGGAGAGGAATAAAAGCTTTCAATAAACGGTAATGCTGCAGATATTAGATATATGTCAGTCTTTTATACCGCATACTCTTTTGTGTGTGTGTGTGTGTGTGTGTGTGTGTGTGTGTGTGTGTGTGTGTGTGTGAGTGCGTGCGTGCATGCTGTGTGTGTGTGTGTGTGTGTGTGTGTGTGTGAGTGTGTGAGTGTGTGTGTGTGTGTGTGTGTGTGTGACCAAACATTGCCAGTGTCTGGTTTGTGACAGAGATTTGATCTTTCTCATTAGTCCCAAGTTATTTCCCCTTGCCTTCTCCCACACATATCTTCCCATTGTGGGATAAAAAAAAAAATGACCTCTCCCGGACTGAACATCTAAAAAACAAACAAACAAAACAACCACGGCGCAAATTTTCGGTTTATTCCTTAAAAAAAAAAAACTTTTTCAAATGTAGAACTAAACGGCCGGCTTCAGTCAGACAGACTACAATCCTAACAACAGTAACAGTGTAAGCTATTAACACGGTTTGAATCTCACCTGGCCCGCTGTGTCGAAGAGCCCCAGAACGAAAGACTTCCCGTCCACTGTGGTCGTTGCTGAAACACACCCAAAAACAGCAACGGTAATTAACGTTACAATTGAAAAAAACAATGAATGCACATAAGAAGCATAATGTCGGAATTTCTGCTGTGTCTTCTTTTAAACAGTTGGGCCACCTCTGAAAGCAAACAGGCTGACCAAAAGTCAGCCGATAGAATCCTCAAAAAGTCATGGAAGAAAGGTGTGTACGTAACATACAAACAATCGAACAAACAAGTTTTCAATACTTTCAACGCAGCCATAAGGAATAAAACAAAATCTTTGAAAAACAAAACGGTTATGTATACAAGCGAGCAAAAAAAAGAAAAAAAAGAAAGAAAGAGAGAGAGAGAGAGAGAGAGAGAGAGAGAGGTAAAAAAAAAAAAAAAGCCTTGCTGTCTTGAACTGGAAAGGTCTTGCTGTCTTGAATTGAAAATCTTCGCGCAGCTGTTCAACAGCAGCAACTGTAATAAAATACATTCGTTCTATGATCTTACAGCCGATAGCCCCCCCCCCCCCTCCTCCCAACCTACCAACCTATCCCCACCCCCCACCCCTCCACCAGCGCGCACCTCCAAACCAGATAAATGGGAGAGCATAACAGATCCCATCTCTCTGCTCCCAAGCCAACATTTCTCCCGGAGTTGTCTCCCATCAAGGCGCCACGACACACACTGTTAGGGGGATCGCAGTGGTATGGGGGAGAACACGGTGAGTGAACTCGCTCTGTGCTGCATGCTGCCTTCTGTCAGCCCTCCTTGACGGAGAAGTTCAAACGGCTATGATATCATTATTGTTATGGCAGCATGGCTGCAGAGACACGCCCAGCCAGGCCCCCACAACGCCACCAGACAGGAGGTTCCATGCAGTCTTCAGGCCAGACGCCTGCACTTGGGACTGGCATTAAGGTCAACAAGACACGGGCATGCTGAAGGGGTTTTTTTCTTCTTTTTTTGACTTCTGTGGGAATCTGTGGTCCGCCTCTTGCCCAATGGTTTGTACCCATTTTTTTTTACATACACACATATGCACGCACGCACACACATTCATACCCCCCCCCCCCCCCCCCCCACACACACACACACACACACATCCACTCTTCTTATCAAATGACATTCTCTCTCTCTCTCTCTCTCTCTCTCTCTCTCTCTCCCCCCCCCCCCAATCTCTCTTCTCCCGATCCCCCCCCCCCCCCCCCCCCCCCATCTCCCTTTCCATGTCTGGAAGATGCATTCAGCAGCATTTATCACCCGAGAAGCTTGCCATGTCGTGTTGCGTAGTAAGCACGCAGAGACAACAGTTAGCAAGAAACTCTCTCGCTGCATATCCCCTCGCCCCACCCCCTCTCTCCCTCCCTCCCCACCTCTCTCTCTCTCTCTCTCTCTCTCTCTCTCTCTCTCTCTCCTCTCTCTCTCTCCTACCACCCCCTGTTTTCCCTTTCTTCTCGTCTCCTGTTGTTCTTTTCATGTCCTTTGACTGTGTGCCTGTGAAAACCATTTCTTTTGCTTTCCCCGCCTTCGTCTGTTCGTTTCTAGCATTGCATGGGATACGAACAAACATTCTGTCGGTTCGGTGATAACGGCACGAGTACAACTTGGCGCTTTCTTGTCCGCCTCTGTAACACTGCGGATGGATCAACAGTTTAGTGAATTGTATTGAAATCACACAATTAATGTCTGTTGTTTACCTGTGTCCCCCGACTGTCTTGTCAAGCAACATTTAAACATCTTACTTCTGTGTCATTTCCTTCTTTTATTATGATGCATTCGACAAGACACGGCTGGGATCACTGTGAATTGTATACTCTCTCTCTCTCTCTCTCTCTCTCTCTCTCTCTCTCTCTTCTCCTCCCCCACACCCCCACCCCCCAAAAAAACAACAACCGAATCTTCCTCTCCCTCCCCCCCCCTTTTTCACCACCCCATCACACTACCAGCCATCCAAATCTACCCCCACCCCCACTCTCCTTGCACGCGCGCCCGCACACACGCATGGACACACTGGCAAACTGACACAAACCTAAACCGCCTCAGACAGGCAGGCAGGCAGGCAGGCAGGCAGGCAGACAGACAGGCAGGCAGACAGACAGACACATCAATCGGCAACAACTTCGTGCAGTTCACCGCTACTACTGTCGGCGCATTCGGCGCTAAGGGTCGGCGAGCACCTGGCCGACACACGTCGCCAGCGTCGCCGCGTTTCACGTGCACAACGTTACGCCGGCACGACCGCTACGACCTGTCGTGTGCCGGACCGAGACGGCATGCCACACATTCCTGACGAGGAAAAAAAAAAAAAAAGGGGGGGGGGGGGGGGTGGAGTGGAGGGGAGGGAGTGTTGGGATGGAGGAGGGAAAGAACAGATGGAGGAGAGGCGGAGGAGGGGTGGGGAGGACGAGAGAGAGAGAGAGAGAGAGGTGAGGGGGGGGGGGCGTAGCAGTAGGTCCGCGTTACTTATGTGTGGCATTCAAAGCTCGCGAGAGGATTAATTGATGTCGACAGCTGGCATTCTCCCTTCCCCCTTCCTTCCCCCCCCCCCCCCCCCCCCCCCCCCGACGTATGGTAGTATTTGCATGGGGGACGGCTGACACGCCATGTTGCTACGGTCAAAGTGTTGTTTCTGCGGTTGTAACAGACAGCATTCACCACTCACATCACCCGCTGTCCCTGTCCCCTGTCCCCTGTCCCTGTCCCCTGTCCCCTGTCCCATCTCCACGTTCTGTTTGCCGTGCTCATGTGGCAGTGCACGACTCATGACTCAGACTAATGATACTGCAAGTTCGTTGAGAGAGAGAGAGAGAGAGAGAGAGAGAGAGAGAGAGAGAGAGAGGAGAGAAGAGCAGGCAGGCAGACAGACAGGGGAACAGAGACAGTAAGAGCGGGGAGGCAGACACGACGAGGAGGAATGTATGGGTCAGCCACATGTAACGGCTGCCCGGGCTGTCCATAAAAGAAACTGTGAACTCAAGAGAAGATGATGCCGACAAAAACGACGACGACGACGACGACAAAGAAGAAGAAGAAGAAATTAGAATAAGATGATGACGATGATGATGAGGATGATGACGATGATGATGAAAACGAAGAAGATGATAAAGAGGAAGTGGAGGAGGAAACTAAGAAAGTATTGAGAGAGAGAGAGAGAGAGGGGCACACACACACACACACACACACACACACACACACACACACACAGAGGCGGAGGCAACTAAACCGGCAACGCCGCCTACGCCAATCGTACCTGAGAAACCCATTCACAACCTCAACTACTAGTAATACAAGTTCTCCCTGACTTTCCCACGGCGCACGGCGGTTAAGAGAGAGAGAGAGAGAGAGAGAGAGAGAGAGAGAGAGAGAGAGAGAGAGAGAGCGGGGCAGATGCAGGAGTTGGTGCACGCAAGTCGGTCAATGACGAACATCAAGTGGCGAAGGTCGGCCCTGGGGGTCCCCACCTCAGCTAGTGGGAGCGGAAGTCGAATCACTGAGCGTGTGTGTGTGTGTGTGTGTGTGTGTGTGTGTGTGTGTGTGTGTGTGTGAATAAGCATGTACAAGCGCCCAGTGTGTGTGTGTGTGTGTGTGTGTGTGTGTGTGTGTGTGTGTTAGTTAGTTAGTTCTTCAATTTAACGTCTGTTCACTTTAAGTGATATAAGACAAAATAATGCAGAAATGAGTGGATGAGAGAAATGGAAATAGTGTATGCAAAATGCTAGTATAGGCCTACGTGCGAGTGTGTGTGTGTGTGTGTGTGTGTGTGTGTGTGTGTGTGTGTGTGTGTGTGTGTGTGTGTGTGCGTGCGTGTGTGTGTGCGTGTGCGACTTTGACAATTGAAAAGAAAATACTGTTCTAAATTTAACAATTTAAAAGATAAATTTAAAAAACAAAAACTAGAAATATTTATACAAACGAGCCAACTGGGCTTAACATCAACGAATTTATAAATGTAAAAAAGGCGTGAAGATTCTGGAAAATGCATTGGGAATCTTTTTGTCGGAAGTTGGAAAGAGATGAGTTAAAATAGGAACAATCAAAAAGAAAATGCAGAGTATTGAAACTGTCGACTGTTCCACAAGCGCATTGTAAATTTCTGTGGAATTTTGTACGAAGAGCGTTA
>CM065723.1:50199375-50201875 GCA_033310375.1 Conus canariensis | reverse complement strand
CGTTCACACGCTCACTACGATCACGCCACTGGTGTTATCAAGTGGCAGTGACGTGTTTTATTTCTTTCTTTCTTTCTTCTTTTCTTTTCTTTTTCACAAGACAAATGATGAAATCTGGAAGGAAACGACGATGACGTTTGTCCGTCTAAACGATGCTGGGTGGTGTGGTGTGGGTGGGGTGGGGGGGTGGGGGGGGGGGGGGGGGGGGGGGGGGGGGGTCGGGTCATCCAGTCCACACGACGAACGAGTCTTTCCCAAGGGAAAGCTCCCCATCCAACTCGGTCAGTGCTGTTCATTCGGTGAGAGGAGTGTTGTGTGGTGTGGTACTAGCGGTTTTCTGAACTGGCTCGCACGACACAGGCAGCTAGCCACATTATTTTTCGTCCACGGGAGTCTTTGACTATATTATGTTCCTTTATTATGTTTCTCTACCAAGAAAGAAAGTCATGACTGCTGTTAACAGACTTGTACTGTGGTCAGAGGAGCGAACGATCTCTATGTCACATCGCTATTCAGCTGCGAAGTACAGTAGCCTTTCTTCAAGTTAGGCGTCATAATTCAAGCTTGATATTGTTTGAGGAAAAGGGAAGGGGGGGGGGGGGGGGGGGGTGGAAAATGTAAACTTCAGACACCAAACAGTTTTCGAAAAATGAAAGAAAGGAAAATGGCCTGCTGAATCCTCCATCAGCAGTAGACCGGTTGGTTGTACATGAATGTTCTCGCATGCCCCTTCTTCCCTCCGCTCCCCCCCCCCCCCCCCCCCCCCCCCCTCCCCCCCCCCCTCCTCCCCATCCCCTTTTTCCCCTTCCTCTACTTTACTGACCACTCTCCGTTACCGACCCAACGTGCAACAGGCGATACTTTACGTTTCGAATGACGTGCGAAAATTCTTGGGAACACGGATCATTATTTCCTGGTGGAAACACTAGAAATAACGTAAACACACACACACACACACACACACACACACACACACAGGACAGACAGACAAGAGACTGACAGAGACAGAGACAGAGACGGACAGAGACAGAGACACTGTGACATAGAGACAAAGAGACAGACAGACCAAGAGAAAGAGACAGACAGCAGCAGACAGACAGACATACAAACAGACAGACAAGACAGACAGAGGCCCACTGAAGCACTGAGGGAGAGCGGGAGATAAGAAGCCCCGGGGGCCCCCTTGTCACCGTACAGAGACAGACTGGGGCCTGGATCACGCCACTGGATGAATCAGCGAAGGCCCGTTCATTGCGACCCCATTCAAACCGTGGCACGCGCCGTTCGCATCTCCCCTCTCCACCCACCCCTCGCTCGCTGTCTTGCTCTGTACGACAACAGCATAGTAGACGATCGAGCGAGCGAGCGATCCATCGACCGATCAGTTGGGGTCTGTCTGACAGGGTCATGCCAGAGACACGTAATCGAACCTATGTGACACGTCACTTCGGTGATCGAGTGGCAATTTCAAAGCCGGAGAGAGGGGGGGGGGGGGGGGGGGAGACAGGAGAGAGAGAGGAGAGAGAGAGAGAGAGAGAGAGAGAGAGACATGCATTGCGATCCTTTCAAATGACTCACACGTCCCTGAGTTGTCCTGTGCTTTTCGTGTTTTAGTGTTTTAATGTGTGTGTTTGAGGAGAGAGAGAGAGAGAGAAGGAGAGAGAGAGAGAGAGGAGAGAGTGAGCCTGTTTTCATTTGAATTCAGCAACAATGAGAGAGAGAGAGAGAGAGAGAGAGAGAGAGAGAGAGAGAGAGAGAAAGGGGGAGGGGGAGGGGGGACAGACAGACACAGAGAGACAGAGAGATGTGGAAGAAAGAACAGACAGATGAAAAAGAATGGAGAAGAGGGAAGGAATGAAAATAAAATCACACCCAAATTCAAATCATCACGGCCAATGGAAATACGGCTGTTAGACTATCACGGCTGTTAGGCTATCTCTTTGCTGATCTTTTTGCACTGATCTAATTCGCGTGTCTGTTCTCGTTTTGTTTCATTTTGTATTCACCCAGTTCTCAAATCATTAACAATAATTATCAACTATCAACATCATTGTCATCATGATTCACCATCCTCATCACCATCCTCGCCACCACCACCACCACCATCATCATCACATCCTGATCACCCCTCAAAATCTCAACCCCTGTTCTATGTCCTTGTGGGCGCGCATCTTTAAAAACCCACCAGAAAAAGAGCCCTCACTAACTAAGCTCGGGACCTCGCCAACCGCCAGCCACCACCAGGACAAAAGGGAGACAAGACACACTTCCTGTCCCTGCCGGAAGAGACGACCGGAAGCCCATTGACAGTGGATTCCGATGCCGCTGATAAGCCGACATTCCAGCGCCCGTCAGAGCCCCGGCCGACGTCTTTCCTGCTTCCTTCTCCTATCGGCGGGTGACACAGCCAACAATGAAGGGCTCAAGTGGCCTGCCAGTCCCCGTCACTGCTACCTACCTCGGAAACTTAAAGCGGTCGAGCCGATCAAGTTACTTCCCC
>CM065723.1:50189375-50191875 GCA_033310375.1 Conus canariensis | reverse complement strand
CACCATTGGCCAGTCTTTTGGCCAGGCATGTCTTGCCTACCATGCTGTCTCCCACCAACACACATTTGATGTTGCTCTTCTCCAAACTCCTGTTCACCTGGGCTTTCTCTTCGGGACACGACGTCATCTTCATACTTAGTAATAACTGTCGTCCGGCAGATCACAGTCCCTAGGTTTACGCTGAAAAAAAGTTCTCTTCGTCTTGTCTGATCACAGTTCAAAGTCGTTCCGATCGCGTCGGTCTGCTTCGAAGTCAGTGAGTTCTTTTGTAAAACGAGACACGCGCTTAATTCCTTCTAAAGCTGCACGCACTGAGCGATGTGTGTTCAGCAGTTTCGCTTTGGACGCAATACGACCACGCGAGCTCGCGGCGCTGTTTTTGTGGACCGAAAATATGATGACGTCAAGGATTACCCTTTCCGCTCAGCCAATCAGAGACGCGGATTCCCTGGCCTGCCGCGTGCATCTCTGTGTGTGTCAAGGCTGAGTAGACATGAATCGACTGGGACAAAAGTGAGAGGGCCAGGCAAGCCTGACTGACATTCTTCTGAGTGAAAGAATAATGATATTCCCGGTCACTTCCCCTCCCCCACCCCCACCCCGATATGTTTTGTAGGAGGGTGCGGTGAGTGACTCCAAAAAAGTAGACGTAGTAAACAGTCAAGTGTGGGCGTTGGTGTATAAGTGCGTAATGGCCCGGGTAGAAAGGTAGGTGTGCGTTCGCGTGGAAGAGTTTAGCTGGGGAAAGAGCACTTACCACTGTTGAACAATATATACGTATGTTTGCGTAATGTTAACCGGGGGTTTGAGACTGAGAAGCATTGAGACGGGGTGGCCGCATTTTTCCTTCAAGTGTTTTGTTCAGCTGTAGGCCCCTCTTTGGCGTGGGCTCAAGGTCGGAATGTTTGCGAAAAGAGCGATGACTGATTATTACCTGTAAATACATAGCTCGGGTACACGTCATGGTCTTCAACAGCGGTGCCAAGTGACGCCCCCGGAGCGTGCTGACTGGGATTTGTGACTGGAAAAACTAAAAGAAGAGCAAAACTAGAGCATGGTATCAGCCTGGTATCACTCAAGCATTTGTACCAGCATCATGATTGTTATCAGGAAGATAAGGATAGGCACAGGCCAACAAAATCGGGTTTATTATTGAAAGAACTAACAGAAGATGAAAACTAGAGCGTGGAATAAGTCTGTTATACAAACATTAATTCCAAACCATGATAATAATCATGAAGATGATAACAGGCCCAGGCGACAACACTGGAAAAACTGAAAGAAGAGGAAAAACCAGAGCATCGAATCAATGATCAATTCAAACATATGATAATAGTTATGAAGATAATAACAGTCCCGGAGCTACAAAATCGGGTTTGTTATTGGAAGAACTAAAAAGAATCGGGAGAACTACAGCATGGAATCAATGTGTTATCAAAACACTAATTCCAGCATCATCATCATAATCATGAAGACAGTAACAAGCCCAGGCTACAAAATCGGGTTTGTCACTGGAAGAACTAACAGAAGAGAAAACTAGAGCCTTTAACAATTCATTATTCAAACATTAATACCAGCACCACGATAATGATTATATGAAGATGATAACAGGCCCGGGCCTACAAAAATCAGGTTTATTATTGGAAGAACTAAAAGACGAGGAAAACAAGAGTATCTAACAATCTATTATTCAAACATTAATACCAGCATCATAATAATCATAATAAAGGTAATAATGCGTTAGAGAGAGATGAGGAGAACGATAGTTGTCAATTTGATGGAGTTTCATTGACTTGTGTGGTCTTGGATGTATTATGATTGTGTCCCACAAATAAATGACACTTCCACTTGATACAATGAAGTAGATATTCTCGGGTTCGAATGACATGACAAGCGCGGTGAACTGGAAAACGTTGTGTGAAAGTCAAACCAATGGATGAAAGTCACTCAGCACCTGCTTACGTCACAGTATAACTCACGTATTGGGTTAAACTAATGGGGCACAAACTTCAAAGAAAAATGACTGTACCGCCGAACGAGAGGGACGAACAAACTACAAGACAAAACACGACGCGTTTCGACCTCTCTAGTCTTCTTTAGGCCAGACAAACAGCATTGAAGACAGTGAAAACGAAGAACGAACAATCACTGATCTCCTCACACTGGGCGCACAATGGACGTGGAATGAATGATGGGGCACCGTTTGGAAACACGATGCTTCAACATGCCCGTTAGTTAGTAACAGTCCATACTACATTGACAAAGAGCTACTACAAGGAGTGTATTGCTCTATCGTTTTCTGACCGAGGGCAGACAATACGCTTTCCGAGGACAGGTACTGCAGTTAACCAGTTGGTCACCAGAGACACTCTTCAACCGTTCTGTCTTGAGAGGTATTGAGAGCTGACTTCAACGGGGTGACCGCCCTGACATGACCCTTCGCGGTCGGCTGGGCTATCAGCAACATTCTCTCTCTTTGTCTCTGTCTCTGTCTCTCTCT
>CM065723.1:50169375-50184375 GCA_033310375.1 Conus canariensis | reverse complement strand
CGCACCACGCACGCACGCACGCACGCACACACACACACACACACACACACACACACACACACACACACGCACACACACACACACACACACACACCACACACACGCACGCACACACACCACGCACACACACACACACACACACACACACACACACACACACACACACACACACACACACACACACACACACACACACACACACACGCACACACACACACACACACCACACACACACACACCACCACACACACACCACACACACACACACACACACGCACACACACACACTTGATATGGATGGTCATTCCTCAGTCAAGAGACAAATAGTCCTCCTCCTTTCAACTAAGCCGTGTAGTCTATGGCTATACACACAGAGAAAGATTAGACGCCAGTTCTTGGCCAGCAATCTTATTTCGCCCGCAAACCCCCCTTTTCACATGATCAAATTCTCTTAACCAAAAAAAATAGCTAAAAAACCTACAAAATTAAACAAATCTAATCGCCCGCAAACCCCCTTTAGCTATTTTTTGGTTAAACAAATCTAATTGCGCGAAAAGGGGTGTTTGCGGGCAAAATAATTTTCCTGCTCTAGAACCGCACATTTAATCTTTCTCTCTGATTAATCTTCTATCTCAAGCACCACCAACAAATCAGAACAAACAACTGGTTTCCCGTCTTGGTTAGTTATTTTTACACACACCGAATTTATATCCTCACCAACTAATTTTTTTAAATTGACTGTTTTTGTCAAATGTATATGACTGATAATCGCAAAACCCCGCTTCAAGTGATGGCAACACTCTTAGAATCGTAGATGGCTGACCATTAAACAAATTAGCATCTGTTTTTAATTCGCTTAAATGAACATACAGCCTTGGGTTAATTAGAAAATCGGATGCTCTACTACCTGCATACTCGTAGAGGCCACTTTCTAAGTACTTATGGGTGTTAACACTATACGTTTCACCGCTATCATAAAAGCCCAAGATTCTAGCAAGACCTTTAGGAAAAACGTACTCTCGCCTTTCTTCTGGAAAGTGCATAGTAATTATAAGATTTGCCTCATTAATTTTTAACTTAATGCCAAAATTGCTAAATACTTCTTTTAAAGAACAAAAGTTGTAGTAACCATCACGTATTTTTAACTGCTTTAATAAATTACCTTGCCCGTCCTTAACATTCGCCAGTTATTCTTAGCTTTTTCAGATATATTAATCCACCTAACTTTAAAACCAATTTCTCTAAGAGCAACCCTATTATTACCGCGCCTATTGCCAATTAGATACTTTAAAAACACGCGCTGGTTTTGCTTGGTTATATAAAGGAACATCCTTTTTAAATCCTTTTTTAAAAAATCTATTTAAAAATGGAACCTTTTAAATATAATGAAAGTGCCACTTACGATGTAGGAGGGGTTTATGAGCCCAAATCTTTGGACTTTAGTAGCCTAACCATCGCAGTGGATGAATCATATGGCTTTCTAGTCAGACTTGTAAACCCACTAACTAGATATTTAAATCCTCCAATAAAGAGTGATAGAGTGCCATCAGCATGGTCATCCAGCCCTATGACTTTTTACCAGAATCAGTTAAATTTTGCCATTTACTGTTCAACTACTGGCTGTGGTGTTTCATATGCAAACCATTTATACCACCCCAATCTCTTAGTAAGGTCAGTATATAACTTTCATGTTTATTACAGTATAGGCGCATACTAACTGAACTACAAGTACCCCTCCCCAACGACAACGCGTTTAATCCATTCAACAGCTCAATGGACAAGAATGCATATGAAAGAATCTGCAACGAATTTAACATTAACCCTTCAAATAACTTTAGACAAAAGTTAGACCGCAATCACGGGTTAGGCACATTGTATTTGTGGGGTCAGCGTAGAGAGTATAATTTTGACTACTGGCCCGGCCACACCTCTTTTAAGTCAAACTCCCAAGTTAGATTGGGATCAATAGAACAAAAACACCCCAATGCTTGGGCAACATTTATCTTAGATGAAAGTAAAGGCCTAACAATGCCAGGAGTGCAAAGACTTAATGACTCCATACGCACGTACGTTTGGTGTCTATTAGGAGCGCAAGCACAGACCAAGTCTAGCATAGTGGATCAATCTACAGGCTTTGACGCCAGAAAACAATTTCTAGCCAATTTAGAAGATGCTATTAACTCTGCTGTTGATTTGCCTTCCAGCATACAAAGGTACCAAAACGTTCTTTCACATGCTAGGTCAAAGGTTGACTTTGTTGTGGGTCATGGATTATACATGCTGCCTTCTGACCTTAGACTACAGATTGGCATGATACAGAATTATAATAATGAAATCCTCATAGCAGGAGACGACCAAAACTTAGGACACAATCAAGGTTTAAACACAAGGCCCGCACCAGCCATTTTAAAAAAAGTATCTAGCCCAGAACCTGCAGAAAGCGACCCCCGCCAGTTATAAGCAGCCCACAGCCAGAAAGCGACCCCCCGCCCGTTGATGTACCTCACCCCGACAGACACACTAGCGAAAAGACAGCCCTTGTTGTGTTTTTAACTTTTACTGGACTGGCTATACTTTATTTCACTAAAAATTAAACCGGCAGCCAGCACTCCTAACGTCCACAGATGGTCAGCCATATAACCAGCCACTTTGCCTATGGTAGACAAAACCCAACTAACAACACTGCCTATTATGCCAGGCAGAGCATCAAGCGCTTTGACAGCTAACTTCTTTAATAAGTTTGCTAGATGACGCAGTTGTTTTCTAATCCAACTTTTACCGGACTGAGGCGTTGGAGGCGCTACTGACCCTGTTGGCGCACTGCCGGTTAATGCATAAACCAGTGTAGAGATAGCAAACCCAACGGCTGTTAATATACTAACTATTGTAATCCCCTGCTCTCTGAACAGAGTCCTTATTCTTTCTGCTAGCGTAGTATTTTCATGAAGAGTCTGTTTATAGTTTCTCTGATTCTGTTTGTTTGGTAATCTATTTGTTCTCTGTTAGTAGACAGCGTTCTAACCTGTTTGCCTTTAGCTCCATTAAACTCCTGTATTTTCGCCTGTATTCTAGCCTTTACTTCTAACCCTAAATTGTTATCATCTGCATCAGCCAGTTTATTTTTTCTTCTCTTATCTCTCTATCTAGCTCATCAATTTTGACAAGTTGTTTTTTAGCTCGCATTTATTCTCTTTTAGGCATCATAAAAGACCCTGAGTATTCACGTCAAGAGCAGCTTTAAGATTATCTGTGTACACTCTCAGACAATGGAGGTCATCAATTGTTTTAAAGCTGCTTCTTCTTCAGGGACTCAGCTCACGTTCTCTTTGACTAGGCATGAGAATCGCAATTGTTTTTAACTGTGTCCCCTTTCATTAAAACTCGTCTCAATTTCTGTTATTGCCTCAATCTGTTCATTTTGACTTAATTCTGAAAGGGTGTTTGCATTTCAGATCGTGTTGGCAAGCCTTTGCCCAAGTTTGTAAAGCTCTAACGGCTCAGACCTTAGATTGCCAATAAAGTTTAACTGCCTTTGGTCAGAAATAGGGAGCTCTCTAAGAATTGTGCTCCTGCTTAAAAACTGGGTTGGGTCTGGTTTTGTAGTAAGCGTACAAGCTTTCCTTTACTAGTTCTTACATACAAATGATTATTTTTCATCTGTTAAAAATTAGAAACATTAAGCGCTTCTGGCGGCTCTCGCCCATATGCATATAACGATTCAATTCTATCTAACAATCGTATTTGCCTTAATCCTACTCCCTGCCATGCCTGCTCTTCAAGTTCTTCTTGCAATAAAGGACCGGCTCTTATTTTCTTCATCTTCTTCTTCAATGGGATCAATCGCGCCAAAATCTTCATCACCATATTTATATATTTATTATTTTTTGTTTTATAAAAAATGAACCCATACGGCTGGACCTCGATCCATTCAGAAAAGCGAAGGAGCCCCATGGCATAAAAGGCATAAGACAGACTGTGCGCGTTGTAAATAATCCATCAACAATTGAACCCAATGAAATGTTAACAGTAAGATTTAGTGACCTCGGGCTGACGATGTTATAATGCCAGGCACTGCCAGGCTGTCATTCAAAATAGACATTGAGTCGGCGGATCCTAATGCTACTGTCGTTGCTAACCTGGGCAGGGCCATCATTAAAAATATGGTAATTAAACTGGAAGGTAGAGAAGTCTTCTCACTGAGTAGCGCAGACATTTTTAATCTCTATTCGGACTGTGGCTGCCTAGAACAGAAAGAAAAGACAAAATCTTTCAGGGGATCCAGAGCCCAAACGGTCTTAAGCACAGGCTTAATGCTGCAGATGCAAAGGAAGACTAGGGAGACCAGGCAATAGCGCGAGCATTTAAGAACAGATTTTGCATCCCTCTAGATTTTGAACTGTTAAAAACCCACACCATATTACCAAGGCGCACTAAGAGACAAACTTACTTACGAACTGACATTCAATGACAGTGGTCTGTTATTCTATCAGATGACCCAACAGCTAGATACACTATCAGTAACATCTCTCTTATATTTGATGTTGTTACTAATCCTGAACTGGCTAGAATAATCTTAAATCAGTATAAAAGTAGGGCGGTTGTTTACTTTGAAAGAGTTTTACACCACAGTCTAGCGATTAAAAACAAGCAAGACACTGTCTGGGAAATAGCTATAAGCAATTCTTTAAGGTCCCTAAAGGGGGTTCTCTTGCTATTTACTGAACCCTCAGCTCCTTTTAGAGAGGAATCTGAGGTGTTTTACAACCCAAAAATTGAGCAGTTGTCTTGCACAGTAGATGGCAAGCCTTTTCAGTTGTATTCGCTGGACTTTTACCCGACCAACACTTTGATGAAATAAGAAAACTGTTTGCTGGAGGCAGACAGACAAGCCCCATAGCCGATCATGTGTGTAAAAAACTTCACCTTCACGATGTAAGACTCGAAGATTATCTAACAGACAAATATGGACTATGGCTGGATTTTAGATCCACGTATGACAACAGACTGCACGGGAGTGGAAGAAGGGTAGGGTCAGATGGCATACTCATACAGATTAATAAGGAAGAGGAGGAGAATGGCAGATACAAATGCACGTTTTTGTGGTTTATGACGCCCAGCTGAACATTGAAGAAAATAGACTGAAAGAAATAGCCTATTAAAACAGATGGATAGTTTGAACTTTTTGCCTAAAAGACCCGCACTGTTCGCTTATTTGTGGGATTACTGGGTGTGGGAAAACTGTCTTCGTGCTTGATTTGTTACAAACAGTCTACAGGTTTCATTACGAGTACATTGTTATATTCTGCACAACCATTAAGCACAACAAGTCTTACAAAGAAAGGCAGTTTGTTTGGACAGATGAGAATATATTTTTAGTTGATCCTACTGACAAGCTAAGCGACTGTTTAGAACATTACTATAGGCTGTTTGAGGGAACTGAAACGCTGTTTATTATTGATGACTGTTCAGCCGAACAAGACATTGTTAAAAAAAGAAGGACCCTGTCTAAGCTAGCCTTTAGCGGAAGACACGCATTAGTTTCTGTTTGGCTCTTAACTCAAAAATACAATGCTGTCTTAAAAGACTTTAGATCGCAGTTAAAATCAGTCATCTTATTCTATACTAAGGACAGGGATAGTTTTGAAGAATGTTTAAGTGAAAACTATATAATCAGGGACAGGGATGAACTAAAAAAAATAAAAGAGCAGCTAGAAAAATCTAAGCACGCTAAACTATGCTTACGGACTGACCCGCCAGTTCAATACGTTTGCTCATTATAGATTGCTCATTATAGATTGTTTATTACAGATTGTTTATTACAGATTGTTTATTATAGATTGTTTATTACAGATTGCTCATTATAGATTGTTTATAATAAATTGTTTATATTAAAAAAATGTCTCGAGGGCCAGAATCAAAAGCGGAGTTAGCTCCTAAATGCGTTGCAGTAGAGATAAAAGATCTAGCAGATACAACTGACTTTGATCTAATAGGAGTGGCAGGAAATGTTTATGGATTTGAGTACACCGACGATGGCGTTTACAAACGAATAGAAATTGAAGGTAAAAAACGACAGCAATATCCTACCCTGGAAGAGATAAGAAATCTAAGGGCAAACGATTTTGGCAAACACGAATACAAACTTCATAAACGAGAGAATGCCTGGGCGTTGCTTCCTGACATTAACTGGGATTTAAAGTTTGAACTACGAAGCCCCTATGTATACTTTGATAAGAAATACAATTTTAGAAAAGCTCTGAATGAAGGACGTCTTCTTGCTAGCCTAGTCCCAGGAACACAACAGAAAAAGCAGATTGAAATAACTAAGCAGGGCTCTGAATATATGCTGCGGAGAAAGAAGTCCTTAGCTGAAGTGGGGGGCGACACCGTCGGCTTAGAATTTAACCCAAAACTAGAATCACTGCCTAGAAAAATGACGATGCTTTTTCGCTTATTTATTACTCCAAGGGAGGCTGATCCTAGTTTGCCAGAGCACACGTTAATCAGAGGCGTACAAATAAAGTCTGAAAACTTGGGCGGACCTCTTAGGCTTGTTATTGCTATTACTAAAAACGGGGATGAAATAAACACTTCTGTATCTTCTGACAAAGTTACTGTGATGGTTGACAAAGACAAACTAACAGTACTCGAACACAAATGGTTGGTTGACTGCAGGACCTGGATCAATGAAACAACTTGCCTGGGTTATGGTAGCAGGTCCTTGAGGAAGAGGTGGATGAGGGCGCTTCGGTTCAAAACCTTCTTGGCTCAGGGGGACAGGTGGGAATGGGTGACAGTGGGCAGGGAGAAATGGGGAAGTGAGGAAGTGAGCACTGCCAAAAAGCTGAAAAGTAAATACTGCTAGAAGATGAAAAGTGTTCAGCAAGGATTGAGGGGGAAGGAAGGAGAGAGTTGGAAGGGATGAGGGGGGGGGGGGGGGGTATAGAAGGAGAGGGCAGGGTGGGGAAGAAGAGAGAAATGGGTCAAGAGCAGAAGACTGGGGGGGGGGGGGGGGGGGATAAAGTAAATTAAAAAAAAAAAAGTAATAATAATGTTAAGAGACAAAATCAAGATAAGTAAGAACAAAGGGCTGTTATGGAGGAAAGTCAGTGTTTGATATTGATTCCATTTGGGTGGATAGTGCCAAGTTTGTGAATAAGGAGGGACTCTTGTTCTTTACGTCTTATAGAGGAAGATGAATTTTGCCAGACTGCAGCAATCTGCATGTGGGAGAGGTTGTGGCCTGAAGAGCAGAAATGGTTTGCAATTGGTGTATTGTAACCGAGACGGACTGCTCGTAGGTGTTCTGTGAAACGGTCGTTAAGGGTTCTGTAGGTTTCTCCAACATACAAGAGGCCACAGAAGGAGCAAGAAAGAATGTAAACTACATTGCGGGACTGACAAGTGAAAGGGTTGCGTATGGAAATTTTGCCTGAGGGGCCACAGATGGTTGTAGAAGAGTTTAGTTTTAACAGTACTCGATTTTATTTTCATTAAGTATGTTGATTTTATTGCGTTTTACTCTGTTGATGAAGTGCTGCCAGAAGGGTTAATAAGAAGATATGTACAAGATTAAAAAAAAAAAATCTTGTTTTAAAATGGAAGACGGCCAGCAGTTTAGATTAAAGCACATGACTGAGCTTGAAGAAGAAATAGAAAGTGACTTAAATAAGTATAGGGTTACTAGAAAGAAATATGCTAAAGCTTTAAATGTCCTTTCTTATATAATCACCGGCTCATCGGTTGTATCCAGCTTAAGCACTGGGTCTAGTGTTGCTCTTTTAGCTACTGGAGTTGGGACACCGATATCCATAGCTTTTGGGAGTGTTGGTTTAGGGCTAGGTGCCGCGTCCACGATTGTAAGTGCTGTTTTAAAGAAGCTAACGCCCAAATTACAAAAGCACACTGCCATTGTAGCCCTAGCAACAGCAAAACTTCATTCATTAAGGCTGATTATAAGCAATACATTACTGGATGGAAAAGTAACAGACGAAGAATTTAAACGAGCCATGGCTGACGGTGATGATTACAGACGCCAAAAGATAGACCTCCAAAAGAAATGGAGAAAGACTTTTACTTCACAGCAGGTAGACGCTGAGGCAATCAGAAAGAACATTGCAAAGCAGAACCCTGCAAACCCAAAAACGAGCCTGATTTAATTATTGTATTACTTATATATTCGATCTTAAAAATGACGACCAAAGTAGTTACAGAGCTTAAAAATATATGCTGCGCCCTAGAGTTAATGATGGAGCGGGGGGCTAATGAAGAAGAGTTAAGAAACAAGTTTGACGAATTAATTACGGATCTTTTTGAGCACGCAGATATTCGTGAAAGTGTAACCAACGTAATCAGTAAAATGCCAGATTCTTGGCCCAACCCAGTTATAAAGTGTATTGCAATTTTAGTTAATATTATGGCTCCTGATGACGTTGAATTGTCTATTTTTACTAACTCTGAAGGAGCAGCTATTCAATTTAACTAAATTTTAGTATTTATTTTTTGTATTACCCCAAATTAGTAAATATTAGCTAAATTTTAGTATTTTTTTTTTGTATTACCTATATATTGGCCTTAAAAAATGACGGCCACAAAGGCGTTGGATGTCAAACCGGTGGGCAATATATTTAGTGAATTAGTCATGGACATTATTAACCCCTCAAACGTTCAAGAAAGCGTAACACATGCTATTTCTAAAATCCCAGGGTCTCTTCAAATTGACCCGCCAGTAAAAGTGCTGTTGGCCATTCTGATTGAATATATAACCCCCGATGATAGTAGTATACTAGTCTGGGTTTCAACTAGACAGAAAGAAGTAATCAGCTATCACGACTTTAATTCTGACTGGGCCGATTACATGCTTACACAGTTTAATCATGCGAGTGAAGAAGCGAAATTGCGCGGCTCCGGCTGGTCTGAAGGAACGGCCCTTGAAATCAGATTAAGACAAGCCAAATACTCTCCTATAGTCGGCAATTCTTACCTTCCTCTCCCAAGAGAGTTAGAGTTAAAACGAGCAGTCTTAAATATACATAATTCAGACAACTTATGTTTCATGTGGTGTATTTTGGCGCATTTACATCCTGTTAAAAATCATGCAAACAGAGTTTCTAATTATAGGCAGTATATAAATGAGCTGAACTTAAATAACATAACCTTTCCAGTGAGTATAGAAAGTATATCTCAGTTTGAAGAGCAAAACAAACCAATAACCGTAAGCGTATACACATGGTCTGTAGCAGACAATCTAGTCCCTCTAAGGATTTCTCCCGAAGCCCCTACTTTAGGCGAATCACTTGAGAATCATGTAGACATGATTCTGTTTGCAGACGGTTCCAAGAGCCATTATGTATTAATCAGATCAATTAGCAGACTTCTGGCTTATACGTCAAAGCACGAATCTAAACAGGAGCTTTGTAGAAGGTGTTTAGTCAGAATCCCATCTATAGAGGCAGCTGCTGAACATAAGAAACATTGTAAAAGTTTTGTAGACTGTAAAATCGAACTTCTTACGCCCCCACCAGGGTCTAAAGTTGGTTTTAAGAATGTACACAAAATGCAGATGAGGCCATACGTAGTCTATGCTGACTTTGAAGCGATTTTGCCACAGTACTACAGCCCTCAACAAGAACAAAAAACAACCCTATTATCCCGTCATCAGATCTGTTCTTATGCATTTGTTATTGTTAGGTCAGATGGCGGACACACACAGCCGGAGATTTACAGAGGCCCCAACGCAGCCGATCGATTTTTACAACACATGAAACAACTTCGCAATCAATTCTCTAATCAGCTGAACCTTTCAGACATTAAGATGTCCCCCGAAGATGAAGAACGTTATAAATCAGCCACACACACTGTTGGATATGTGGCTCGGAGCTATCACATAATAGTAAAGACGCGACAGCGGCGGAGGCAAACTCAACAGTGAGAGACCATGATCACATTACTGGAAAATTCAGAGGGGCGGCGCACAACAGTTGTAATCTTCAACTCAAGGTTGACCCCGAAAAATGGAAACTGCCTATCTTCTGTCATAACCTACGAGGCTACGATTCTCACTTTATCATGCAAGCAATAACTTCTGATTGTAAGAGAGTTAGCTGTATTGCACAATCATCAGAAAAGTACATGACCTTTACTGTAGACTGTTTATCCTTCTATGACTCTGCCCAACATCTGATGGGGAGTTTAAGTAAGTTAGCAGAATCTCTACAAGACTGTCCAATCACTAAAAAATATTTCGACCCATCTTTAGTCCGTAAAGGCGTCTATCCTATGAATACATGGACTCGTGGGAGAGGTTTGACGAGCCGGCGCTGCCACATAAAGACGATTTTTACAGCCGTCTTAGAGGCGGAAGCATATCTGACGCCGACTATGAATACGCGCAGAAAGCCTGGACAGAATTGCACTGCAAAACGATGGGCGACTATCACGATCAGTACTTATTAGCTGACGTGTGTTTATTAGCTGACGTCTTTCAGAATTACAGAGCTACTTGCATGAAACATTACGGTCTAGATTCATCACAGTACATCTCTGCCCCGGGCCTCTCTTGGGATGCATTCCTGAAGTCTACAAACATTGAGATTGACTTAATCTCGGATCTGGATACACTTCAGATGATTGAAGACGGGCTGAGGGAGGCATTAGCATGGCCTGTCATCCTTACCGCAGAGCCAACAACAAGTATTTAGACGATTATGATCCAACTAAACCATCCAACTATCTGATGTACTTAGACGCCAACAATCTGTATGGGTGGGCCATGAGCCAGGCACTTCCATTAAGAAACTTTAAAATGATAAGCGGGCCTCATGATGTTACTGCCGTGTTGAGTATGCTATCACAGCTTACACCCGATAATCCAATAGGACTAATCTTAGAGGTAGACTTAGATTATCCCGCAGAGTTGCATGACCTTCATAATGATTATCCTCTAGCAGCAGAAAAATTAAAGATGAGTCCCACAGAACCGCCTAAACTCGTGCCTAATCTTCGACACAAGACTAAATATGTCTGTCATTACAGGCTGTTACAGTTTTACTTAAGGCACGGACTAAAACTAAGAGCTGTTCACCGAATAATTACTTTCGACCAAGGGCCTTTCATGAAACCATACATCATGAAGAATACTGATCTTAGGACTGCGGCCACTGACGCTTCAGAAAAAGACTTCTTTAAGCTGATGAACAACAGCTGTTTTGGCAAGACGATGGAGAACGTACACAACCGTAAAGATGTAAGATTAGTTACAAAAGAAAAACAAGCAATTAAGCTGGTCTCTAAACCTAACTACCAAGACTTTAGACGGTTTAGCGATAGCCTGGTTGGCGTTATGATGAAGAAACAGAATGTGAAGTTGGACAAGCCGGTGTTTATCGGGTTTGCCGTGCTAGAGCTGTCAAAGTTATTAATGCTTGAATTTCTGTATGACTACTTTAAACCACTGTACCCAGAATCAAATGTCGTTTACACAGACACTGATAGTTTTATTCTGGACATCCCAACTGAAGACTTCTATGAGGACTTAGAGGCGGAGGTAGCTAAAGGAGCTGACGGATGGTACGACACATGCGACTACCCAAAAGATTCGCCTTTACATTCAACCGTGAACAAGAAAGTGATTGGAAAGATGAAGGATGAACTTAATGGGACGATTATACTAGAATATGTTGGCTTACGGGCAAAGATGTATAGTATTGCTACCCAGACTTCTGTTACAAAGAAGGCCAAGGGTGTAAGTAAAGAAGTTGTCAAAAAAGAAATAAGTCACGACAACTACAAGCAGGCTCTCTTTGAACGCAAAGTATTTTATCACACAAATGTTAATCTGCGCTCTACTCTTCATCAAGTAAACACAACTGCTATTAATAAGAAGTCACTAGACTCTAACAATAGCAAGCGAACTTCCGTTAACCCCGAGTTTTCATACGCTATAGACCACTGGAGAATCGACTTGGCCGACTTAAATTAAGATCTTAACTAGTACTTAACTAGTACTTAACTAGTACTTTACTTAAGAACTTAACTAGTACTTAACTAGTACTTAACATGACTTGCACTTAACTTGTTATAACTGACTTAACCAGTACTTAGCCAGTACTTAGCTTGTACTTAACCAGTACTTAACAACACATTTAAAAAAACTAATTTATTAAAAATGGGTCTACAGCGGGAGGTTGTACTTTTTTTGCAGAAGCTGGTTCCTTTACTGTTTTTGTGGGGGTTTGTAACTTTGTTGCTAAGTATGGCTTTAGGCGCTTGTATGCCAAAAGCCCTCCACCAACAACAATACTCCCCAGTACATAATAATACATCTTATAGTTTGATTGTGTTGTTGTTGGTGGCGGCGCTGGTGCTGATGTTGTATTACTATCTAATAATTTTTGTTTTGCTGCTTGGTTTGCTTTTTGCAGTCTGTTCCATTCAGCTAGTTTACGACCGGCCTCAACGCGCCCAGCACTTTTAGACTTAGTAACACTACTCACCTGTGGGACACTCAGTTGTGGATTCACTTGTGGGGCACTCGCCTGTAAATTCACTTGTGGAGAATTCACTTGTGGGGCACTCGCCTGTGGAGTCTTCTCCTGCTCGCTCATTTTTTTTAGTCTGATTAAAATTAATATGATTAAAATTAATATGATTGAAAGTAATTAATCCATGATGAATGGACATAGCAACGTCCCAAATCTATAATACATGTCACATGCAAGAGATTCTAGAGACTTGGTTAAAACCGGATCTTGTGTTAAGTCATATTTTAAATCTTCTTCTGAATCAATCGGCGCTATCTTGCCTACTAACTTAGCATATAAACTAATTATTGTCTGCCCCACCGATCTAACCATTTTTGATCCTAGCTGTGCCTCGTACCTGGCGTAATACTTCTCAACGTCTGATGTAGACAATTGCTGAATCTGTTCAATACTTAGTTCAACGCCTAGATACTGCCTGGTTTTTCCACATGCAGCCAGCGAGTATAATCTTTCTTTATGACAGAGGTCTGCCGCCTCCTCACACTTTAATAGCTCGTCGCAATCCATTTTTTAAACTCTTTTTAAAAACAATAAAAATAATGTTTTCCCCCACTACTTAATTGTTCAGCATTATATTGTTTGGTCAATCAGTGGGAGATTGCATCTCTTAGGAGATCCAAGTAAAGGTTGTTCTGTACAATTCTTAGCCACTTACAATGCTTGGGTTATTGAACAGCAGAGCTGACCACTCAGACTGTTCCACATCTTTTGATCTCCCTTGTATCCTTGAATGGATCCTCAAGCATAGGCTCAAAGATTGTCCCCTACATCTTATACTGTGTGCATAATGCTTTTAGTCTTTCAGCAACTTTTTTCCTCTCCACATTTTTGTTTCGTTCCATTTGCTATCCTTCGCTGGCCGCTTCGGGGGTGCTGTTGCATTCTCTTTTGAACCCTTGGTGGTGAGAACACCACAGAATTATGGACTGTGGTGTGTCTCTATTTGACACCAAGAGCACAGACACAGTCAGCCGTGTCTCCCTGATGAGTCCGATCCAGCGGACGAAGGGCCTAGGAGCAGGCAATACAAATAGATGTGCCTTCGAGAGGGATTGCGGTGGTTCCCTCAGGCGGCTAGTGAAGGGTTTCTCATATTTATAATATATTCCCCCCATTTTCTTCATCCATTTTTTTTTTTTTTTGTTTGTTTTTCGTTTCTAAAAATTCAAATCTTTGCCAAGTCATTACTATAATGACTGAAGAATTGTTAGCCTGCACTTGTTTTCCCCCACTACTTAATTGTTCAACAAAAATAATAAAACCATGAGTTTAACGTTGGTTAATTATGCAGTGCCCATTGTCGGTGTTATAGTTTATTCAACCCTAGCAAAATGTTTGTTAAGAATAAAGCCGTCCAACATGGGAAAGATAGAAGATTCGCCGAAACTAGTTACAACCTTATTTTTAGCTCTGGCAACAAAAGATTATCTGATTAAAAAGCACATAGACAGTCTTTCATATTATGGTTATTTTAATTATTTTTTTAGTTAATAAAAAATATGAGCACTGCAAAGATCATCAATACTATTTACCACTGTGCTGTAATCGGCGGTCTTAGGATATAGCATGTTAGCAAAAAACATGTTTAAGATGAGGCCGGCTGATCTAGGAAGGTTAGACATTGAGGATGTTGTTAAGGTTATAGCTGTAATAACGGCGGGGATTGCCTCAAAAGACTTTCTTGTTGCACAGGGGATTATCCCAGAAAACATCAATGCATAGAAAGATTGATTTATAAAATATTCATTCTAAAAAATATTGATTTATAAAAAAGATTCATTCATTTATAAAAAGATGTCCGGATTAGTTCTGATGGTGGGAGGAGCTATTGTTAATGCGTTGGCTTTCTCCGGCAGCAATTATATGTTTAGTAAATTGCGGTCTGATGAAGAGAGAGAACGCCATAACAAAGCAATGGAAGATTTAGCTAAGGCAAGAGACGCTTACGAGAAAAGGAGGATTGCTCACTTAGACTTTATTAATAAAAAGTTAAGAGAGCAGGGACATGCAGAGCACACATTTACAGACGTTGATGAAGCAATGAATGAATATTACTTAGTGACAGGAAAGAAGTTTCTAACATCGTCACCGCCAGAACTGTCTGACTTTTATGAACCGTCTGAGGATCAGAAAATGGTAGAAATAGGCTTTATTATAGGTGCTATGGGAGCAATCTTTCTTCTTGCATATTCAATCTAAAAAAACATTGTTAAAAATGTAATAAAAACAGTCCCTTCTTATGGACGATACAAAGTACAAAATATATTATTCACCTGGAGGGTATTGGAAAGGAAAGGCTGCTATTGATAAACTGAGTAAAGCTGCTAGGGTGTCTGAATCAGAAGCGAAAGACTGGCTTTCAAAACAAGCGATCTGGCAAATATATCTGCCTGCCCCAAAAAGAATAATTAGGCCTCGATTTGTTAACTCAGTTCCTAATGACACCCACCAGATGGAC
>CM065723.1:50159375-50164375 GCA_033310375.1 Conus canariensis | reverse complement strand
AGGTTCCAGCCTATGAGAGGAACGTCAGCTAAGACTCCTGCAGACACATGTTCAATGAACAAGGAGAAGACAAAGCTTCAAAGCAAGAATGAGAAGAAGGATGCTTCGACCTCTACTGAAGTGTTAGAACTGGACGAAGTTTATAACGGCATGCTCCCTACTCGACCCGGCACTAACACCGGCGCTGATTCGATTTGTAAAAATCCGTCGTGCGTAAGTGCAACCATTGACACTTTATGCGATCGAGTCAAAGCATTGGAAACAACAATAGCTCACCTGTCCAATATTATTGTGAATTTGAGAAAAGATCATGTGTCGGAAGGGAAAGGGGCGGTAAAAATAGTGCAGCCCGTTCAGAAGAATATGCTGTACTCTGATGCTGTTAAAACATCAGCTAGTGTTACCCTTCCACTGAATAAAGACTTGCCTGAAATGCCGATGAAAGAGGACAGAAGCAGGGCAAAGAAGCCCAAAACCACCCATTTGCCTGCGGTGAGGGAAAAGAACGCGGTTTCTGATGCGAATACTTCCGATGACGTAATGCCGTCGACGTCATCCTCTCAAAAAAAGAAAAAAGTCATTACTGAAGTTCGAAATGCTGGATCAAAGTCTGAAAAGTACCTCCAGACAGAAAAAGATCTTCCTGGTATTGCCATCCTGCACGATTCTGTACTGAATGGGGTGCAGGCACGTAGGCTTGGTCTTTCCTATGGACTTCGTGTCATCAAACGTAAATGCCTGTCCATGGATGATATTGAAAGAGCTGCTAGATCTGCTATAAACGCTTACCAAGAACTCGATGCTGTCGTGTTGCACTGTGGCATCAACACCCTGAGAAACAAGACCCCTCAGGCTGCCAGTGAAGCTTTTGTTGCTGCCGTGCGCAAGTTACAGTCTGAGCATCAGAAAGTGAAAGTCGTTATTAGCAAAATTTCGCCAGTCAAAGATCCTTCCCTGAATGCAAAAAGAGACCTTTATAACGCCTTGGTGTTTGCCGAGCTGGTGGAGAACAAGAATATCTCTTTCATCAGCCACGAGAACCTGCAGCCGAGAGGTCTCCGGGATCAGCTTCACCCCAACCAACGAGGAGCGTCAGTGCTGGCCGGAAACTTGGGCAGACATCTTCACGGTCTTTTCTGGAATCAGCCCAAGCGACGTTCCAAATCGTACATTCAGCCGCATATGGGGTTCTTTGACTGGAGGGGTTTTTGGTACCCCCACTGGTGACTGCCTTGACAATGTATATTTTGAGCTGTAGTTAATATGTGAATGTGTGTGTGTGTGTGTGTGTGTGTGTGTGTGTGTGTGTGTGTGTGTGAGTGAGTGGTGTGTGTGTGTGTGTGTGTGTGTGTGTGTGTGTGCGCGCGCGCGCGCGCGTACGTGTGTGCGTTATGCACTGATGAGAACGTGTGTATGTGAGTGTGTGCGCGCGCGAGTCTTTGTGTGTGGCTGTATGTATGCCTGTGTATAAATGTATACATTATGTTGGCTTGTGTGTTAGATATACCTGGATATTCTGTTTTGTGAAGGCACACCACATTCATCATTGCAAGTGTTAATTGAGGTCAGACCTGCACTTTGGAGACATACAAGTTCCCTGAATAACGAGTGTTCATAGCCTTCATCGTTCTCATAGTCAGTATACTTAGTAGTGCGCTATTCAGACATTGGTTTATTGTTTATATGACATTGTTCTTTTCGTGTTTTCTTTGAATGTATAGTTTATTTGTTAAGAAGATGATGTTCCCCAATGTGGGCTATTTCGTTTTTATTACTACTGTAATAGGTCACTCTCAATATCAATCAATCTTGTTTGGTGGAGAATGTGCCGTGAAAACCTATAATTTGCATAACAGCAGTTATGTTACAACTTGCAATCTGCCATGAAAGCTAAGCAAAATGATTGTTTCAAAATATTTCAATGGAATGCCAGATCACTTCCCAGTAATTTATTATCTTTTGAAAATCATGTTCTGGAAGGAAACCACTCTGTGCTAGCACTTCAGTCTCTGAATGTGGAAAAGCACAGACTACCAAATTTGGAGAATTATTTCTACCCTCCACTTTACACAGTCAGTGAATCAAACAAAAAAGTCCAGACTGCGCTATACATCAGACGGGACCTGGAATTTACTAGGATCGTTCCATTTCCGGTGCCGCAGGAAGATGAAGGTGTATTTGCTACAGGTGCTGTAATCAAAGTGAACAAAGACTCAGTTTATAATATACTTTCTGTATATTATCCTAATGGACCCCAAGAGGATAATACAGACTGGATGAAGAATACAAATTTTACAAGTAAGAAATGGATCATTGTTGGCGACTTTAATGCTCATGCACCATTTTGGGATTCTGAGTGTTCTAAAGTTTCATCCAACAGATTCGTTGAAAATATTATTGATTCCTCTTTAGTTTTATTAAATGATGGTCGAATCACAAGAATTCCAGATGTTTCAACTCACAAACCTAGCGCGATAGATTTATCCTTAGTTTCACCTAGCATTGCAGTAAACTGTAATTGGTCTATAGGAGAAGATTGTTTGGGAAGTGATCACCTCCCCATTACTATAATCTTTAATGATGACATAAATAATGATGTAACAGACATCGAAGACAAAATTCCAAAGTTTAATTATAAACTTGCCAACTGGGATGCCTACCAGATTTTTCTTGCATCGTATAACACAACATTTATTGAGAATGATGATGTTAATTTATTTTATTCTAATTTCAGCAAAGTCATACTGTTAGCAGCCGAGCATTCTATCCCTAAATGTAAATTTAAAAAGATTGGTAAATATATAGGTAATGTATGGTGGACGGAAGAATGTAGACTAGCTGTTAAATCAAAGCGAATAAGTTACAAGGCTTGGTTACGAAATAAGACAGAAGAAAATTTTGTCTTTATGAAGCAAGAAAAGAACAAATGTAATAAAATTATTGCTCAAGCTAAAAAGAAATACTGGGCAGAATTTTGTGAGACCGAAGTAAAAGAATCGAAGGATATGTTTAAAGTTTGGAAAAAAGTAAAACAAATGAAAAATTGTTACAAAACACAAGCTTACCCTGTAAAATTAACAAAAGAATTTCCAAGCACAATGGATAAGGCGGAAGCTTTCTCCCATTTCTTTTCGGAAAATAGTCGAGCTGTAAATCTTCCAGCAGAAATCAAGTACCATAGACAAAAAGAGGAACAAAAAGAACAATATAAGAGTCCCATACCAGACAATAATAACTACTTAAATTCTCCATTACAATCATCAGAACTTCTTGAAGCGATAGAATCCATTACATCTTATGATTCAGCAGTGGGCCTAGATGGTATTTCTTACGAGCTTCTTCGTCACTTGCCTTCTTCGTGGAAAATATTACTACATTCGTTGTTCCAAAAATGTTGGACGTACGGCACTATTCCTACAATCTGGAAAAGTTCAGTGGTAGTACCAGTACCAAAAGAAGGTAAAACGAGAACATCTGTAAATAGCTATAGACCCATTGCTTTAACATCCCATGTTGGTAAACTTCTTGAAAAAGTTGTACAAACACGTCTATTATATTATTGTGAAAAAAATGACATTATTCCAGTCCAGCAAGCTGGATTCAGAAAAGGGCGTTGTACAACTGATCATTTAGTGAAACTAACTTCTCATATAAAAAAGCAATTTTCACGCAGAAAAAGTACATTAGCTACATTCTTTGATGTAAAGAAAGCATACGACCGTGTTTGGCATGCTCGATTATTGTATAAACTGAAAAATATTGGTATTTCTGGGAATATGTATGATTATATAAAAAACTTTCTAGAAGGAAGAAGTATATGTACGCGAATTGGTAAAACATATTCATCATTCAGGAAAATAGATATGGGCATTCCTCAGGGATCTGTTATTGCACCTTTATTATTTACGATCCTTATACATGATCTCCCAAAGGCATTATCAAAATCCACCAATGTAGTGCAGTATGCAGATGATATTGCCATTTGGATTAATACTTCATTAAGGAAGCACTCGAATAAAAGGGCAGTAAAATTTGTACAGACAATGTATCAAGGAGAATTGGACAGATTATCTGCTTACATGAAAGAGAACGGTCTTGAATTATCTGGTGAGAAAACTTGTTTAATGCTTTTTAATAATGGTGAAAACCCAAAAGCTCTGCCCAACCTTATTCTTGACGACAATGTTCTACAATATAAGCAAACAGTCAAATTCTTAGGAGTGTTTTTAACACCGAAGCTGAACTGGAAAAAACATATTGAAAATTTGATAGATAAAGCTAGGAAAAGATTAAATTTGCTCAAAATTATATGTTGTCAACCATGGGGTCAAGACTGTACTGCACTTTTACATTTATATACATCGTTAGTCCGATCAAAATTAATATATGGACAGGAAGGATACTTCTCGGCATCTAACTACCTTTTAAAGAAACTGCAAAGCTTAGATAGTAAAGCTTTAAAATTAGCTTTGGGTGTTCCAGTACACACAAACACAATGAAATGCTATAAGGAGACAAACATTTTACCTCTTAATGAACAACGAACGTTGGATGTGTCCAAATACGTTGTAAGAGGCCTATCTGTAAAAAACTCTGCTACTGATGAAATTCTTATGGATTCCAACAAGGAATACCCCAAAAGGTCTAAAAATATATCATACATAGAGCCAATTAGAAATTTCACTTGTGAGCTTATGTCAGAATGTAGTATTGATATTGATGCAATTTCGGAGGTTCCCATTTTTCCTCAAATGCCCCCATGGGAGCATCTCAACGCAAAAATTGATGATGAATATACTACTTTGAAGAAAGATGACAGTGTAAATATTCTAGTAAATGAAGTTCGAGAACATCTCGAAAAGACTTATCCAAATCATTTAAAAATATTTACAGATGGTTCAATAATGGAAACGTCTGACAGTGGTGCTGGATTCACTATACCATCCTTAAATGTGCAAAAGTCTTTCTATCTAGGCAGAGAATTTTCAATTTATACATCA
>CM065723.1:50133140-50135640 GCA_033310375.1 Conus canariensis | reverse complement strand
GGCACCTCCTTCTCTCCTCTTCTCTCTTTCTCTTCTCTGGGTGTATTTGTTTCTCAGTCTGTTTTGCTCTCTCTCTCTCTCTCACTCTCTGTCTGTCTGTCTATCTGTCTGTCTGTCTGTCCTGTCTGTCTGTCTCTCTCTCTCTCCTCTCTCTCTCTCCTCTCTCTCTCATTATTGGTTGCCTTTGTTTCCCCCCATAGACGCCATTTCCCGTGGTGTGTAGTACCAGACAAGTTGACTGATGGATTGATCGGGGTGGCCACTAGATGACCTCCTGACCTAAATACTGGGACACCAAGGGAAAGCACTCCTGCTTGATATATCTCGCTAACGTCCCTCGGGCTCAGACTTCACCCGGATGAATACGAACAATTCCACAAGAAGTGTGTGTGTGTGTGTGTGGTGTGTGTGTGTGTGTGTGTGTGTGTGTGTGTTGAGTTGTGTGTGGTGTGTGTGAGCGGTGTGTGTGTGCGCACGCGTGCGGGGCCCTTCGCTTGATTATAAATATATATATATATAAATAGTATATATATTATATATAATATATATATATATATGTGTGGGGTGTGTGTGTGTGTGTGTGTGTGTGTGTGTGTGTGTGTGTGTGTGTGTGCTTGCCGTAAATCTGGGGTAACGAAAGCCAACTGCTTGTTCTTTTTGTGCTTTGTTTTTTTTCTCTCCTCTCTGTCTCTCCTCTCGCTCTCTCTCCTCTCTTTAATATATTTAAATATATATAAAATAAATGTGTGTGGTGGTGTGTGTGTGTGTGGTGGTGGTGTGTGTGTGTGTGTTGTGTGTGTTGTTTTTGTTTGTTGTTTTCAATTTAAGTCTTCCCACTTAACGGATTACAGACAGAGAGAGAGAGAGAGAGAGAGAGAGAGAGAGTGTGTGTGAAGAGAGAAAAAGAGAGAGGAAGAGGGGAAAAAGAGAGAGAGGGAGTGTGTGGTGTGGTTGTGGTGTGTGTTTGTGTGTGTGTGTGTGTGTTTGTGTGTGTGGTGTGATTTCTTTTTTGATAAGGGGTTATTGAAAAGTTAAAGATAAATTCCTACTGACTTACGTAATAAATTGGGGGGGCAAATGACAAAAGAAAAAAGCATAATTATTTTAAATTTATGGTAATTTCAGTGGTGTCGATCTATCACGTGAAATTTTACTACCAACCTTGTGCACTGTATTCTTTGCACTTGGACAATCAGTAATAGTACTCACACTAAGAATTCCCCCACAAAACCAATTTAACATTTTTGCGTATTTGGTTCGAAGGAATTCAAAAACGCATCCTATGAATTAGGATCTACCTCTCTAGATATCGGACTTTCGAATTTTCTAATTGCGTCTTGGGGGGAATGGTGTGTGGGTGGGTGTGGGTTGTGTGTGGTGTGTGTTTTGTGTGTTTTTGTGTGTGTACAGCCACTCCCCCTTCCCCCTCTCCTCCTAGCAACCCCCCGAAGCTCTCCCCCTCCCTCCCCCTCCTCCCCTTTCCCCCTCCTCTTCTCTCTCTCTCTCTCCCCTTTCTCCCCCCCCTGCACCCGTTCAAAATTCCCTCTGTCACCTCTTTCCACTCCCACCATCACGGGCCGAAGGGCGTGCTCTCCTTTCCCATCCTTTTTCTGTTTTTTTTCCTTTGTCTGTCTTTCCCCTTTCTTACCCCTCTCCCCCTCTCACCCCCCCCTCCCCCCCCCCCCCCCCCCCCCTTTTCTCTCTCCCCTCCCTCTCTCTTTTTTCCTGTCTCTATGTGCCTTTTTCCTCCTTGCTTAGTTTAAATTTACTTTCAATTTTTTGTTTAGGGGGCCCATCAAAAAGAAATTTGAATACTGATTGTCAGTGAATACACACACACAACAACACACACACACACACACAACCACACACCACCCCCACCCCAAACACGCACCCACCCCCCCCACACACACACAACAACACACACCACAGCACACAACACCACGCACACACACCGCACAGAGAGAGAGAGAGAGAGAGGGAAGAAGAGAGAGAGGACAAAACAACACAAACACAAAAACAACAACGGCCGCGCGCGCGCGCGCAACACATACAGAGGGGAGAGAAGGAGAGCTAGGAAACATGGGGAACATTGTTAGCGCACGAAAAAGACAACAGGCAAAATAAGGCCACGATGGACATAGATCATGAAATTACTGATTGTCCGAGTTGTTGTTGTTGTTTTTGAGCAGGAGGGGTAGGGAGGGGGCGGAGAGCGGGATGGATGCAGGGGAGCGAGGGGTTAAGGGGGGGGAGGGGGAATACAAGGGGGGGGGGGGGGGGGCACAGTATATGAAGGGAGTCTTTCTGCTCTTTGTCTGTGGTTTTTCGACAGGGGAAAACTGAATACGGAGTGGACGGAGGGGGGGGGGGGGGGTGGTGAGGGGGAATGTTTGAAGACCGAGGAAGGGATGGAAGAATTTAGAAAAACGAACGAAAAATGGTAAAAAAAAGAAAGAAACAAAGAAAAAAAAAAAACAGAAGGAAGCTATGAAAGAAC
>CM065723.1:50113177-50133040 GCA_033310375.1 Conus canariensis | reverse complement strand
TGCAGCAAGTGCGTAATGCCTGTTCTAATAATCTGAATTTATCTGAAATCATAATGACGCCTGAAGACCAACAACAGTATGACTCAGCCACTCACTGTTGGATTTGTGGGGCGGCCTTGGTTGCCGCCGCAGAGAATCCAACAGTAAGAGACCATGATCACATTAGTGGAAAGTTTAGAGGAGCAGCACACAGTAAATGCAATCTTCAACTAAAGTTTGAACCAAAGACATGGAAGCTGCCTATATTCTTTCACAACTTGCGAGGTTACGACTCTCACCTTATAATGCAAGCAGTAACCAGCGACTTCAGGGTGTCATGCATTGCACAGTCATCAGAAAAGTACATGTGTTTCACTTTAAATAACATGTCTTTCTACGACTCTATGCAACACATGATGGGTTCATTAGAGTCACTGGCTATGTCCTTAAAGTCCTGCCCAATAACAGAAGAATATTTTGACCCAACTCTTGTTAGAAAGGGCGTTTACCCTTATGAGTACATGAACAGTTGGCAAAGGTTTGACGAAGATACACTTCCGCCTAAAGGCGCGTTCTTTTCTAGTCTTAGAGGAAAGGACATCAGTGATTCTGATTACCAGCATGCTCAAGATGCGTGGCAGAAGTTAGAGTGTAAAACGATGGGAGACTATCATGATTCCTATTTAATGGCGGATACCTGTTTGTTGGCGGACGTCTTTGAAAATTATAGGAAGACCTGCATGAAACATTACAGCCTGGATCCTGCGCATTATATTTCTGCGCCTGGGATGAGCTGGGACGCTTTCTTAAAATTTACAGGAATACAGATTGATTTATTGTCTGACCTGCCAATGCTTCAGATGATTGAAAACGGATTGCGTGGGGAATCAGTATGGCGTCGCACCATTACTGTAAAGCAAACAACAAATACTTGGACGACTATGATCCAAGTAAAAGGTCTAACTATCTCATGTATTTAGATGCAAACAATCTGTATGGATGGGCAATGGCGCAATCACTTCCATTACGCAACTTTAAAATGCACACAGACGGTGATACGAATAATATTCAAAAAGCATTAAAGTGGTTGGGCAGTTTGACGCCAGATCAACAGTGTGGATACATTCTAGAAGTTGACTTAGAATATCCTCAGGAACTCCATGATTACCATAATGACTATCCATTAGCAGCAGAAAGTCTAAAGATGGCAAAAACAGAACCACCTAAACTTGTGCCTAATCTTCGAGGCAAAAAAAATTATGTCTGCCATTACAGGCTTCTACAATTTTATTTAAGACATGGTTTGAAGTTAACAGCAGTTCATCGTATAATTGCTTTTGATCAAGAACAGTTCATGAAACCATACATAATGAAGAACTCTGATCTCAGAACTAAATCCACAGATGCTTCAGAAAAAGACTTTTTCAAGCTGATGAACAACAGCTGTTTTGGAAAGACTATGGAGAATCCGCACAAGCGTAAAGATGTTAGATTGGTCACCAGAGAGAACGATGCAATTAAGCTAACTTCTAAACCTAATTATCAGGACTTCAGAAGATTTCATGATCAGCTTTTTGGCATAATGATGAAAAAAAGAAAGTCAAATTGGATAAGCCCGTTTTTATTGGGTTTACTGTTTTAGAATTATCAAAGCTTTTGATGTTAGAATTTCTTTATGACTACTTTAAGCCCTTGTATCCTGAGTCCAAAGTACTTTACACAGATAAAGACAGTTTTGTTATAGATATCCCTACTGAAGATATCTATAAAGACATGGAATTAGAAGTAGCTAAAGGGCATGCGGGATGGTACGACACATCTGATTATCCTAAAGATTCGCCTTTGCATTCAACTGTTAACAAGAAGGTTTTAGGAAAGATGAAGGATGAATTATCTGGAGGGGTGATCAAGGAGTTTGTTGGTTTGAGGTCAAAAATGTACAGTGTTTCGTGTCAAAAAAAAACCATCAAAAAAGCAAAAGGAATATCTCGCAGCGCTGTGCAGTCAAGCATAT
The DNA here is from genome assembly GCA_033310375.1 of Conus canariensis. Lineage (NCBI taxonomy): Eukaryota > Metazoa > Mollusca > Gastropoda > Neogastropoda > Conidae > Conus > Conus canariensis. The sequence goes on along the minus strand of CM065723.1, from coordinate 50,131,047 downwards.
CCCATGACAACTATAAAGAAGCATTGTTTGACAATAAGACTTTTCATCATGACAACGTAAAACTACGATCTAATCTACATGAGATCAACACAACTGTTGTAACAAAGAAGTCATTAGATAGAACAAACACAAAACGTGTGTTTGTTAATCCAGAGTTTTCATATGCAATCGGGCATAATTACATACCTTCTTCATCCGCGGGTTTATATTTTTCCACAAATTTATCTAGAAGCTCAATCATATCAATATCCAATTCAGACAAATTTTTTCTCATGTTTGCTTGATGTGCACGAATTTTTTTTATTATTTCAAGATATTCTTTATCCCATATTTTGATAATCAAAATTTGGGATTTTGGGCGTAGGCGATCAGGATGCGTTGCCATGTACCGATGAATCCACTTAATTGTTTCCTTAATAGCTGAACTCGTATCATATGATTCTCGTATTAATTCTAAGGTCTCTTTTTTTATCATCATTTTAGTTTCATGTAAGATTTCTTCCTTTTGAGCTTCCATTTTAAACTCAAATATATTTACGTAAATTAATTAAGCGGAACTGTGTCTGGCGGGATTATTTGCAGTTCTTCTTTCACAAAAGATCTTTGAGGGGCTGGTCGTTTTGTTGTGTCAGTTTCTCGTAAATAATACACAGGCGGATTCATCTTTACAATTCTTTTTATTTCATATGAGTCAACACTCCAAACTGGATCGGTTGCCCTGATGCGGGTGTCCCCTTCTGCTTCTCCCGGTAAATAAAGGTACCTTACTTTCAAACCAAATGGTAATAGTTTGCTTGATGAACTGGCGTCTCCTTCAACAACATTTATTTTTTGTTTTTTGATTGCTTGTACTGGTTTTAGACCTGTTAATTTAAATTCTTCATTATTCATTGCGCGCAAAACTGAGGGCAGTCTTTTTACCCATTCTGTGTTGCGAGAATTGTCAATCAGCTCTCTGTGATACTGGTAGGAAAAAAGCCTTTCAGATAACTGTTTGTTAAAGTTTTCAACCAAACCCTGTGATCTGTGAACACCCGGAATGCCTCTTTTAATGGTAACTCTATGTTTTAACAATAATTGATTCACTTGACCTTTAAATTCTTTTCCATCATCGACTTGAATCATGCGAGGATAAGTTAAGGGTCCTCGTTGATATATCAGTTGTATAGCGACAGCAACAGCAGAAGCACTCTTTTGTGTTAATGGTTCCGCATCTTTGTATCTTGAAGCTATATCAATGACTGTAAGTGCGTACTTAAATCTTTTTCGTCTAATCGTATCATGGGGTAAATATAGAAGATCCATTTGATGGGTGTCGTTTGGAGTTATATTCACAAAGTGTGGTCTCTGTAGTTTTTTAGGCGCTGGTAGATAAATTTGCCAAATCGCTTGTTTAGATAACCATTCTTTTGCTGTTTGTTCACTGACTCCCGCTGCTTGGCTTAGCTTTTTAATTGCTGTGATTCCCTTCCAATATCCTTTTGGCGAATAATAGATCTTGTTCATTTTTATTCAGCCAATACTTTGTGCAACAAAATACACAACGGTCATGCCAAAGACAATAAACAATATTTCTTGCATCTTTTGTTTTTCTGATGGTTGATAGTAATCGCTAAATTTTGGTGGGGGCAATGTTTCAACTTGTTGGCCTGTTACTAGAAAATATTCTATTATTGCCTGGTCAACATCTTTAAATGTGTAAGCTGCATGTCCCTGTTGTTTAAGTCTGTCGTTAATAAAATCTAACTGCTCCATTCTTTGCTTTTCATAGGTGTCTTGTGCAGCGGCTAGTTGCTCCATAGCTCTGTTATGTCTTTTTCTCTCATCGTTATTTTGTAGTTTACTAAACGCGTAATTACTTCCGCTGAAAGCAAGCGCGTTGACCACTGCGCCGCCTATCATCATTACGAGTGAAGCCATTTTTATAAATGTATTTTTTTTACATATTTATATTTTCTGGAATTATTCCTTGCTTAACTAGAAAGTCTTTCGTAGCAAATGAAGCTGTAATGACAGCAATCAACTTTGCTGAGTCTTCAAAATCTAGCTTGCCAAGATCTGCTGGTTTTATTCTTAACAAGCTTTTACCAAGCATTGTGTATCCTACACTTAGACCTCCAATAACAGCAGAATGGTATACGAGGTTGGCAACAGTTTTTTCGGTGCTCATTTTTTAAAAATAAAATAATTATAATTAATAAAAAACATGAACAGCGATGATCTACTTCCTGAACTTATGATTACAAATGATCAAGTTGATGACCAAGCTATTATGCGCAAAAAGGAAGGGCTGTATTCTTTAGCAGCATGTGGAAAAACAAAACAGTACCTCGGAAATGAATTCAGCATAGAACAGATTCAACAAATGTCGCCACAAGACATTGTAAAGTATCACAACAGGTATGAAGCGCAACTGGGGTCAAGAATGGTAAAAAGTGTTGGGCAAACGGTTCTTAGTTTGTACACTAAACTAGTTAGTAGATTTGCTCCCATTGATTCTGAACAAGATTTTATGTATGATTTAACGCAGGATCCAGTTTTAACAAAGTCATTAGAGTCTCTAAGCTGTGATCTGTATTACAGATTTGGAACATTACTGTCGCCATTAATCATGGGATTAATTACTTTTAATCATATAGATTTTGTTTCCCTTCAAAATGACCGAGCCAGAAAATCAGAATCAGAAAACATTGAATCAGGTGGAGAAAGTGACCAGTAAAAAGCCTCCTCATCCTGGGCGCGTTGCAGCAGGAAAAAAATTAGCAGAGTGGAACAAACAAAAAAAATTAATGTTGCAATCACAGAATATAACTCATAATAAAAACATAACACCGCCAACGCCAACAGTTGTTTCAATGCCAGCTATAAAAACACCAGAACAAGTTGATTCAAGGCCTGCAACACCAAAGTCTTTATGGAATATTGAACTTAAAACAATTGTCATTTTTGGCGGCATTGCTGCTGGGGGTGGTTATTACGGTTATAAAATATATAAACAACGCCAGCAAAAACCAAAGCAGTCAAAAAAATCTCAACCACTAAATACAGAAGCCAAACAAAAAAGCATGCCAGAACCGCCAACAACAAAAGATCATTTTGATCCATTTGATATGCAGTAATATTTCAAGAACTTAATAAATAATTATAAGTGACTTGAATAAGAACTTGGTTGTACTTAGAGGATGACTTAAGTAAAAACTTAAAGTAACTTAAGTTAAGAACTTGAGGTAACTTGATTAAAAACTTAAGGTAACTTGATTAAGAACTAGATTAAGAACTTGGGGTAACTTGATTAAGAACTTGGGTGACTTAATTAAGGACTTGGGGTAACTTAATTAAGGACTTGGGGTGACTTAATTAAGAACTTAATTAAGGACTTGGGGTGACTTAATTAAGGACTTGGGGTGACTTAATTAAGGACTTGGGGTGACTTAATTAAGGACTTGGGGTGAAAAGTGGAACTGGTAGGACCACTTGAGAGAACAGTAAAAGGCGGGGTCTGGCTCACCCGCCTCCGCCAGCTCCAACCGGCTCAAGCCGGTTTTGCTGCTGCTCCACCGGATTACCCAGACCCCGCCTTTTACTGTTCTCTCTTTACAAACATACATAATGTGTAGGATTATCTGTTTTTAATACTAATTTACTAAACTTTTGAGACTTAAGTTTTTGCTTAATCCTTCGTTTTTCTTGATCGTCTTCAATAACATCATTTTCACGCATACATTCATCAAATGCGTCTCTATCTTTCATGTGAAATAAAACTACAGTCTTTAATTGCTCTCTAAAGTCTTTTAAAACTGAGTTATATTTTTGACATAAAATCCACACACTTATCCCAGCATGTCTTCCACTGAAAGCCAGTTTTGATAAAGTATTTCTTTTTTTAACTATGTCTCTTTCTGCCGAACAGTCATCTATAATAAATAATGTCTGCGTTCCCTCAAACTGTCTATAAAAGTGTTCTAAACACTCACTCAGTTTATTGCTAGGATCAACTAAATAGATTTCATCATCTGTCCATATAAACCTTCTGTCGTGATATGCTTTGTTCCACTTTAATGTTGGACAGAAAATTACAATATGATCAAAATTATAACGATAAACTGTTTGTAATAGGTCGAGGACAAATATTGTTTTCCCACAACCAGTCTGTCCACAAATCACTGAACAATGAGGGGTTTTTATCATAAAGTTTAACATTGGCATTGACACCAAAGTCGTCTGCTCCATAGTTTTATAACAGAATTTAATTTACACCAGTTATTGTTTTTATCATACTATCCGTCAAAACTTGTTCAGTATAATAAAATCCTATAAGGCCTAAATGTGTAAGATTAATCCAGTTTAGTTCTGTAAGATTGCTTCTATTTAGACCAATATTGATTTTGTCGCTGGTTGTAATGATCTTAATATCCTCACCATCGTGACGAACGACGACAGTAACTTTAACCCGTTCGCTGCTTGAAAATGTTACAAACAAAGGCTTTCCCAGTGCCAGGGAAATCTAATGATTTGTGGGTAATAATTAACAAAAAATTCTAGCTCAGAAACTACAAAAGATATAACAATGAAATATATATGATTTTTGAAGGAAATTGAATGAAGATTTTGAATCTGGGCTTCTTTTGTTTTAATTTTGATAATAAAAAAGTATTTAGACAATTAGATTTGGATAGATTTTTTTGCACGATCAAAAGCATATGTATTTACCACTACATCTTCACATCCAAACAAGAACACAAAGCAAAAAAGTTGAAAATAAAGTTTGTATTGTCACACTACACCTGTAAATGAAAGTAAAACAGTTTAGAAGTCTATCAAGACGCTCACACTCTATGCAGACAGGTCAGTCCACGACCACGCCCCCTCTCCCCACCACGCCCCCTTGCTGGACTTCAACCCTCTCTTTCACTGCTCCTCTTCCCCTACCTTTCCCTCTGCCCCGTGCCGCGCCGCGAGCAGGCCGCGCTCCCCTCTCACGCTGACTACCATGTCACTGACCACTGGCACGCAGTGCAGAGTACACACTAGGCGAGCTCGTTCGACGCTGGCAAACCAGTCAGCTGAACACACATTGAGGTCACACAGCCCGACACAATAACTGACGAATACGGTTGGCAATTCCATCACTATCATCATCTCACCTTCATGCTCGAGTGAGTCATTGAATAAAAGATTATTGTCTTTGTCAAAAATCATTAGCAGAGCCTGCTCAGCTGTGTAAATACGTTGATTTGGTCGCTGCGCTTGTCGAAGGTTGCGCCGCCATCTTTGCAAGCGAGATGAAGTGCTGGCTGGTCATCCAGTCAGTGATGAGAATAAATGGGCTTTCCCCTCACGTGTGGTCATTTACATATCATTTTAATACTACAGACATATAAGGCTTACTACGCACACTCTATTTAAGTCCGTTGATAGAAATAGTAACGAATGAAAATTCAAGAAAAATGCATGACGTCAGTGGACGGCCCATAGGCACTGGGAAAGCATTTTTAATGCGGCGTCGGCTGACGGCTTAAAGGCACTCTACGGGTTAAGTTTGTCAACGTCTAAGTTTTGCCAGCTAATAATAATTCCTTTCATAAGGATGTCACTGACGCCAGAAGCTCCATTTCTCTCCTCATCCTTTAAGACAGAAATTTTAAATATCATTGTGAACGTGTCTCCTAATTTTGTGCGTGGAAAGAACTGTACTTTTGTAGTAGCTTCCTTCAAAACCGATTCTCTTCTGTGGAGGATGTACTGTTTGTCCCCAAACTTCTTTATTTCGATCTCTTTCCGACTGTTGTCCTCTGGCATAAGACTCGCATGTAAAGGGCCAGAGTTCAATGCTTTTCTGAAACTTTTTTGACGGTCGAAAAATGTAAATGGGCTTACGAATTCAAATTTTATGTCCCATTCTAAATATGGTTCTAAGTGCCATTTGCTGTCAGTTTTTCGAACTATTTTATATTCATACTGACCCGCATTATTTGCTTCTACATTGCGTAGTTGTTCTAGTTTAGGAAACCTTTTGCTGTCGCCAACCTCTTTGCGCTTATAATAACCATCTTTAGTGTACTCAAAACCATACAAAGTGCCTATTTCACCGTTTTGTTCAAAGTCCTCAACGTCTGCAAGGTCTTTTAATTCTAAAGTTACACACCTCTCAGGCGCTAATGTAACTCCTGATTCTTCTGGTCCACGTGACATTTTTTAAAACAACGTATTATTTTATTTCTAAAACAATGTGCAGGTTATCACATTTCACGACTTTCCCTGTTTTATCTGTGATCTTTATATTAAATGATCTGACCCTCCCACAAGCTAATCTTTTAAACTGTAAATTAGGGAATTGTATAATTTCATAATCGCAATATGCAGCTTTCCCTGATGGAAGAGCTCTTAAAACAGTTGAGGGCCTTCCATCATATAAGTTTTCATCAGTGCTCAGCTCGTCCAAATGAACATAGAGTAATGAATGTAATGCAAGATCGAGCGGATATTTTCCCTCATAAGTAGTTTTGTCTGATGTAACTATAAAACTATGAATGGCTCGATTGTCAGTTGCAAAGCCTAACATTTTAGCTAGCTCTCCATCAAAATAGTAACCTACTTCTTCTTCTTCAGGTTTGAATGCCAACATTATTTTCAAATTTGCATTGTTAAGTTTGAGAGTAATGTCGAAGTTACTCATTGCTTCTTTTAGCGAGCAAAACCCGTAATAACCATCAGGTATGGTTAACTGGCTAACTAAGTTTCCTCTATTATCAAATTTTTTAATCTTATTATTCTCCTTGGATTCAGTTATATTAAACCATACGACTTTGTAGAATATTTCATGGAGTGCAACCCTTCGGGTTTTGCATTCATTATCAATAGCATATTCTAAAAACGAAGGACTGTCTTGAGTTGTTATTGTTACAAACATTTTTAAAACAATTTAAAAATGAGTGCATTCAAATATACTAATGCAAAATATTCTGTTGGGCCGCACTACAATCTTAAAAATATAACAACGGACACCCTTGACATTTCTGTGACTCAGTCTGACGCCTTTCAAGTAAAGGTTAGTACTCCATTGAACAGATATCTTAACCCTCCTATTAAAAAAGACCACATCCCGAAAGTGTGGTTCAGTCATCCGATGCAGTTTTATCAGAACCAGTTAAACTTTGCTGTGTTTTGTGCATCAACTGGGTGTGGAGTGTCGTATGCTGATCATTTAAATCATCCTGATCCTTTGGTGAGGTCAGTGTATAGATTTCATTTTTATTACACCTTCAGACGTATTTTATCTGAACTGCAAGCACCATTACCAAATGACAAAACGTTTAATCCATTCAGCAACAGAATAGATTACAAGGCTTTTGAAAGGATCTGTAACGAATTTGATATTGACCCAAAGACAGACTTTAGACAAAAGTTGGATCTTAATCATGGTTTAGGCACCCTTTATTTTTGGGGCGTGCACAGAAAGTATAACTATGATTGGAATCCTCCTTACACATCTTTTTCTTCAGGCACAACTGTTCACCTCGGGTCCATAGAGCAAGAGCATAAAACAGCATGGACAACATTTATTTTGGATACCTCTAAGGGCCTAACTAGAGCGGGAATAGAACGAATAAACGACTCCATTCGTACTTATGTTTGGTGTTTGCTAGGTTCGCAAGCACAGGCAAGATCAAACATAATTGATCCTTCTACTGGCTTTGACGCCCAAAAACAGTATTTAGCAAATTTAGAGGATTCTATTAATTCTGCAATTGATTTGCCTTCAAGTATTAAAAGGTACCAAAATGTTTTGCAATACGCAAGATCGAAAGTAGACTTTGCTGTCGGCACTGGTTTATACATGCTGCCTTCTGACCTCAGACTTCAGATAGGAACAATAATAAACTATAATAATGAAATCCTTGTGGCCGGCAATGAAGAGAAGGTCGGGAAAAACGACATAAATTCTAAGCCAGCAATAGCAATAAAAAAAGAAGCCCCCTCAAAACCCCATCCAATCCCCAAGGCCCAAAGCCCAAAGGCCATTGAAGACGCGGACTTTATTCGTGATGACCATGAATATGAAAAGACAGCACTTGCTTTTGGATTAACTGCCCTAGGATTACTTGGTCTTTATCTTACTAAAAAGTAACCCAACTATTAAGACAACTAATGCCCATAAGTGCTCAGCCATAAAGCCAACTACTTTACTTGCGGCAGACAAAAGCCAGCTAACGACCCCCCCTATTATACCAGGCAAAGAATCTATTGCCTTACTGGCTAATTTTTTTTAGTAAGTTTGCAAGGTGATCGAGTTGTTTTTTTACCCATGATTTATCTGACGACGGAGTTGGCGGGCCTGGTGGCACTGCCCCCCCACCACCGCCGCCTGTAATAGCCATCACCAGTGTACTTATTGCAAATCCTAAGGCTGTTATAACACTTGCTAATGTGACACCTTGCTCTCTAAACAGTGTTCTTATTCGTTCTGCTAACGTTGTGTCTTCATATAAAATTCTTTGGATAGTTTCTCTTATTCTGCTCACTTGAGTTCGTAATTGTTCTCGGTTAGTAGACAGCACTTCTAGTCTTGCTGATCTCTCTTGTTCAAGATCTTTTAGTCTTTGTGTTATTCTTTCTTTAACACCAGGCCCTAAGTTGTGGTCATCAGCCTCAACTAGTTTTTCTTTTTCTCTTTTTATATGCTCATCTAGTTCACCCAGTTTTGCTAAATTGTTTGTTAATTCGCCTCTGATGCTTCTCAAAGCATGATCAAGGGCCGTTATTTCTCTCATAGGTAGCGGCGAATCCTGCATAGTTTTTAATACTGTTTCTTGTGAAAAACTGGTTTCTGCTTCTATTATTTTGTCTGCTGTTGGGGACAAATCTTTAAGTTCCATGTTTTGAATTTGGTTTTCTGTTGGGAGTTTTTGTAGTGTGTTTTGAAATTTAGCAACTGCTTCCCTGTCTAATTTTGGTTTAACAATGCTAAGGCGTTTTTGATCTTCCACCCTAAGTCTTTGTTTGATTGTATTCATGCCTATAAACTTAAATTTGTCTCGTTTATCTGTAAGCTGAACAAGTTGTTCTCGGTCGGGGCCGCTTTTTACAAACAAATGGCCATCTTTTAATTCAAAATCAGGGTCTATAAATTGGGGACGTTCTAGGCCTAAACTTTTGTAAAATGCTTCAGCCCTTTCTTCTGTTAATTCACGCAGCACTGAGCGCGATGGTTGTGTCAAAGGAGTCATTTCACTCATGTCGTCTCCAGGATCAAAAACATCATAATCTTCTTCACCTTCAATGCCTGCCATGGTTTTAAATAATTAACTTTTTATTTTGTTTTATAAAAAAATGTCACAAGCATATGGTTCATTTCTTGACCCGCATAGAAGCCTGAAAAAGCCCTTTGGCGTGAAGGGAAATAAACAGAATATTATTGTTCCAAATAATCCATCTACTATTGATTCAGATCAAATTCTTACTGTTAAATTTCCAGACCTAGGGGCAGATGAAGTGATTGTGCCGGGATCTGCACGGCTTACTTTCAAAATAGAACTCGAATCAGCAACAGACGCAAACAGGACAGTTGTACAGAATCTGGGCCGGGCAATCGTTAAGAAAATTTCTATAAAACTTGAGGGGCAAGAAATATTTTCTTTACACAATGCAGACATATTTCTAATTTATTGTGATCTATGGCTAACCGATAATGAAAGGGCTGACCTCGCGTTTCAAGGAATCGAAAATAACGAAGCACTAAAACACAGAATAGGCGCCGAAGATGCTAAAGACAGTAACAAGACTAAAGCTGTAAGTTATGCGTTTGGAAATCGCTTTTCTATACCCTTGGATTTTGAGTTGTTAAAAGCGCATGCGCCATACTTTCAAGGAGCATTAAAAGACAGATTGTCATATGAACTAACTTTTAATGAATACAAACGTGTCATTGGATCTACAGACACTGATTCCAAGTACAGCATTTTCGACATCTCGTTAGAGTTTGACATTGTTAGCAACCCTAACTTAGCAAGGCTGATTGAGCAACAATATCAGTCACAATTAGCAATACATTACGAAAGAGTGATTCATCATTCAAAATATCCTAAAAGCAGGGCAGACACTATATGGAATTTTAGTTTTAGCGCCACAGCAAGATCCCTTAAAGGTATTTTATTGCTGTGTGAAGATGAAGAACCATACCAAAGACAAAGTGAAAAGTTTATCAATCCTAAAATAACGAAAGTACAATGTTCAATTGAGAGGAGCCCTAACCAAGTCTACAGTAGTGGGCTTAAACCTTATCAGCATTTTGACGAAATAAGAAAATGTTTTGGAGGCGGGAGGTGTAGAAATCCAACAGTAGACCTTGTGTCTAAAGATCTACACCTTCACAGTGTTAGACTTGATGATTATTTAACAACGAAATACGGTTTATGGATTGACCTAAGGTCGACAGAGGATAATCAGTTGCATGGAAGTGGGAGAACTGTTAAAGACGGAATAACCATTCAAATTGATAAAGAAAAAGAGAGTGATAAACCAGTTAATGTATATTTGTTTTTAATATATGATGCGCAGCTGAATATTCACCATAACAGATTAAAAGATATCCAATACTAAATTATTTTTATTTTTAAAAAAAGCATGTCTGTTCAGGTTTATCCAAAAGTGCCCAAAGAAGAGAACCCTGTTGCTGTAGACATAAAAACTTTCAGATTAACAAACATAATACAAATGCAAACCCAACTAGAGCAGGACCTTTCAAAATACAGTAAAACCAAACGAAGGTATTCTGCTGTCTTTAATGCTGTTACATATGTTAATACTGGAGCATCGATCACTAGTGCTCTATCAGCAGGAACAAGTGTAGGTCTCTTAGCAACAGGCATAGGCGCACCGGCAGCTTTACCTCTAGGTGGTTTGTCTTTAACTCTTGGCCTGTGTTCATTGGCTGTAAGTGCTGTCAGCAAAAAAATAAAAGCTAAACTCCAAAAGCACACAGCTATGGTTCAACTAATAACAGCTAAACTTAGTTCCTTCAAACTGACAATAAATAAAGCACTTGCCGACTCGAACATCACGGATGAAGAATTTAGTCGCCTACAGGCTGATTTTGAGGACTACAAAAGACAAAAGTTTGATCTTCAAAGAAAGGCAAGGGCAACTTTTTCTCAACAGCCAGACACCGACCAGATAAAAAAAGAATGCTTAAAAAAAGTAAACGAAACATGAACTCTGTTCTAAACAGCTCACATTAACAACACCAAAGGGCGTTTATACTTTAGTTTACGAGTCCAAGCACAAAAAGACCGTTGATATTGATTCTGATTAAGTATTTTTTTTATTTAAATAAATATGTTGAGTTAGAAAAGAAGCTCAACATGGATAAGATATATGACAGTTTTGACTCTTGGTTAGATGCAATGGAAGAGGAAGAGCGTTTGTCAAAAGCTTTAAATGAGGTCGTTTTAGAAGTTATTGATCCAACAAACGTACAGGCAAGCGTTGTACATGCTATTTCTCAAGTTCCAAGTAAACTAACAATAAACCCTCCAGTTAAAGTAAGGGTAGTTGTTTTAATCGACTATATAACAATAAACGAAGAAAATCTAGAAGTCTGGGTCTCAACTAAACAGCAGACTATTCTTTCTTATAATGATTTAACGCCTGATTGGGCAGAACAACTTCTTACTCAGTTTAACGATGCTTCTGAAGCAGCAAAAATGAGAGGTTCTGGTTGGTCAGAGGGTAAAGTATTAGAGATTAGATTAAAACAGGCTAAATACGAGCCAATTATAGGAAAGTCTTACATTCCACTGCCACCAACATTAGTTGCAAAGAAAGCAGTTCTGAACATAAAAAATTCAGACGACAAATGTTTTATGTGGTGCGTTCTTGCTAGGCTGCATCACGTTGCCAAAAATGCAGAGAGAGTATCTAACTATTTACAGTGGGCCAATGATCTTAACTTTAACGGCCTTGAATTTCCTATGGCTGTAGACAAAATTGATCAGTTTGAAGAACAGAATCCCCCAATAACTGTTAACGTATACACATGGTCTGAAGAAACCAACCTTCTGCCAATTAGAGTATCAAAGAACAGTCCAACAATAGGCGAACCAACCAAACACCATGTAGACTTACTCCTAATGTCCAGCCATTCAGGATTGCACTACACACTGATACGCACAATGAGTAGACTGTTAGCATATACTTCAAAGCATAAGAACAAACAAGAATTCTGTAGAAAATGTTTAACAAGAATTCCGTCCGTTCAAGCTGCGAGTGAACATGTAAAACATTGTCTTAGTCCAGTTGACTGCAATACAGAACTAATTATGCCAAGAGAAGGCAGTAAGGTTAGTTTTAAGAATTACAAAAAACTCCAGAGGTCTCCATACGTTGTTTACGCAGACTTTGAATCGCTTATTGTTCCTTATGAAGGACCTGCTCCAAAACATTTACCAAAAACAGTTATAATGAATAACCACCAGATTTGTTCATTTGCCTTCATTGTTGTCAGGTCAGATGGTGAACATTCAAAGCCAGAATTATACAGAGGACCACATGCAGCAAACCATTTCTTAAAACGCATGCAAGAAGTTCGTAATGCCTGTTCTAATAATCTAGTCCTATCCGATCTTAAGATGACCCCCGAAGATCAAGATCGCTATGACTCAGCCACTCACTGTTGGATTTGTGGTTTAGAGCTAACACCTAAAAGTTTAAACCCAACAGTAAGAGACCATGATCACATTAGCGGAAAGTTTAGAGGAGCAGCGCATAACAATTGCAATCTTCAACTAAAGTTTGATCCTAGGACTTGGAGACTTCCTATATTCTTTCATAACTTGCGAGGTTACAACTCTCATCTTATAATGCAAGCAGTAACTAGCGCCTTTAGGGTGTCATGCATTGCGCAGTCATCAGAAAAGTACATGTGTTTCACTTTAAATAATTTATCTTTTTATGACTCTATGCAACACCTGATGGGGAGTTTAGAGTCACTGGCGGGATCCTTAAAGTCCTGCCCAATAACGGAAGAATATTTTGACCCAACACTTGTTAGAAAAGGCGTTTATCCTTATGAGTACATGAACAGTTGGGAAAGGTTTGATGAAGACTCACTTCCTCCTAAAGGCGCGTTCTTTAGTAGTCTTAGAGGAAAGGACATCAGTGATTCTGATTACCAGCATGCTCAAGATGCATGGCAGAAGTTAGAGTGTAAAATGATGGGAGACTATCATGATTCCTATTTAATGGCGGATACTTGTTTGTTGGCGGATGTCTTTGAAAATTACAGAAAGACCTGCATGAAACATTACAGCTTGGATCCCGCGCATTACATTTCTGCGCCCGGGATGAGCTGGGACGCTTTCTTAAAATTTACAGGAATACAGATTGATTTATTGTCTGACCTACCAATGCTTCAGATGATTGAAAACGGATTGCGTGGGGGAATCAGTATGGTGTCGCACCATTACGGTAAAGCAAACAACAAATACTTGGACGACTATGATCCAAGTAAAAGGTCTAACTATCTTATGTATTTAGATGCAAACAATCTGTATGGATGGGCTATGAGTCAATCACTTCCATTACGTAACTTTAAAATGTACACAGGACTCAAAGACATTCAAAAGTTTTTAAAATGGCTACCTACTCTAGAAGCTGATCGTAAAAGAGGTCTCATTCTAGAAGTTGATTTAGAATATCCTCATGAACTTCATGATTACCATAATGACTACCCATTAGCAGCAGAAACCCTAAAAGTGTCAATGACAGAACCGCCTAAACTTGTGCCTAATCTTCGTGACAAAAAAAATTATGTCTGTCATTACAGACTTCTCCAATTTTATTTAAGACATGGTTTAAAGTTAACAGCAGTTCATCGTATAATTGCATTTGATCAAGAACAGTTCATGAAACCATACATCATGAAGAATACTGATCTCAGAACTAAATCCGCAGATGCTTCAGAAAAAGACTTTTTCAAGTTGATGAACAACAGCTGTTTTGGAAAGACTATGGAAAATCCGCACAAGCGTAAAGATGTTAGATTGGTCACCAGAGAAAACGTTGCAATTAAGTTGACTTCAAAACCTAATTATCGGGACTTCAGAAGATTTCATGATCAGCTTTTTGGAATAATGATGAAAAAAAAGAAAGTCAAATTGGACAAACCCGTTTTTATTGGGTTTACTGTTTTAGAACTGTCGAAGCTTTTGATGTTAGAATTTCTTTACGACTACTTTAAGCCCTTGTATCCAGAGTCCAGAGTTCTGTACACAGATACAGATTCCTTTGTAATCGACATCCCTACTGAAGATTTTTACAAAGACATGAAATTAGAAGTAGCAAAAGAGCATGCTGGATGGTACGACACATCTGATTACCCTAAAGATTCGCCTTTGCATTCAGATATTAACAAGAAGGTTTTAGGTAAGATGAAGGATGAATTATCTGGAGAGGTGATCAAGGAGTTTGTTGGTTTGAGGTCGAAAATGTACAGTCTTTCAAGCCAAAAAAAAGTTGTTAAAAAAGCAAAGGGAATATCTCGTAGTGTTGTGCAGTCAAGCATAACCCATGACAACTACAAAGAAGCATTGTTTGGCAATAAGACTTTTCATCATGACAATTACAAACTACGATCTAATCTACATGAGATTAACACAACAGTTGTAACAAAACGGTCTCTTGACCGCACTAACACAAAAAGAGTATTTGTTAATCCAGAGTTTTCATATGCAATTGGCCATTGGAGAATAGTATAATCATATGTCTTCAGGCTTATATGTTTCAGCAATCGCACGTTCAATTATATCATCATCTAATTTAGCAAAATTAATATTATTTATTAATGCTAGATGTGCTTTAATTTTTTTTGTCATTTCACAATATTCATGTTTCCATAAATCAAAATCAAAATAAAAGCTTTGGGGTTTAAAGCGATTGTCTGGCGATTGTTCTAGCCAGAGATTGTCAATCTTCTCAAATACTTCTTTAATGATATACTGATACTCAAATAAATCTTGCATTAATTTTAAAGACTTTTCCTTTGCTTTTTCTGCCATTTCCCTTTGAGCTTCCATTTTAAACCCAAATGTATTTGCGTAGATTAAAACAGTTCTTTAAGCTTAACTATATCATCAACCAATTCAACCAAATTATTATCCATTACTGCTAAATGCGCTCGAATTTTTTTTATCTTTTTAATATATTCTTGCTCCCAATCAAAATTTGAGGTTTTGTCTGGCATGACATGATCAATCTTCTTAAATATTAGTCTAATAACAAGATTATAATCAAATATTTCTCGCATTATTTCTAAGGACTCTTCCTTCACCATTCTTGCTTCCAGTGCCATTTTACGTAAGGATTCTTCCTTTTCCATTCTTGCCGCCATTTTAATTTAAATTAAAAAATAATTAAGCGACTGGAACTGTGCCTGGAGGGATTATCTGCAGTTCTTCCTTCACAAAAGATCTTTGAGGGGCCGGCCGTTTTGTTGCGTCAGTTTCTCGTAAATAATACACGGGCGGATTCATTTTCACAATTTTTTTAATCTCATATGGATCAACACTCCAAACTGGATCTGTTGCCCTGATGCGAGTGTCCCCTTCCGCTTCTCCCGGTGAATAAAGGTATCTCACTTTTAAACCAAATGGTAATAGTTTACTGGATGAGTCTTCAATAGCAACATTTATTGTTTGTTTTCTGATTGCTTGTACTGGTTTTAGACCTTTAAATTCTTCATTATTCATTGCGCGCAAAACTGAGGGCAGTCTTCTAACCCATTCTGTGTTGCGAGAATTGTCAATCAGCTCTCTGTGATACTGGTAGGAGAAAAGTCTTTCAGATAACTGTTTGTTAAAGTTTTCAACCAAACCCTGTGATCTGTGAACACCCGGAATGCCTCTTTTAATGGTAACTCTATGTTTTAACAATAATTGATTTACTTGGC
Source organism: Conus canariensis (assembly GCA_033310375.1). Lineage (NCBI taxonomy): Eukaryota > Metazoa > Mollusca > Gastropoda > Neogastropoda > Conidae > Conus > Conus canariensis. The sequence continues at coordinate 50,115,104 of CM065723.1, read as the reverse complement.
CTTTAAATTCTTTCCCATCATCGACTTGAATCATGCGAGGATAAGTTAAGGGTCCTCGTTGATATATCAGTTGTATAGCGACAGCAACAGCAGAAGCACTCTTTTGTGTTAATGGTTCAGCATCTTTGTATCTTGAAGCTGTGTCAATGACTGTAAGTGCGTACTTAAATCTTTTTCGTCTAATCGTATCATGGGGTAAATATAGAAGATCCATTTGATGGGTGTCGTTTGGAGTTATATTCACAAAGTGGGGTCTCTGTATTCGTTTAGGCGCAGGTAAATAAATTTGCCAAATCGCTTGTTTAGATAACCATTCTTTTGCTGTTTGTTCACTGACTCCAGCTGCTTGGCTTAGCTTTTTAATTGCTGTTATTCCCTTCCAATATCCTTTTGGCGAATAATAGATTTTGTTCATTTTTATTCAGCCAATATTATGCGCAACAAAATACACAACGGTCATGCCAAAGGCAATAAACAATATTTCTTGCATCTTTTGTTTTTCTGATGGTTGATAAAAAATCGCTGAATTTTGGTGGAGGCAATGTCTCGATTGGCTTGCCTGTTACAAGATAATATTCTTTTATTGCCTGGTCAACATCTTTAAATGTGTAAGCTGCATGTCCCTGTTTTTTCAGTTCATCGTTAATAAAATCTAACTGCTCAATTCTCTGCTTTTCATACGCAGCTTGTGCTGCGGCTAGTTGCTCCATAGCTTTGTTATGTCTTTTTCTCTCGCCGTCATCCCGTAGTTTACTAAATGCGTAATTACTTCCGCTAAAAGCAAGCGCATTAACCACAGCGCCACCAATCATCATTACGAGTGAAGCCATTTTTATAAATGTATTTTTTTAATTTTACATATTTATATTTTCTGGAATTATTCCTTGCTTATCTAGAAAATCTTTCGTAGCAAATGAAGCTGTAATAACAGCAATCAGCTTTGCTGAGTCTTCAAAGTCTAGTTTGCCAAGATCTGCTGGTTTTATTTTTAACAAGTTTTTACCAAGCATTGTGTATCCTACACTTAGGCCTCCAATAACAGCAGAATGGTATACAAGGTTAGTAATAGTTTTTTCGGTGCTCATTTTAAAAAAATAAAATAATATTTATTCATTAATAAAACATGAACTGCGATGATTTACTTCCTGAACTTACAAATGATCAAGTTGATGACCAAGCTATTATGCGCCAAAAGGAAAGGCTGTATTCTTTGGCGGCGTGTGGAAAAACAAAACAGTACCTTGGAAATGAATTCAGCATAGACCAGATACAACAGATGTCGCCACAAGACATTGTAAAGTATCACAACAGGTATGAAGCGCAACTGGGGTCAAGAATGGTAAAAAGTGTTGGGCAAACGGTTCTTAGTTTGTACACTAAACTAGTTAGTAGATTTGTGCCCATTGATTCTGAACAAGATTTTATGTATGATTTAACACAGGATCCCGTTTTAACAAAGTCATTAGAGTCTCTAGGATGTGATCTATATTACAGATTTGGAACATTGTTATCGCCATTAATCATGGGATTAATTACTTTTAATCATATAGATTTTGTTTCCCTTCAAAATGACCGAGCCAGAAAATCAGCAGAAAACATTGATGGAGAAAGTGACCAGTAAAAAGCCTCCTCATCCTGGGCGCGTTGCAGCAGGAAAAAAATTAGCAGAGTGGAACAAACAAAAAAAATTAATGTTGCAATCACAGAATGTAACTCATAATGAAAACATAACACCGCCAACGCCAACAGTGTTGCCACAGCCAGCTGTAAATACACCAGAACAAGTTGATTCAAGACCTACGACGCCAAAGTCGTCATGGATTATTTGGATTAAAAGAGTTAGCATTTTTGGCGTCATTGCTGTTGGTGGGGGTGGTTATTACGTTTATAAAACATATAAAGAAAGACAGCAAAACCCAAAGCAGCC
>CM065723.1:50098177-50105677 GCA_033310375.1 Conus canariensis | reverse complement strand
AAATCATATTTTAATAACGAGGGGGAGCGTCGGAGACCCGTCACAGATTGAGTGACAAAAAAAAAAAAAAAAAAAAATCAGCAGTGCAAACCACTTATTTTTTTTTCCATTTCCCGTGAGAAATGCAGCTAGTTTCTATACTGAAATTCGGCAGTCCGACCACTGTACCAGGCTCCACTGAAAGTATTGTAAAAGTGATGAATCATTGCCTCACATGCAGTCTGAATTCTAGGGATCTTCGCGTGATGCCTTTGAGGTCTGCTTCATTGTGTTACCTTTTATGTCATTCTCACACAACTTTAAAGGTCTTCTGAGCCACCCACATTTTTTTTAATCCGTACTTATACTTCATTCGTCTCCGTTTTTTCGCCGTTTGTTTTGAATTATATGCTCCTGTTCCCTCCGAATCAACTTGCAGAACTGGCTTTAGATAGACAGCTATGCCAGTTACACGAAATTTGCACCACTCCCCTACTCATCGACTTACACACACACACACACACACACACACACACACACACACACACACTGATATGCACACATTCTGTGCGTGTGTGTGTGTGTGTGTGTGTGTCTGTCTGTCTGTCTGTCTGTCTCTCTCTCTTTCTCTCTCTCATTCTCCCTCTCTCCCAAACACACATGCACGTGCGCGCGCGCGCACGCACGCACGCACGCACGCCACACACCACACACACACACACACACACACACACACACCAACCCACCATCCCCCAACACCTCCCACCTCACCCACCTCCCACCCTTACACACACACACTTTCCTGAACACAGCGCGTACACACCCATCCAGCTAGGACACAATTACGGTGCGAGCGCGCAGAATTCTGGAATCACCGGCGGAAAAAAAAAAAAAAAAAAAAAAAGGACACATCTGACAGAGAAGACGGGAGCGCCCTGATGGACGCCTGAATTCCGGCTGAAGACGGGTATTGGCCAAATCACGTGGCCTAATGGCTTATTGATCCGGACCCTCGCCCAAGACAGGAGGTCGGCAGGTCCCGCCGGCCAATGAATAGCAAGAAGCTCCGCTGTCAGCGCCGTCGAGTTTTGAAGCAAGCCATAAGTCGATGGTCTTGGAATCGAAAGGGAGTGTATCGTCGGTTTTGGGAGGAGACCCTGAAGAAGTTTCTTTCTTTCTCGATCTCTCTTTTTTTTCTTTTTCAAAAAAATGAATTTGTAAGGTTGATGTGAATTGCAAACTTAATTATTTTATTCATTATTCACGTCATTAAATCTCCCTTAAAGTCACCCAGGCTGTGTTGCTTGTATCTGCATGTTTTGGGGACTGCATCTGGATAGACCACTCTTTTTGATTCTCTTTGTTTTTGATTTTGTTGAAGTGTCTTGACTGGAAACAAGGAATCCTTGTTTGATCACTGCAAGAGCAAAAGAAAGTGCGCGTGCGTGCATGCATGCACTAACACACAAGTATGCACGCGCACACACGCACAAACACACATACACACACACACGCACGCGCGCGCGCACGCACACACACACACACACACACACACACACACACACACACGCACACACACACGCACACACACACACACACATACACACACACGCACGCACGCACACGCGCGCACACACACACACGCACGCACACACACGCGCACACACACACACACACCACACACACGCACACACACGCGCGCGCACACACACACACACACACACACACACACACACACACACACACACACACTCGTCTAATATCACATATGTGAAAAGACGTAAACCTGAAGTACTACTACTACTACTACTACTACTACCACTACTACTACTACTCTCTCTCTCTCTCTCTTAAACACACACTCGCGCGCGCGCGCGCGCACGCACGCACGCACGCACGCACGCACGCACGAACGCACACACACATACGAACAGAGAGAAAGGGGGTTTGCTTGTGTTCTTGTACTACGATATACCTCTTAGTGTGCATGTGTACGCGCACGCATGTGTGTGTATGATTGCCCGTACATGCTTGTGTGTTTGGATGCATGTGTGCACATGTACGTGTGTCCTTGCATACATGCATACATACCTGCATACATACATACATATACATATAGGCCCTGGATTCCTACGCCAACATGGTGGATTGCTTCAATGTACACTTTTAGCTCTCATTGAAAAATCCAGTAAATTCATACGAGATATAAAATGGTGAAAACAAGAGCAGCCACAAAGAAAGAAATGAAAAAATGCTCAACAAAAAGTAAGTTCGATTCTTGTGAATGTTCTCGACTTGAATCGCAATCTCAATCTACGACTCAGAACGAGCAGGGATCTAGCCAAACGAACAGCCACAGCACATCAGACCCTGCAACGGCGTGCGAAAACCCTTATAGAAATACTGGTCAGTCTGGAAGTTCCTTAGAATTACTGATGTGCACAATTAAAATGCTCTGCGACAGAATTTCGGTCTTCGAAAAGAAATTAGAGGAGCTGACGAAAGACAGCAGCAAAAAATGGATCTACAAACAAGCTGAAACTGTAAGTGTTGGTACACAAACAAATAGTTCAACAACAGCATCTTCCGACGCAACACAACGCAGCAACATACCAACATATGCAGACAAGCTGAAGTCTCCAGCTCACAAAAAAATTATTTCAGTAAAACTCCCCTCTCAGTCAGTGCCACAAAAAACCCCAGAAGAAAAACCATCGAAAGCAAAGAAAAAGGAACAGTTGGCTGACGTCAAATCTATTGGTATCAAGTCCGATGACGCCAAAAAGGTACATTCCGACTCTCTTCCCAATGTTCTTTTTTTGCACGACTCTGTTATGTCAAGAGTCAACGCTAGGCGCCTGGGAGAGGCCTATGGACTTAAAATTGTCTCCAAAAAAGCATTCAAGATCTCAGACTGTGAAAAAGAACTTGAAAACATTGGTTCAGAAGTTCCGGTTGATTGTGTGATACTGCATACTGGAATAAATGATTTGAAAAGTACTGACCCTGGAGTTACAGCAAAAAAGATGATTAGTGTTGTCAACAAAATCAAACAGCAATCTCCGAAAACAAAAGTCGTGGTAAGCAAAGCAACGCCAGTCAAAGATCAGATTCTGGAGGGGAGACGACAACTATTCAACGCTTTACTGTTCTCCGAATTTCCTCGTCATCAGACATCACTTCTCTCTCATGAGAACCTTGATCCTCTCAACAACCGGCTCATGAGGGATGCCATCCACCCGTCTGACAGAGGTACCAGCATCCTCGCGGGAAATCTGGGGCGGCATGTCCATCGTCTCTTTTGGCAGAGACAACGCCGGAGACATCGCCAGAATCAGACACGCGGGAGAGGCGCCTGGAACCACGAGCCATTCCCCCCACCTCCTGCTGGTCGTGTCGGAGCTCCCGGTCCGTGGCATTTCCATCCTCGTGCAGTGGACACATGGGACTCTTTCAGCTGGCAATTCGTCCCTTGGTGACTCGTCAACTTCACCTTGCCATTTGACTCTGTTAACTATATCTTATGAAAACTTCCAATGATAATTCATTAATATTTCAATGGAACTGTCGGTCAATATCAACAAATCTCTTACACTTTGAAAATCATATATATCAGCATAATTATTCAGTGCTAGCATTACAATCACTAAATGTAGATGTTCATAAGCTACCGAAAATACGCAATTTTTATTATCCACCTTTGTATAACTATGGGAATGATGGTAAAAAGATTCAAACTGCCATTTATTTGAGAAGGGATCTAAATTATTGTCCCCTGAACCCTCCTACTCCCACTAATGCTGAAGTTTTCGCAACTGGGGTTACTGTAAAACTGAACAAGCAGACAAATTTAAACATCATTTCTGCTTACTATCCCAGTGGCCCAAAGGCAGATAATACAGACTGGATAAAAAACCTTCCTTTGTCAAACAACAAATGGGTAATACTGGGAGATTTCAATGCGCATGCTCCATTTTGGGAATATGGTTGCACCACTATAACTTGCAACCGTTTAGTTGAAAATATTGTTGACTCCAAATTGGTTTTATTAAACGATGGTAGTATTACCAGACTGCCAGACATTTCCACTCATAAACCTACTTCTATTGATTTATCTTTAATTTCTCCGGAGTTGGCAGTAAACTCGGTATGGTCAACAGAGGATGATACTTTGGGCAGCGATCATTTCCCAATCGTCATACAGTTAAAGGAGCATATTGAAAATGAAGAAGATGGAAATGAAGATAGCATCCCAAAGTTTTCATATAAAAATGCAAATTGGTCTCTGTATGAATCGATCTTGTCCAATACACATTTCCGTAGTATTGAAAATGAAGGTATAGATGCATATTATACAGAGTTTTGTCAACATGTCTTACAGGCTGCCGGAAAATCTATTCCTATTTGTAAAGATGCCCAACAGTGGAAATATGTTGGTAATTCATGGTGGAATTTAGATTGTGCGATAGCTGTAGCTCTTAAAAAAGAAGCCTATAAAGCTTGGCTGAAAGTGAGAACAGATGAAAATTTCCTAGCGATGAAACATGCCAAAAATAACAGTAACAGAGTCGTTGCCCGAGCGAAAAGAATACATTTCTCAGAATTTTGTAGATCCAAAATATCAGAATCAAAAGATATCCATAAGGTTTGGAAAATGGTTAAAAAATTGAAAAATGGTTATTGCTTGCAACAGTACCCAATTAAGTTAGATAATAATGCTCTTCCATCCTCACAGGAGAAAGCTGAAGCATTCGTCAAAATATTTTCAGAAAATAACTTGCTGTCTAGTCTCAGTCCATCTATCAGGTGTTTTAGAGAGGAGGAAGAAAAACGAACTATCTATCAGGATCCACCACCAAATCATTTCCATTATTTAAACGCTCCTATGACATATGATGAATTTTATGAAACGTTAGAATCTTTTTCTTCAAATTCAAGTGCTGTTGGCCTAGATGGTATATCCTATCAACTGTTATACCACTTACCTTCATATTGGAAACGATTACTACATTCATTTTACCAAAAATGTTGGTTTAATGGAACTCTCTCTAGTATCTGGAAGAGATCTGTTGTAGTCCCAGTTCCAAAACAAGGTAAGCCCAGGTCAGACATTGGTAGCTACAGGCCAGTAGCACTAACCTCTCACGTTGGAAAGTTGTTAGAAAAGATTATCCAAAGACGTCTTTTATATTTTTGTGAAAAAGAAAATATAATCCCAGTGAATCAAGCGGGATTTCGCAAAGGTCGATGTGCAATAGATCATTTGGTGAAACTTACAAGTCAAATTAAAAAGCAGTTTGCTAGACGGAAAAGTACACTTGCTACCTTTTTTGATATCAGAAAAGCGTATGATAGTATCTGGCACGCTAGACTACTATATAAATTGAAAGAAATAGGAATTAATGGAACGATGTTTCAATACTTTAAAAGCTTTTTATCGCAGAGATCCATATGTACAAGAATAGGGAAAGTTTACTCGTCTTTTCAGAGCATTGATATCGGAATTCCACAGGGTTCTATTATAGCCCCCATGTTGTTTAACATTCTTATTTATGATCTTCCAAAGATATTATCAAAAAGTGTGAGTTTAGTACAATATGCCGATGACATTGCTATGTGGATAAATACAAATATTCGAAAGCATACTGGCAAGAGAATTACGAATCATGTACAGAAGATATATCAGTTAGAAATAGATAAATTAAACAACTTTATGGAAACTAACGGGCTTATTCTCTCAGGTGAAAAAACACAATTAATGTTTTTCAATAATGGAGACAATCCAATGTATTTGCCAAGCTTCAAATTGAATGGTTCTGAATTGCAGTACTCACAAAACATAAAATTTCTGGGTGTGAATTTAACCCCTAAACTTAACTGGCGTTTTTACATTGAAAGCTTGATAGCTAAAACAAGGAAACGTTTAAACTTATTGAAAATTATTTGTATTCAACCGTGGGCTCAAGATACAAAAACCATCCTGCACCTAGCTGTTTCTCTAATAAGATCAAAACTAGTGTACGGACAAGAAGTTTATTTTTCAGCTCCTCAAAGTCTACTGAAAAAATTGCAAAGTATAGACAGCAAAGCTATCAAATTAGCGCTTGGTGTCCCAGTGCACACAAACACATTGAAGGTGTACAAAGAAATTGATATGCTATCACTGTCAGATCAACGTAGATTAGCTGTGGCCAAATATATTGCAAGAAGTCTTTCAGTACCTAATTCAGTCGAAAACGAAGTGTTGATGGATTCAAATGTTGAATATCCCAAAAGAGCTCAACAGCTAGGTTATCTTTGTCCCGTTCGAAATTACACGAAAGATTCTTTTGAAAAATGCAATATTGATGTCACTTCACTCTCACCTGCTCCTGTTGTTCCCCCGGTGCCTCCATGGGAACATAGACAAGCTATCTTTGATGTAGATTACACTAATGTCCGGAAAAATGATAACATTAACATTTTAACTTATAAAGTGAGAGAAAACTTAGAAAACAAATACTCTAATCACTTAAAAATTTTTACGGATGGTTCCGTTTGCCAGTTAAGTGCAGGTTCAGGTTTTGTTATTCCGGCTTTAAAAGTTCAAAAAGCATACAGCCTTGGAAAAGGATTTTCTATTTTTACAGCAGAATTGTATACTATTCTTATGGCATTACTCTTTATTTGTGATAGTAATCATTCTTTCTGTAACATTTTATTTTGTGTTGATTCTAAGGCAGTGTTAGATAGTTTGAAAGTTTGGGATGTTAAAACAAGGAAGGATGTAATCTTTGAAATAAAGCATTTAATTAATTACATTATTTCCACAGGAGTAAATATAGTCTTCGGCTGGGTCCCTTCACACTGTGGTATTTATTGGAATGAAATAGCAGATAAACTAGCCAGACGCGGGGCAATGGGCAATGCTGCAAAAAGTAATTTGAAGTTAGATATATATGAAGTACATTCGTTATTGGAAAGCTGTTTCCGAATTGAGAAGTCTCAAGATAAATGTGTAATGGAAACATATCCTAGACATATTTCTAGTTTAATATACAAGATACGTTTGAACTCTTGGAAGACCAAATATTCCCAAAATATAGCGTGTGCATGTTCTAAGCCATTATCTAGTGAACATATACTTTTCCATTGCCCCATTTTAAATGCTCTTTATTCAAAAGCAAACATTGAAATTTCGAAATCCAAACCGGTTCACGCTATTTCTTTCAGTTTAGAAATTGTTGAGGTTGCAAAAATTATCTCTCAATCTCAAATTAGCATATTGTTATAATTATGACAGTGTAGTTTATATTTAAATTTGTACTGTTCTTGACATTATTTCTGACCTTTTCCTCCCCCCCTGTCCTCCTCCTCCGCCCTCCCCCAATCCCCCTCCCCCCTCCCCTCACCCCGCCCCCCCTCCCCTTCCCCCCCTCCCCTCGCCCCCCCCACCCCCACCCCCCAGTAAAGTCTAATATCACCAAGTGTGAACAGACTATAAATCAACAACAACAACAACAACAACATATAGGCCCTCTG
>CM065723.1:50083177-50093177 GCA_033310375.1 Conus canariensis | reverse complement strand
GGGGGGGGAATAAGAGGTAGAGGGGCGGGATGGAAAAGGTTGGTTTGGTTGCATGAATAAGTGCGTGCGTACACGCGCGCGCGCGCGCGCGCGCACCACACACACACACACACACACACACACACACACACTAAAAGCAGCACAGTACACACAGCTTCATGGCCCCCGTTTTATTGTTTTAGCAATGAAATAAAAGAGAGCCGTGGGGCTGTGTAGTGTGCTGCTTTCATTGTGTGACCAGGGTTTTGCCGCTTACGTGCATCTGGAGGGGGTGGTGTTCGGCAGTGTTCGCGGATTTTTACCTGATCGTTACATACATTGGAGTGGTCGGTGACTCTTGCCCATCCTGGCCTGGACTCGTCACCATCCTTCAACTCATTTTTCTTGTCAGGAAGCCCGCCGTCGTTTCAACGTAAAACGTCAATGATCTGTTGAATTCAATAGCCGACGAGTTCGTAGAATAGGTCCGTGATGGCTTGACCATGTTATTATCTTTGAGTTACGTAGGGGGCTTCGTGTTCCATCGATCACGATAATTGATTATAGGAAATTACCAGTTCTAGCAGAGCGCGGCAGTAAAAAAAACAACAAAAAACGGCATGCCGGTCTACGTCACTGACACGTCAAACCGTCCGCTCACGCCTCTTCACGTAACACACTGCGTCACATGCTTTCTCGCCAAACACTGATTGTGTCAAGTTTACGCTGCCGCCCAACAAAGGGCGCCGCTGATTTAGAAGGGCCGCTGCTGAGCAAGGCATTCCCAGGGGACACAGAGGGCTAATTGCAGTTTCTGATTCTCCCGCTAGGCGGCGCTCGATCGGCGAGCCCATCAAAAGCTCAAGCACCAGTTGAATAACGATGATGGCGTTTTTTTTTTTTTTTTTTTTTTTTTTTTTTTGTCCTGAGTGGCGTGGTACATTTGCCAGCTACTCCCGTGCCATGCTGGTCCTCCAGGGATGAAATGGGGGGACTGGTCCCAAAGTCTTCCATTCTTGCTCAGATATAAACGCCGCCGCAAGTCCGTACCAATCGGTGAATCGCACAGCCCGACACACACACACACACACACACACACACACACACAGAGGCTGATGTTTATGTGAAATAGAGAGAAGACAGAGGAAGAGACGGTTTAAACATATCCAGTCAGCCTTCTGCATAACCCAGTATGTCTGGGACGCAAACGAGATCAACGGTGTCTTTAGAGGTCAGAGATGTGAAAGCAAATGTTCTGTCACTCGCCATTTCCTTTTCTCTATGCCGGTGCGCCATAAAAACAACAAAAACAAAAACAAACAAAAAGACAATAAAAAAAAAAAGAAAAAAAAACTTACTTTGATCGGTAAGAATTCTTCGGATAAGTACCAAACTCCACTCCCCATCATCCAGCTCAACTTTCACCTCCACACCGCACTCCCCCCTCCCCCACTCTTCGTCTCAGCCAACTGCTATTCTTGTCTCATTGTGAAAGTTGATTTTTTTTTTTTTTTAACCATCCAGCTTGGTCTGAGAAAATCGGACTCTGTCATGACCTAGGGAGTCGTTTCCCAATAGTCTGCAAAGACACCCTAACCTGGCGTGTCTTACTGTCCAAGACCCGGAAACGGACTGCGATTCTGATAGTATGATTTCGTTTTATGTGTCCAAAAGGGTTGATTTAAAAAAAAAAAAAAAAAACTTCCTACCGGCAGAAATCTCCAGACTTTACACATAAGAGCAACGTGTCGCACACACTCACGCAGATAAAAGAAGACCCAAAGGAAAACAACAGAAAACAAAATTGTGTGAATGGAACTCACACGCCTTCCTAGTTTTCAGGCCAGGAAGAAAAATGACGCCATCGACCGACAAAAACAGTAAAGACGACATGTGAAGATGTCAGCTGATACTGCGTGAAGCCTTTTCAGGAACCATGGGCTAGAATGCACAGTGCCGAGAATTTCAATGCGGGTTTTTTTCCCCCAATATTGCTGTATTGTTTGCCACATCTCTGACATCGATTCGCTTGTTGTAAAATGACTGTGACTATGTTGTGTTTGGCCCGAAACATGATGCGAATCAAGATAACAGACCAGAGGTTACAAACATCTCTGATGAGGAAAGCCGATGCTGGAATCACTGTTGGTGGGAAAAGAACGAGTGGGAGAAGTGGAGGGATGGACACTCGTCGATCCACACCAGCCCGGCCCGGAAACGAGGGGGTGGAGGGGGGGGGGGGAGGGGTGTGTGGGCCGGAGGGGGATGAGTGGAGGGAAGAATGGCGAGGGCGGAAGAAGGTGCTGGGGGTGTGACGCGAAATCAATGCCGCTGTTCGAAGCAGAATAGGTTTCCAGCTGGCGCGTGATGCGCGCATGAGTCCTGGAACAAATGGTTGTGGTGTTTGCCAATGTTCGTTTCTTTACAGTCGCTTTGATGGAGTTCCACCGAGGTCTGGTCCACTGCAGAGCGAGGCATTTCCAGCTGATCACCCGTGACAGGGCCTACGTGAGCGCCGTGTCGCGTGGCCTTGTATACAAAGCGTCATGCACACGATATGCTTTTCGATTGACGTAACGACCAACGTACATGAACATAGACGTATGTTCATACATATAAACGTACACATAGGCAATCACGCTTACAGGAACACAGATGAATACATAAACAGAGCGACAGACGGAAAGGCAGACCAACAGATAACTTGATAGATAGACAGAAAAGCAGACAAATGATTAAATGAATACCATTAATAGGATAGCTAGATAGACAGGCGGACAAATGGATAAATGCTGCTTTAGCAAAAACTATCCTCCGAGTTCAGAAATCGATTTTTTAAACAACGTATTCGAGGTTTAATCAAACATTCGCGGGGCTGCAATACAATGTAAAAAAAAAAAAAAAAAAAAAGTAAAATAAAAGAGAGCAATAAAAAAGAGACATAGAATGACCCCCCCCCCCCCCCCCCCCCCAAATTTTGGCACCGTACGCCGTGCCTCCCAGCCTTACGATTTACTTCAGATTTTACATTTAACCTTTGCACGTTCAGGCCGGCTTGTCCTGTCGAAATTTGATCAGAGCGCCACTCGAGGAAAATCCATTAGAGACCTTTGGTTGGGATAGACAGACCATGAGCTCACGTATAAATCGGGCGGAAATGACACTCCCACGCCACTTCCGGTCACCCCAGCGATGGCGGGCGAGCTCATCCAAGTGGGTAAATTCGTCACAGGGGGAACCTAGAGGAACTCTTATCGATCCGCCCAGAAGATCGGCGGCCCATGTGTGTTTCCAGGGAATGGCAGAATAAACTGGCATTAGCTAGACGAATGGCCGCCTTCCATATGGAGGGCCAACATTGATTAGGGCCTCAGATCTATTGACAAATTGAGAACTGGTGGGGGGAGAGAGACAAGACAGAGAGAGACAGACAGACAGACACAGACAGAGAGACAGACACACAGACAGACACAGACAGACAGACAGACAGACAGAGAAAGAGACAGAGAAAACGAGCCTAGCTGAGCGGGGCCGGGGAGGGGGGACGTTTGGGTGATGATTGAGAAGATCAACAACGAAGTAGATCGGGGGTATTTATAGATTTTTTTTTTTTTTACATGGGAATTTCATTACATGTTTCTCTGTTTGCTTTAGCGTTAATGCTAGATTGCATAATACAATATAACGGACACGGGAGGCTGGGTGTGGGGAAATGAAGTTAGCTGGATGGCCACAAGCGCATGTTCAAATGTTAGTGTGTTTGGTTTTCTATGAATTTGATATTTTTGCAAACCCAATTTAAGTAATAGACGAATATCTCTGCGGTTAAAGTAATGGAAATAGGTGGAAGGGGATAAAACGACAACGAAATTTGGAGAAAAAAAACAACAACAACGGCTCAAAACTTATGCGGACGGAATAACTGAGAAATGGTGAAAGCAAAGGATGATGAATGTTAACTGGTTCACAGGTAGCTCTCACAGTGTCGGAGACCAACCTCCCACCGACACCAATACTCATGGTATCTATGTGTCTGACCGACAGTACGCTATACTGTGGCGTCTCTCTTCACATTCAGACTTCTACGCTTTGATTCAGTGCTTTGTAATCATAAACATGTGATTTCTCAGTCCACTATTTTGTGCACATTTGTCCATTTGTGCTAACGCTTGTTTGCTTGTTTGATGATTTTTTATCTCTTCATATATATGTGTGTGTGTGTATTTAAGAGAGAGGCCTGGTTTGTGGACATGCCTTTGATGTTTGATTTCAGAATCGTGGAGGTATTCAGCCGAAGACTTCAAGGTAAGGGTTTTATTATGTTGTGTGTATGTGCGTGTGCAACCTTCACATGCGTGCAAACCATTAAAGCCGGTGTTCTTATTCTGTTTTGCTCTTTCGCTTCCCTTCAAAGCGCACACCTGCGCGCGCGCGCGCACAGACGTACGCACGCACGCACGCACGCACGCACACACGTGCGCACGCACGCACGCACGCACGCACGCACGCACGCACACACACACACACACACATGTTCACATGCGCGTGCAAGTGCGCGTGAGAAAATACACCACAAAGCAAAAAAAGGAAAGGAAGGAGGGGGTTGTTATGTTTTTCAAGTGTTCTTGTTTTGCTTTTTGTTGTATCAAAATAATACGTGCTGTCTACAGTAAGTTAACGGCCGGGTACCTGTGCATGCTCGAACACATACTTACACACATCCACATGCACAGGTGGGCGTGCATACGCGCACGCACACACACACACACATTCATGCACGCATGTGCGCACACACGCGCGCGCGCGCGCACACACACACAACACACACACACATGCGCATGCGCGCCAAAGCGAAGGGGAAAAATAATAATTTGTATGTGTTTGGTGGTGGTGGTGTGTGTGCATGTGTGTGTGTGTGTGTGTGTGTGTGTGTGTGTGTGTGTGTGTGTGTGCAGTGCAAGAGCGCCTGACCAAACAGATCGCTGTGGCCATCACGGAAGCTGTACAACCCACGGGAGTCGGGGTCGTCATTGAGGCCTCGTGAGCATCCTTTTTTTTCCCTTTTTTCTTCCTTTCTCCCTACAGTTCTTTTCGTTTTTATGTTTGTTTGCTTTTTTGTGTGTGTTTCTGAGATGATCAGTGAGGAATGGGAAGATCTAGACGACGCTATGGAGTTCTGTGTTTGGTCCGAGGCTACATGACACGGCTGCACTCTACGCTTCCTTTCATCCAAGAGTTAACCAGGCCCGAGAGATACACACACCTGCAGTGAAAATGAAACAGACTTCAGCGTTACTGCAAAACAGGCCAAAATACAAACAAACAAACAAAACAAAGCGTAAATTAACGCAGACTGTATGTACAATACAAGACAGACAAGTCAAATTTCGACAAAGATTTGCTCCTTAGACGTTACAAACAGTAAACAAACACGCACAAAACGGTGCTCTCCAGACAGCAGTCAGCGTGAGAAGCTGCAGTGTTGGTCTGGGAATTTCAGCAGAAATCTGGAACATTCGTCCTGCAGGTCGATGGAACTAGACTGTGTTGTTCCAGTCTTTCCATTTGAGCGTACGACGTACTCAGTGGAGCCGGCCAGGACAAAAGGAAAAAATAAAGAAGAAAAAATCCCACATAGAAATGCCTCGGATAGATTCGAACCCGCGACTTCCCAGCCAGCAACCGCTGACGTTAACCACTTCGCCACAACGACTGTGTGTGTGGTGTGTGTGTGTGTGTGTGTGTGTGTGTGTGTGTGTGTGTTTCTTTCCTTCTTTCTTTTCTTCATTTGTTTCAGGTTTTTTTCTTTGTCTCTTCTGTCGTTCATTCGTTTTGTTTTTCTAAACGGTAATTCCTTTCTTACCTTTTCTTTTCCTTTCTTTGCTCTTTGTTCCTTTTTTTTCTTTTTTTTTTCAGTTTTATCCATTCTTTCGGGTTTTTTCTCTTCCTTCAGTCTGTCATTCCTTCATTCGGATTCCCCTGTGTCTGTTTTCTCTCTCTCTCTCTCTCTCTCTCTCTCTCCTCTCTCTCTCTCTCTCTCTCTCTCTCTCTCTCTCTCTTTCTTTCTTTCCTTGTGTTGTCCACTTTCTGTTTTTCCTGCACCTGCATCCCCCTCCTGCACTGAAACATATGAAACTTTCTTTTTCGCCCTAAGCTATCAATCGATCAATCGAGCTGTGCGTCAGTCTATTCTTTCTTCTCTCTCTCTCTCTCTCTCTCTCTCTCTCTCTCTCTCTCTCTCCTCTCTCTCGTCACCCCCCCCCACCTCTGTCTGTCTGTCTGTCTGTTGGTGTGTATGTCTGTGTGTGTGTGTGTGTCTGTTTCTCTCTCTCTTTCTTTCTCTCTCTTTTCTCTCGCTCTCTCTCTCTCTCTCTCTCTCTCTCTCTCTCTCTCTCTCTCTCTCTCTCCACACATTCATTCATTCAGTAAACTCTGTTGTTCATCCCTAATTTCAGTTTTCCCTTCCTTTGTCAAATAAAAACTTTCGTTATTATTGTCTTCGTTGATGTCGACGTATCATTTAATTATAAAATGTCTTTATGGTTGTTGTTGTTGTTGTTGTTTGTTTTAAGTACAAGATGTTGTCGTGCTTTCTTCTATCTCCTTGTCGTTTTTTTTTCTGTGGCGCTTTATGTCCTGCACTGTCCGTCTTTCGGTGTCGTGTCGCCGATTCTGACCCCCTCCCCTCACCCCTGACAGTGCCTATACTAACGACGCACGTGACGCTCGTTTCTGTATGCGTGTGTGTTCCTGACAGGCACATGTGCATGGTGATGCGAGGCGTGCAGAAGCTCAACAGCAAGACAGTGACCAGCACCATGCTGGGGGTCTTCCGCGACGATCCCAAGACCCGAGAGGAGTTCCTCACCCTCATCCGTAGCTGAGCCACCCCCCTCACAGTCCCTCACCCCCACCCCCACCCTCACCTCTCATCTCTCTCACCCTGTATGCAGTGTCTGCTGTTGACCAGTCGTCCGGGGGTGTCTTGTGTCACGCATTTCTTTTAGAGGAGGAGGGGAAGAAGGAGGGGGGGGGGGGAGAGATTGGGGGTGGGGGGAGGGGGGGGGGGCTGTCGGCTGAATCTCCAACAGCTTTCATGTGGGATGTTTTAAAGTCCCTTGGTTTTAGGGACGTTTTAAGCTATACTGCTTTAAAAAAAAAAAAATATCTGATTGTACAGTGCTGTGTGTGAATGTGTGTGTGTGTGTGTGTGTGTGTGTGTGTGTGTGTGGGTACGTGTATGCGTGTGCGCACGGGCGCAGTGTGTTTGAAAAGTGTTCTGAGATTTTGAGATGACGTTTAGAAATCATCAAGATTTTTCAGGAGATTCTTTCAAGTCAGCTGGGATTTGGGAGGTTAACTTGAAATCAACTGATATTGAGGGAGCCGGGAGGGGAGGGGGGTGGGGTGGAGAGGCGCTTATAACTGGGTATTTTAGAAGACGTTTTTTAGAAGTGTTCGCGATTGTTTGGTTTTCAGGGATGGAGGTGAGGGTTGAAGGCAGATGGGAAGGTAAAACTGATGTCATGTGAGATATCCGGAAGCACTGGGGCTTCTTGGAATCACTGGAGTTTCTTGGAATCACTGGGGCTTCTTGGAATCACTGAAGTTCTTGGAAACGCTAGGGGCGGGGGTTGGAAACGCAGGGGGTTCTTGGAATAACTGGAGGTTCTTGGAAATACCAGGGCTTCTTGGAAACACTGGAGATTCTTGGAAGCACTGGAGCATCTCTGGATCAGCATTGTGGAGCCCACGTCTGGTGTGTCTAGGAGCCATGACAGTGTCAGAGTATGGTAGACTACTAATTATGGCTGGGCTAAAGAGCATTGTCATGATGTAGTATTTGGCCTGCTGAGTGTTCCCAGTGCTGTAGTGCCCGCCTGTGTGATGGTGGTGGTAGCCGTGTGTGTGCGTGTGTGTGTGTGTGTGTGTGTGTGTGTGTGTGTGTGTGTGTGTGTGTGTGTAAGAGCGCGTTGCTGTCAGTAATGTGTGTGCAGATTCGTTCAGAAATTGTAGACATTTTTTTGTATATAGAAGCAAAGTTCTCCCAATGTGTGTGTGTGTGTGTGTGTGTGTGTGTGTGGTGTGTGTGTGTGTGTGACGGTTGCCAGTTACATGGTAATCGATTTGTATACTGTTTTGCCAAATTGCGGAACATTTGTGATCATTCTCGCAGAGTGCTGTTCGGTGTTAACAAGACTAGATGATGTGCATGGCATGTCTGTTGTCTGGTTGTGTCTTTCTATCTGTTTGTTTGCTTATCGGTGTCTCTGTGTCCGTCTGTTTGTCTGTCTGTCTGTCTGTCTGTTCTCTCTCTCTCTCTCTCTCTCTCTTCTTTCATACACATACACACACAAGCGCGTGCGCGCGCGTACGTGCACACACACACACACACACACACACACACACACACACACACACACACACACACAAACACACACACACACACACACACACACACACACACACACATGACTACGCACACACGTTCTCTCTCTCTCTCTCCTCTCTCTCTCTCTCTCTCTCTCTCTCTCTCTCTCTCTCTCTTTGTGAGCGTTATCGCCAGTATTGGCTATTTTCAGTCAGGTTAACGAGAATTGAAGCTGAGGTCGATGGCAGCAGGAATGAAGGGACCCGATGTTGTAAACCCAGACGGCGCACTGCGATCAATGGGCCCTCGGGGAGAACTCTGGCCTGGGGGCCACTTGGACCCGCAACGTGGAGCACCCCCGGGTGCTTCACAGCTGGTTTACCGATTCTGCCGACTCTGAAATAAATCCGCAATCGAAATGGAACATCGGTCTGGAAACTCGCTGCGCATTAAGTTGGGGGGTGGGGGGGGGGGGGGGCAGAGCGGTTAGTATGGTGGGTAAAGGCTTCCGTCTTGGAAGCGGCGGTTCAAGTCTGGCTCTGTGGTACGGGTATGTGTTGTTTCCCTCGCGGTCCCCCCTCTCCCCACCCCCACCACTCCCCACCCCACCGTACCCCCCACCTTACTCCTCTCTCCTGTCCACCGTACCTTAAGTGATGGTGTCAATGTCATTTTTTTCCCCTCCGGATTTAAGACGGTAATCGGATATGCCCACTAAGAAGAGCACGTTAAAGAACGCTCGGCGAAAAAGAAAAGGAAAAAAAAACAAAACAGAAAAGAAAATGACGACAGAAATAACATATAATATATGTGAAAAGCATGCTCTGACAAAATGAAGAAAAAAAAACCTTTGCGTTCTATGAAAGAGAGGGAGAGCAGTGTTGAAATTCACGCAAAAAATTCTGTAGCGTCCAGAAATTTGCACGAATCGACACAGTACAGGAGCCCCCTCCCCAAACAGTTTTTCTTCCTGGTTTATGGTTCTGATGATAGCAAGAGCTGAACGATTTGATTGGAACTTGCTTATGTAGTTTGAAAATGGGCTGTGCCAGAATCTGTTTCAGGGTTTGAAAGCTTTTTGTTTAGCTTAGAAGTGACAGAAATGCAATGCGACAACAAACAATTGCGCAATCAAACCTCGTGCGCTTTGAAGCGACACACCGCGATTCTGGATCAGAAATAACTCGCTGGTAACACGTAGGAAGCGATGCTGTTTCAAGAGTTGATGCAAGTGATCTCCTATTTTATGAAACAGTCGACAATGCAATTTCACAGTTTTAATTAAATCTTCTTTCATCTACGATTTCTGCGTTTGATAACATTGGTGCCTACAGCGTCCTTCAAAAGATTACCAGGCATGCAACACATGGACAACGCTCATGTCCATACGCTCACATCTGGACTGGCACCAAAACACCAACAGCTGTTTCACACAGATCCTTTATTCTTACCTTCGTTCGTTCATTTTTTTTTTTTTTAATTTTCAATTTTTTTTTTCAAATCAAGAACCAGAACGGTTTATGTCGCTTCCCTGGTTTTTAACTTGTTACTAATGTTAGCGTCTGGGACTTCGCCAGGCTCAAAACGCATGCACTGACGATTTAATTCCCGGGTGAGCGCCTGTGTGTGAGTACATGCTATACGGGTGTT
>CM065723.1:50068177-50075677 GCA_033310375.1 Conus canariensis | reverse complement strand
GCGCATGCACGTTTTCCGTTCCCCCCTTCGTCAAGTGTTGTTGCCTTGGGCTCCATTTTCCCCTTAGAGTTTTACACTCTGTGCCCTGTCAGATGGCTGTACTTCCCACGACGTTCACTTCCACTTTCCCACCACCTGTCCAGTTTAGCCCCTCCCCTCCCCCAACATCTGTGCCACCCACCTCTCCACCCCCGTCTTACACAGCCGCACTCAAATTTGTCCTCTCACTTTGACCGTCTCAGCTACGGTGGTCAAAAAGGAGGTATGACTATCCGACCGTTGCGAGACACCCCACCAGAGAGGACACTGCACAGCACTACTGCTGGGTCCCTTGGGTGATGTGCCGTGGTGACCCTCCTGATTCCATCCACACACACAGGACAGTGCCTGCAGGCTCTCTCCCTCTCCCTCTTACTGATGGACGAGTCACAGAGCTGGCCTGAGTGAGCGCCTCCTCTCTCACCGTCTCCCCCTCCCCTTCTATCCCCTTCTACTCCTCTTCCTTCGGAGGAAGAGCTTTCTTAATTTTGTAACTTCCAGATGTTGATCATGTACACATCTGTGTGAAATTTCATGAAGTTCTTTGTAATTCTGTTCAAAATACTGTGCTGGGATAAGATAAGATAATGTTGATCGTCATGATAATAACATAGCATTTATATAGCGCCTTGCCAAAGGTTCTAGGTGCTGACAATTCACACTATCGTGTACACAACAGCTGCCGACCTGGGTAGTGCCGACTGAAGAGCTGCATGCTGGCGCTTCATTCAGTCGTTTCCCGTGTCATTCAATCAATATCGTTCATTCAATGTCCTTGCTTCCTTCATTCTTTCAGTTTCTCACGCAGGGTGCATGCTATGTGTAACGTGTCATCCATACCAACGGCCAAACTGGTCTTCTCTTCCGAAAGTTGGTGATGGGATTTTACGTGTGTGCAAGATGTTATG
This sequence comes from Conus canariensis, assembly GCA_033310375.1. NCBI lineage: Eukaryota > Metazoa > Mollusca > Gastropoda > Neogastropoda > Conidae > Conus > Conus canariensis. Next base: position 50,074,730 of record CM065723.1, on the reverse strand, counting down.
CATGCGTTCACATACAAAACCTCGGTTTATAGTCGCATTCTAAGGACTTTTTGGGAAATGGAGTCAGAACCAATGTTAACTCCGAGGGGTACACCGAAACGGCCCGGCGGAGATTCGAACCCGCTACCCCAGGATTACCAAGATTACGAGTCCGGCGTTCTACCAACTGAGCTCTTCCGGCCCCCATTGTGACATTAGGTCAGCCACGGGGCTGGCTAGAGGTGTTGAAACCAGTCAAGTCCTTCACGTCGTCCGTTCTGGACGTCTGTTCACCTCCAAGGAACCCTGCAGCATGGTCTGGGAAAGGAGGTCACGGCCAGATAGGCTGCATGCCCGTACCTGACAAGTGAAGAGCGCTTGGTGACTTCAGGGAGAGGTTCTTGTCGATCGTACTGTGTTCTGACTTAATTTGTGTCTTACCCGGTGCTTGAGGGAATCTGTCTTCCAAACCAAAGTTCTCGCCACTGAAGTTGGAGTAAAGGGGGTTGTAGGTTCATCATCCTTTGATCGTATGAAACAGCTCAGTGTTTCTGGCACAAGGGGAACTAAACCTTTATAGGCAATGGCAAAGGTAGCTGAAGAGTTCCAGCTTGATCAGGAATAAAAGTGAATTTCATGAGGTTTAAATTTCTCACTGAGAACAGGTGCCCGATACCGATGTGGAGAAGACATCCGTCGATGAAAGGAAGGCCTGGAGACGCCCATCCCTCCAAAAGTTGCCGGTGTTCGAATCCTGGCAGCGCAAAAAATAAAACAAAACAAAACAAAACAAATTCTGGCAGAAGAAGGGCATCTAGGGGTCATGACCTGGGCGAGGCCCGACCTCCCTAGACTATTACTAGTTTAGAGCCAAAACATTTTTTTTCTCTGAAAACTTCCTGTTGTCAGGCTCTCTCTAGAGTTTCTTCCTACTGACTTCATTGGTGTCTCACATTGTCATTTATCTTTTATACTTACATATAATGAGGCAAGTTCGTCTAAAAAAAATCGTAGTTTTGACGTCCTTTTTGATATTGGTATTATCAGTTACGATGAATTCCTGAATTCAGGCATTTGAACACAAGTGTGTCAGAAAACTTCTACGCACCCTGTAGACAGAGCGCAGGACGTCCAAGCAGAAAGTCGTTATGTTGCAGGCAAGCCAGAGCCACTCCTTGCAAACAGCCAAACACCGAAAACTCGTCTGGTCTGTCCATGTCTCACATTACGACTCTTTGCCCCAAACATCCTGCAGGGCTCTGGAGAAGGCGAACGTTGCAGAAGCAGAGAGAGGAAATCCTGGCTGGACAGCACTAAGGCATGGACAGAAAGAACACAGCATGGCTGACCTGTTACACACCACTGGAAATCCTGGCTGGACAGCACTAAGGCATGGACAGAAAGAACACAGCATGGCTGACCTGTTACACACCACTGGAAATCCTGGCTGGACAGTACTAAGGCATGGACAGAAAGAACACAGCATGGCTGACCTGTTACACACCACTGGAAATCGGGTGGACGCACTAAGGCATGGACAGAAAGAACACAGCATGCTGACCTTTACACACCACTGGAAATCCTGGCTGGACATGTACTAAGGCATGACAGAAAGAACCAGCATGGCTGACCTGTACACACCACTGGGAGAGGGGGTGATGGCGCACCCCTGGCGGCAAGGGCATCCACCATGTCACCCTAACAGATGTCTCCTACACCCATGGAACATGATGATGATGATGATGATGATGATGATGATGAGGAGGAGGAGGAGGAGGAGGATAATGATGATGATGACGATGACGATGACGACGACGACGAACGACGACGACGACGCATGAATGATGAGATGTGATGATGATATGAACAACATCGTGAAGGAAATGGCTTGATAGTGTAATGCTGGCAATAAAAATTAAGCATGAATCTGCTAGTGTCTGTTGTCATCAAAACAAACTGTTTTTCTGTCCAAGTAAACAGTCGGCGCTTTTATTCATTACAAAAAATTGAGCTGAAAATAAAACCACAAACCAATTACCTAGTCTGGGAGCATTTCTTTGAAAGAGCTTAACGTAGAACGTTAACCAGTCTCATCATAAGCCTACATCATTTCCTGGAATCGTCTGCCGATTGTCATTTGACCCTGATCAATGCAGATGGCTGGACTCCTCTGTCTGTCTGTCTCCCCCTCCCCCTCTCTCTCTCTCTCTCTTCTCTCTCTCTCTCTCTCTCTACGGTACGCGGGTATGATCAGCTTCTCTGACCTTGTTATTCTTTCAAATCTAGGTTTATAAAAACAATGTTATTGTCTTCGCACTTTAAACTCAGGCGGTTTTTTTTTTATCCTCAACTAATTCCTCCTTTATCTAGTCCAGTGGTCCCCACTGTACCCTCCACCCTTCCTTCAACACCGCCCTGTCAGCACCACCACCAACACCACCAACCCCTTCCTCCTGTAAAGAGAATGTTGAGAAACCCACACAGACATGATGAACACCACCAACCCCTTCCTCCTGTAAAGAGAATGTTGAGAAACCCACACAGACATGATGAACACCACCAACCCCTTCCTCCTGTAAAGAGAATGTTGAGAAACCCACACAGACATGATGAACACCACCAACCCCTTCCTCCTGTAAAGAGAATGTTGAGAAACCCACACAGACATGATGTTCCGAGCCCAAAATCAGGCTGCTGTCAGGTTGTTCCAATGGCGGGTGTTTGTTGGCATGTATTATGTCAGACTGGAGGATCGAAGTGTGTGTAGGGTCAGCTTGTTCCAGAGCTTTGCTCTTGCGCCGGCTGGTGGCCACTTTCTGTTTGAAGGCCAACATCTGTGTAGAGTCAGATATTTGTAGTTCACTAGCTGCCGATCATCCTCTGTCAAAAGACTGAATTTTGCATCGAGAGAAGTGGTCTTAATAGTTTGTCCACTGAAGCTGGTGGTAGTATTAAGCTAATATGATGGCATAACTGCATTCTGTGAGGAATATAGATAGTTTCGATGGCTGACGTTCATTGATGTCTGTAGAAGTTTTCTCCCCCTCCCCCAAAACTGTATGTATGTATGTATGTATGTATGTATGTATGTATGTATGTATGTATGTATGTATGTATGTATGTATGTATGTATGTATGCAAATTTCAAAAGTACATGCCTCTTTGCTATGCTCTTAGTGATGCCGGATTTAGCACGAAAGTGGTTGTTCTTGTAATAGGTTCACTAGGCATAGTTCATAAAAGAGTGGTTTCAGGACTTTCAATGTTAGGACTGCCCATAACAAAATGTAAACAACTCGCAAAATACTTGAGCATGTCTGTCATGATTGGGTCTAGGCGTGTTTGGTCAAGGCGGAATCACCTCATGAACCAGCATTGAAACTGACAGATGATGACTTTCAAACTGTGCTTTAAATAGTATCAGCTGACTAAAGCACTGACAGAAAAAGAATTGGAGCCAGCCGGAGAGAGAAAGGGCGTGGGGACAGAAGAGAGAGAGAGAGAGAGAGAGAGAGAGAGAGAGAGAGAGAGAGAGAGAGAGAGAGAGAGTATGTGAAAGATAACTTTTATCGATGCGCCTGCAATCTGGACTACTGTGCATTGTTGTTGATTTGACAAGTTGATGCATTAAAGTAATTGATATGTATGTCTGCATGTCTGTCTGTCGATCGATCGATCTATATGTGTGTGTGTGTGTGTGTGTGTGTGTGTGTGTGTGTGTGTGTGTGTGTGTGTGTATGTGTGTGTGTGTGTGTGTGTGTGTGTGTGTGTGTGTGTGTGTGTGTGTGTGTGTGTGTGTGTGTGCACCCACTTTCATTGAATTTAACAGATTCATGTGAAAGAACATGTCTATGCGGTGTTTATGTTACCTTAGCGACGATATGTCTCCAGATTGAGCTTTTTACCTTTGAGTTAAAGATTGGGTTGACACACCTTCGCGAAAAGATGGTTCATAATGACCTTCAAGTAAACGACATACCATTTTCTATCTTTTATTGTGAATTGAATTCTGCTATGACTGATGATGACTGACGAGCGTTAGTCAATAGACTGGGGAAGGAGATGAGAATGATTTTGATTAATCACCATTGAGTTCTATCTTATAGTTGTTCACAGAAGTCTGACATTATTTGAAGCTACGAATAAGTTCTTCGTTTTGAGCTTGAGCATCTTTTTTCTTTCTTTTCTTCTTTTTTTTTTTTTTTCAAATTCTGGTTTAGCTGCAATAAACTGATGATCAATATATCATGTGTGGAAGGTATTGATCCATTGTGTGTTTGGTGTTTAAATGACAAAGTTGGTCAAGCAATTAACCTTACACACACACGCACGCACGCACGCACACACACACACACACACACACACACACACACACACACACACACGCACACACACACACAATCTTCTGGTGGGAGGGGAGGGGGGGGGGGACGCGGTAAAAAAACAAAACAAAAACAAAACGAGAAAAAAGTATTATCTCTACATCAGATAAAATCTACTGCAGTTAAATATAGTGGAACAGTGGAACAAATGCTACGCGAACTTTGTCAAACAAGAGAAATTTCCGTCAAATGGCGTCAAACGCTGCAGAAGAAAAATCTCAAACCTGAAAAGAGCAGATAACTCATTCATTGCTTCAAAAAGTTTCAAAACGGAGTGACTGTGGGCGGAAAATGAAGCAAAATTTGAAAAGAGAGGGGGTTACTCGTGCCTAGTCCTGTACTCTGTTTGTCTGTGTCCTTGGCGGTAACTAACCCCCTTTCTTTTCAAATTTTGCTTCAAAAAGATCAACCAGTCTCAGTACTTAGTTGATAAATGTACAGTAGGCTAAGCTGACTAAAACGATAACGAAGCTTCTTGTTTCGAAGACGTACAGTAAGTTGTTTGAAGTCATTTCTTTTCAAAATGTATAAGAAAAAGCAAAGCTTGGAACAGAGCTGTTACTTTTTTTGTGTTCTGCTGGGAGAATAGGTCAATAAAAGAGTCTTATCAGAGGCGGCCTCTTGTCATTTTTGAAACAGAAGAAAATGACCGGAAAAGTTCATATTCTTTCCACATCTATTAATCATGATCCAGTTTTGTCTTTGGGAGATATTGCACATCATCACCCTACATTCATCATCAACTGACGATTCAGTTTTATCATTGACACCCTGTACAAATATGCGAGCTGTCTGGTGCCTTTATAATTGCTTTTGCATATTCATGCTTTGACAAGTGACACGTTGAAGCCGATTGAACGAAAGTTTATATTCAAAACATGGAAAGGGATTCTAATTTAAAAAAAAAAAAAAAAAAAAAAAAAAACCCTGAAAGCCTTAAATGCGTTTTATGATGATAACATTATATATGTGTAGATATGCGCTAGATAAAGCAAAGGCACATGACATTTGTTTTAGTCTGATCCTATGACTTGATTTTGAGGACCCCTCTGCTCGCTTTGGTTCGCTGTCAGCTTGACTCTCCCTCAGTTTTGCACTAGTTATCAACGTTTACAAATGAAATTTAAAAGAGAACAAGAAAGAAAGAAGAAAGAAGAAAGAAAGAAAGAAAGAAAACTTCCATAGCGAATGAAGAGCTTTCTTCATCTATAATTGCTTTTTGCATGCATATGCTTTGATGAGCGCTGTGTTGTAATCGAGTGGCGTAATTAAGGTTTGTTTGTCTGTTTGTTTCCTTGAGAGGGGGGTGGGGGGGGGGGGGGGGGGGGGGGGGGGGAAGACCCTTCTCTGAAGGCATTTTCACGGAGTCCAGTGATCTCCGTATTCTGGACAGCTCGGACCCTGTGTTGAGCCTGGAGATAGTGCAAGTAGAATATGAAAATGATAAACAAAGAATGAAGTTAGGTAGAATATGAAAATCATGAACAAAGAATTAAGGTGGCTTTGGCTGGAAAGGCACAAGGAACAAACAAGGGAATAACAAGTAAACGTGTCTTATGTGTGTTATGCGTGCCTCTTGTATTAATATGCGGTAAGTGCGAAAGTTGCCCCCCCCCCCCCCCACTTCAACCCCCCCCCCCCCCCCCACTGTGTGTGTGTGTGTGTGTGTGTGTGTGTGTGTGTGTGTGTGTGTGTGTGTGTGTAGGCTTTTTCCGTTTTTCTGAATTCTTTTTCCTCACAACCATCTGAACAAGAAATGACAAATCAATATTTCGCTCCCAAACTCTGGTTCAGTTCTCAGCAATAACGCTGCATTAATCGCGAGAGCAATCCATGACAGAGACATATTGACCACACTTGCACGTGCACACACTCCCTCATCCACCCCACCTCACACCCACCCCTCCTCTTCCCTCTTCCACATCTTCCTTGAACCTTTTTATCCCGTTCTTACATCTCCCGTGCGTCTCTCTCTCTCTCTCTCTCTCTCTCACACACACACACACACACACACAGAGTAATATTGCCTTACTACTGTTATTAGATCTATAACGATCTGTTTTGACGAGTGTTAGTGGCCTTTATCGTTCAGCTCCAGCCAACCAAACTAACCATATTGCCCTTGCCTGTTATTGTCCGCACCCGGACCGTATTGTGAGTTGTCGGAACAATACTGTACGAACATTTTTCCA
>CM065723.1:50035677-50063177 GCA_033310375.1 Conus canariensis | reverse complement strand
GGATGGAGGAGGAGGAGTGAAGATTGTAGGGGAAAAATGATCGAATGCCAAGACGTAGAAGAAGTGACTTGACTGCTGGACCTTTTTTATTTTTTCATGTGTTGCAGATTGTGCTCAGTACCTTTTCGACCTTCTTGTGATTGTTTCCCCGCAAAGCTTGTCGCCATTTGATCGGATGGATTGGGAGGGGCAGCATCCGAGAGGGCCTTCCACGCCCACCAGCGAGCTCAGCCATTCCACCAGCGGCACTAGCTCATCAAGGGAGAGAATCCCTCCCTACAAACAGCTGAACCCCAGTCCTGTGATTTCGGTTCTGTCCAAGCTGTCTGACGATGATTTGTTTCGTAAGGTCTGTGCTGGGGATTAGTGCTAATTAATGAGGTGGTTTGTAGGGTTTCAGGGTATGTATGTGTGGGAATGATGTGTGTGTGGGAATGAAAGACTAGACGTGTGATTTTTCACTTGGTGCAGATCATACATGTGGAAAATTATCATTGTACATGTACTCAAAACATTTTGTGGAATACTCATATAAGTGAAAAATGACTAGAGATAATGTCTCTCACACATGTGTGTGGTAGTATGTGTGCACACACATGTACACACAAACACAGGAGAATGTGCACATGCATAGTCTCACACACACACACACACACACACACACACACACACACACACACACACACCACACACACCATGCACAGACCACATGTGCTCATACACAAATTTTAGATTAAAATCAGATGGGGGAAAACTATGAAATGACTGATGAAAATAGGAGAATGGAGGCCCCACACAGAAGACAACAAAGCAAGCAACCAACTAACCAAAGGAGAACAGGGGGTGGGGGTGGGGGGGGGGGGGGGGAGAAGAGCACTTAAGTTAAAGAGTTCTATCTTGTAATCCTTATTTTGCTGTATTTTTGCTGGCGCATTCAACAACACTCTATGTTTTAATGTCATGTGTGTTTGTGTGGCCATCTCTTCCTCTATGCTCCCTAATAGCATCAGCTACTCTGCTGTTGCAGTATCCCCTTACACAGCCACACACAGGCTTGTACCATTGCCCCTGCACTGGCAGTCCACAGGGAGCTATCAAATTATCCTAAGGCCAACTGCCCACCCACAACTCTTCCACCCCCCCTACACAGCGGGTAGTGTACTGAGTCACATAGGAAGCTTTCAGTGGTGCCTTTTCTGATCCAGCATGGACAGGAGACAAGTCTTTTAGGCCGCCGATAGATGACAGGGATTGCTTAGTCTTGGAGTGTGCTACTGCTAGTGAATGTGCCACTCTTGAGTGCACTATTACGCCCATGCAACGACAGCCATAGTCTTTCCGATACCGATGACTTTGTCAGTCTTATGACAGGCATGGATGTGGAGCGAAAATAGAAGCTAAGCTTACTCAAAGAGCGGACATGAGTAGCCATAGGATTTCTGACTTTTTTTTTTTTTCTTTACTTTTTTGGTTGTTGTTGTAATGATCACCAGTGAGAATGAGGAAGATGAAGATGTTGCCTTGGAGTTCCATTCTCGTGATTGTGGGTAGAGATTATATGACAGGATGTACTTTGTGCTTCCTTTCATAGTCTGGAGTCAGTCAGGCCAGAGAGATACAGACACCTGCAGTCTTGGTCAGAAAATTTGATCAACTCTGTCAGAATCACACCCATTAACTGGACGAAACTTTGCTGTCTGGTTCTGGTCTTTATCTTTTAGCCTAAGGCATCATGAACGCTTGGCAGGAGCTGCTAGGGCTTTAATTCCCAGAAATGAATCCCTCAAATGGAAGATTTATCTATGACTTCCCTGTCTGCAAGTTCGCAAGACCAACCACTGCATCATGACGGCCGGCTAGGCTATGCATTTTGATCATTGTTTACTATTGTCCTCAGGGGCCCACAATCTTACCAACGTTCCTTTTCATGTTTCAGGGCGGGGATGAAATTCTCCACATGCTGCGTCGAGTGGAGTCCGACTACAAGAACCTTCTCTCTGAGCACAGTGGTGTGGTCAAAGATGTCAACCGCCGCTTCCAAATCTTCGTCCTGGAAGCACGTGGCCTGAAAGAGATTAACCAGAAACTCCAGGACGACAACCAAGAACTACGTGACCTTTGCTGTTTCCTGGACGATGACCGGCAAAGAAGTCGGAAGCTGGCAAAAGAGTGGCAGCGGTTTGGGCGTTACACGGCGAGTGTGATGCACAGCGAGGTGGCTGCCTACCAGGAGAAGTTAAAGCAGCTGGAAGATCGGCAGGCAGAGCTGCTGTCTGACAACATGGAGCTGAAGGAGCTGTGTCTGTTTCTGGATCACGAGCGTAGTCAGGTTAGTTTGTGTACATGTGTGTGTGTGTGTGTGTGTGTGTGTGTGTGTGTGTGTGTGTATAGTCAATTAAAAAAGAGAGAAAGAAAATAGAGGGAGTGAGAAGGAAGGGGAGAGAGAGAGAAAGTCGTGATTTTATCTTCCATACAACCTGACCTCCATGGATGGCAGGGCTACAGACACTTGACTTTCTGCATACTTGTACAGTAACGTTGTGGCATAATCGATAATGATGTCATTGTGCGGATGAGTGGTGACAGAGAGGTGACTTTCTGCATACCTGTACAGTATCATTGTGGCATAATGATGTCATTGTGCAGATGAGTGGTGACAGAGAGGTGACTTTCTGCATACCTGTGCAGTAACATTGTGGCATAATTGATAATGATGTCATTGTGCAGATGAGTGGTGACAGAGAGGTGACTTTCTGCATACCTGTGCAGTAACATTGTGGCATAATGATGTCATTGTGCAGATGAGCGGTGACAGAGACCCAACTTTCTGCATACCTGTACAGTAACATGGTGGCATAATGATGTCATTGTGCAGATGAGCGGTGACAGAGACGATGGCGATGGCAGCAGCAATGGAACAGTGCCCGGCCAGGAAGACCTCCAGGGTCAGTCGCAGGGAGACAGTGATGGGCAGGTGACCCCCACCCCTACACCCACCCCCTCACAGCAGCCTTCTGGTGAGTTCCATGCTGTCATTAGGCACATGTAGACTGGCCATCTCTTTTCTTCTGTTCGTCTGTCTTTTGTGGGGGTAGGGGTGGGAGTGGGGTGATCAAAGACCACAATTTCAAAGACTTGAGGAAATCTCTTTGTCAGCTTTTCAGAATTATTTGGGATTTTTGTGAACTTGGAAATTATTGTTAAATGGCAGCTGTGTATGATCTACACTTGGCTATTCAGGAAGATGTTCATCGTTTTTTATTCAAATTACATGAAGTCGATGAACATTTAACATAAAGGTTCATGTTAAAGATTATGGTTGTTACAGATCTGTGAAAGTGGGTGTCTCTAAAATGATGTCAGGGTCTCTATCTTCTTTTCTTAATTTTTATCTCCATTGGGAAGCCAGGGCCGCTTTCAGTACAGTAGCTCACCACTTTCTGGAGGTTGTGTGTTGGTAACATCCTTTCTCTGTCACTCTTTTTGACTCAAGCCTTTTTAAGATTCATTTTTGTCTCTCTTTACTGTTGTCGTCTGTTTTTCTGCATTTTAGGACCATTCTCCTGTGTTTTGTTCTGGAAATCTTCCACCTTTTTTTATTTTTAATTGGTAGCAGTTTATGACATGCCAGCTTGCACACTGTCCAGACTGGTAGCAGTTAATGACATGCCAACTTACACACTGTCCAGACTGATAGCAGTTAATGACATGCCAGCTTACCCACTGTCCAGACTGGTAGCAGTTAATGACATGCCAGCTTACACACTGTCCAGAGTGGACACTAGCTGTCCAGTCTGCTGTGTCTGTTTGCCGGTTTTTTTTTTTTTACTTATATGTGTACTGTTTTTGTTGCATTAAATGTTTTCAGTAACTTTTTAAGATGTTTTTTTTTTTAAAAAAAGGAGTGAGAAATGAAGGGGAGTGCTCATTTTCCTCAGCATAGCCTATTGATGCCGTGAGACGTCACAATAGTTCAGCAGACATGTCGTTAACTGCTTTTGTTGCTTGCTTCTTTTACAGAACATCATGTCTTTTGATCATCTGATCTATTGAGGACAAGACGTTTTTTCCTGTGTGAGGTTGACAGCCTGGGACAGGCTTTGTATGGTCGGCTGGGCTGTGAAGATCAAAAAGTCGAAACTGTTCTTTTTCAGACTCTTCTCCTTATGTTCGACAGCTGGAGTTGAAAATTCAGAGACTGGAAGAAGAGAAGAAACAGCTGGCTCAGGTAAGTCATACACCAGCAGGTGAACCTATGTTTTTGTGTTTTTCTTCTGTGCATTGTAAAGTTTTTAAATGTTCCTTTGATGATGATTACATTTAGCGCTTCTGTTAACAAACAAATATATGCATCCCTGATGAACTGAAAATGTGAAGGACACGCCATGTTTATTAGCAGTCAAGCAAGACATTCTGAGATTTTTAGGCTCCACAAGTGTCAAACTGTTTCTAACAATGCATTGGAAATTTGTCTCTTGTTTAGGATCATTTGCTACATGAGAAAAATGATTCGTTCCACCCTCACCCCACCCCCTGGAAGGTACCTTCCATAAACACCCATTTTCTTTGTGTCTTTTTCTTTACAAGTAAGATGCTGCTTAAAAGATTTCTTATGGGTGAATGTGAATGTACAGTGAAGGAATGACAATGTAGCAGGAGTTCTGTGCTTTTGCAGAATTGGGTACATGAACTCAATTAAAGCTGAAGGGAGTTGAACAATTTACTTGGTTGGTTGGGACTTCTGTCATCTTCATTTTGTATTTTGCATGTGAAAATCAAATTGTGTGACTTGCTTGGGGAATAGCATTTTTGGTGAATTGTGATTAGTTGCTGTTACTGCTTTATATGCTGATTAGATATAAGTATTATGTGAAAATTGAGACATAATGTTGCAGTTTATTAAGATCAGACAATTTCATATAAGTTCTACGAAGCAGAAAAGCACATATACATAAATATAATTTCCAATTATAGAACTGAAGTTGTGTTTGTATATATTTTTTGTTCCCAAGTCAGAATTTTGAATTTGTTTTTAGGAAAACAGTGTTTGTGCACATCTCCTCCATTATTGTGTATTGTTATATGAACAGAGGGTGGAGAGAAATGGAGCGGACGGTTACCATCCGTCTGATCAAAATGGAGGATCACGCAATGTCCAGCAGGATGTCCCATCAAATCAGGTGAGAATTTGTTAGTAGTCGGCATTGCCATTGTCTTCCACCCGTCCATCCTGCCTCTCTGTCTCTATCTCTGTCTCTGTCTCTGTCTCTCTCATCCCTTCTGATATTGTTTTTCAGCCCTTTAATTATCATCGTTTTTATGTGACATTTCTTCTGTAAACACCAGCTTAATAGGCCAAACAAACTTCTTAGGAACTTGTGACCCCTCCTTCCCCCTCCGTCCCCTTGGCCCCTCACAGTCCTGCAAGTCTGAATCGCATCAAATTTTGATTTGAAAAAAAAAAAAAAAAAAAAAAAGCAGAGTAGTGGAGGTAATTTGCTGTGCATGTGTCCGTTTCTGTGCTGTTTGTGTTTATACTTAACTATTGAGATGAATTACTTGATTTCCCAAAATCTTGAATCCATCCATAACATCTGTGCCATGTACCCAGTTCTTGGTGATCTTAGACACTGCCAGTGAAGTTTAAGGCAAGTGCAAATAAGCCTGTAATGCCTTATGGCGTCTGAGCCATCCTCAGTGGTTCAGCAGTTCGTAGGCTGCTCAGCTGTCCTCAGATGCAGTGAACAGACAGTCTTGCAGTTGTATCTCACTGACTATTCTTTTCCTCGCTACCCTCTCCTTAGCATTGCTTTTATTCTGATGGTGGTATTGATAATGAAATGGCTGGAAGCTAATTTACATGCCCATTAACACAGGGGAAGTAATTCAGTGTTGTACACTTTCAGGGCTTTAATTTTAGGGGGTTGGAAGAAAACGAGAGAAGGGAGGGGAAGGAGGAGGAGGTGGAGGGAGAAATGAGCTCTTCTTCTTTGAGCATTTTGCTATTCAATGTTTTCATGAGCCCCCTTAACACACTCCCACTTCATGCCCCAACCTGCGAACACAGGCACACACTCGACACTCTTTGTCTTCTCCGTTCTGATTTTATGAACATGTGCAAGCACCCACCAGCATCATGTATAACTGGCTTGCCAAGCAAAATCAGATGTGTAAATCTTAGTGCATTTAGTCAGCATCATATGTACTGGCTTGCGAAGCAAAGTCAAGTTGCAATGAACTGAGGTGTGGCTGTCTTATGTCGATAACGCATTCTTGCCCTGGCTGCCAGAAGGTTGAGGGTCGTCCAGGGGCCACAACTCCCAGTAGAGACCGGACAACTCCCACAGCTTCTGTCAATAAACCAGAGGCAGTTGTGCATGCCATGAAGGTTGGTTGGCTTGTTTGTGTTCTGTGGTGTGGAACATTGATGTGTGTGTGTGTGTGTGTGTGTGTGTTGTGTGTGTGTGTGTGTGTGTGTGTGTGTGTGTGTGTGTGTGTGTGTGTGACATAACATGCAAACAGTATCTGTAGTAATTCATTTCATTTCATTTCAGTTTAAATCCTAGTTTTTTTAGTGTAAGACGAGGTTTTTATTCTTATGTTTATATGACTGGTACTTGCAGAAAATGCATTTTAGTGCACAAAAAAGTGCAAAAGTGTCCATAAAGATTGAAAGAAATTCAAATTAAATATAAAAAACCAAACAAACTTCTATGTACACTGCTCCCAAGGTTCTTACCGTCCTTTGGAACCGTTGAATTCTGAGGAAATTTTTTCCAGAGCATTGAATCCCATTGAAATATTAATAAGTGATGAAGCGTTTTGATTGTGGAAACTCGGATCCACTCCCAGAAATGAAAACGAGAAAGTTGACAAAGTAGACCATTTTAACTCCATCAAGCAAACATATGTTTTCACTTAAAATTTTTGTAATCAGTCATCAAAAAAAGGGTACAAATTTCTACAAAAATGAAAGTGAAATCATCGTTAGATTTAGGTTTTCTGAGAAAGTTGATTGAAACATGAAAGTCAGTTTGCCTGTTTGATTCACTTGTGATGAACACAGCAGGTTTAAGGGCACAGGGTGAGTGATGAAGGAGAGGGGCATGCGGATACATTGCCAACAATTTCCTTTTTAAGACAAGATGAAGCTGCAGATGAACTATGTCACATTTTAGGATGAGCGTCCGCCAAAAAACGGAGAGCAACTAAAAAAGGAAATTGCAAGTTGCAAGTGTCCTACATTTCCATTTAGACCAGTCTGGTAATTGTGGCTGCTCCTGGCTAAACATCAGACAAAGCACTTAACCTGTTTGTTGCTTTCATCATTAGCAGAAGTAGAAGACATCACATGTTCTCAGTGCTTCAGTGCCCTTGAACCAACAACAGAACCCCCAATCCGCCTTAACTCTTTTCTTCCCAGCTCCTCCACCTCCATCCCTCCCCCCTTCCCCTCACTCCTCTCACTTGACATTTCCATCTGTTTGTCCTTTCCTCTGGCCCCGTTTTCTCTCTCTTGTTTTAGCCCCATCCCATTGCTGTCAACAGATTCAGTCTGACATTCCGTGACCTTCATTAGCTCCACTGTGGTTATTATGCAACAGATACCTGCATGATCCTCCTCCAGATGAAACTCCATCTCGGTGATCTACTTCTGTCGGACCCTTTGGTCTCGGTTCCAGTTCTCATTGACTGAGAAGTCACCTGTTGGTGTACATATACCATGCATGACGTTACGTTTTGATGCAGTATGATGTTTTACTGTGTTTGCATCTTTCATATCAGATTTTCCCTAAGTGCTTACTTCTGATGCTTTTGGCAATGATGTGAAATTTGCAATGCATTCCTGTTGTTTAAGTAAGTAGTTGTGATTGCTGAAACAGGAAACACTGCTTGGTTTGCTGTTTAATTCACCATAAATTCATCCAGTCTTACTTAGTTGTATTTTGCAAAGTTATGTATGTCTGTCTTAGTTCTATATTTAGTAATATGTTTATTTATGACTGCACTTGTGCTCGCTAGAAAATGCGTTAGATTGTCTGATCTTGATACAATTCAGTATTTGTTACAATATTTCATATTATATCGTTGACATGTCTTTTATCTCTGTAGAAAGCACAACATTTAACCCGTTCGCTGCTTGAAGCTGCTTGAAAATGTTACAAACAAAGGCTTTCCCAGTGCCAGGGAAATCTAATGATTTGGGGGTAATAATTAACAAAAAATTCTAGCTCAGAAACTACAAAAGATATAACAATGAAATATATATGATTTTTGAAGGAAATTGAATGAAGATTTTGAATCTGGGCTTCTTTTGTTTTAATTTTGATAATAAAAAAGTATTTAGACAATTAGATTTGGATAGATTTTTTTGCACGATCAAAAGCATATGTATTTACCACTACATCTTCACATCCAAACAAGAACACAAAGCAAAAAAGTTGAAAATAAAGTTTGTATTGTCACACTACACCTGTAAATGAAAGTAAAACAGTTTAGAAGTCTATCAAGACGCTCACACTCTATGCAGACAGGTCAGTCCACGACCACGCCCCCCTCTCCCCACCACGCCCCCTTGCTGGACTTCAACCCTCTCTTTCACTGCTCCTCTTCCCCTACCTTTCCCTCTGCCCTGTGCCGCGCCGCGAGCAGGCCGCGCTCCCCTCTCACGCTGACTACCACGTCACTGACCACTGGCACGCAGTGCAGAGTACACACTAGGCGAGCTCGTTCGACGCTGGCAAACCAGTCAGCTGAACACACATTGAGGTCACACAGCCCGACACAATAACTGACGAATACGGTTGGCAATTCCATCACTATCATCATCTCACCTTCATGCTCGAGTGAGTCGTTGAATAAAAGATTATTGTCTTTGTCAAAAATCATTAGCAGAGCCTGCTCAGCTGTGTAAATACGTTGATTTGGTCGCTGCGCTTGTCGAAGGTTGCGCCGCCATCTTTGCAAGCGAGACGAAGTGCTGGCTGGTCATCCAGTCAGTGATGAGAATAAATGGGCTTTCCCCTCACGTGTGGTCATTTACATATCATTTTAATACTACAGACATATAAGGCTTACTACGCACACTCTATTTAAGTCCGTTGATAGAAATAGTAACGAATGAAAATTCAAGAAAAATGCATGACGTCAGTGGACGGCCCATAGGCACTGGGAAAGCATTTTTAATGCGGCGTCAGCTGACGGCTTAAAGGCACTCTACGGGTTAAGTGATCAAATTTTTGAAAAGTGTCAGTTTTTGCAATAATTGAAAACACTGCAGAAAATGTTGAGTGCAGATTTAGGGCAGTAATCGTTTGATGACATTTTCATGTTAGGGATGGCGAGAAAGGTTCCTCCACCTGTACTTAAAATAGTACCAGGTTTGCTTATGGTACCTGTTGTAATTGCTGAGAAAGTGTCATGATTAAAGTTTGGTACACACACACACACACACACACACATTCATACAAAACACACGCACACACACAAACACATACACACGCACACACACACAAACACATACACACACATACACACACAAGCACACACACACACACACACACACACACACAGTCAGGTGATTACACAGTCTCACTTTGATTACATGTATGAGTCAAAAAGGCCAAGCAGAATGGCATGTCTTGGGGTAGTTTCCAAGCTGTGACTACATTGTTAACAGTACACACTAAACAATCTGAAAGTCTCATATTGCTGGTATTAATGTTGTTGCGGTTTGTGATGGCGTGGGTGTGTGCAGATACATGACTTCATCACAGTTGTACTGTAATTGTGTTAATTTTGGCATTGTTGATGCTATTTTGTGGATTTTTGGTGAACTTTAGGCTGTGTACGGGTACACATTACCATTGATGTAGAGTTTGTGACGCTGTTGATGTTAGTATAGTTTTTAATGAGATTATTATTTACAGGTTAACAGTGTCATTGATATGATTAGAGTGTTTATCACTTTGATATTGTCATTATGGATTGTGATGTCATTGTTGTGTGTGTATTGTTAATCACTTTGATATTGTCATCATCATGGACTGATGGGACTGCTGTGTGCAGGTGTTGCAGGTGCATGAGCAGCTGGAAAGAGAGCACAACACCAAAGGGTCTGATGATCTGGAAACCCCTCAGCGAGCCATTGTCAGAGAGATGTGTAATGTGAGTCATTCTCTCTCTTTCTCAATCTAGCTTTGCCTATATGTCTGTCCCTCCCTCCCTCCACCTCTGTGCATGTAAACACTTGCATAAGTGCACATGCAGGAAAAGTTAATAGCCACTTATATAGATGCTTAATCAGAAATGAAAAAGAAAGTCCACGGAAACACAACATAGGTCACAACCAAGAATGTCCACCTCTGTTGGCAAGATTAGTACTAGGAGAGGGCTGATGTGTTTTCGTCCACTCTGTGCTATGATCTTGATACAGCACTGTGATTCAACAGAACTTGACAATTATGTTTATTGTCCTGTAAACTGTGGACACTTTGGTGTTTTTTCAGGAACAAAGAATTACCAGATTTGGTGCTAGGTTGACCAGTCCAAAACTTTTGCCTTCTCTAATCAAACAAATCTTTGTTGATCAGTAGTTTTACAACTGTATTCAATGAGACATGTCACAAACTTCAAGTCAGGAGATCACAAAATCACAAGTTTTTCAGCTCAAACGAGTCAGCTTTGTTAAAGTTGATTTCCAAATGTTTTTGAAATTAAGAAAACTTGTTTCTTTACCGTAGGCACAATAAAACACATTTGTCTTCCAGTCAGTGTATATTCAAGAAAATAAATTGCAGTTTTATTAAAATTCATGTGTGTGTGTGTGTGTGTGTGTGCGTTTGTATGCATGTGCTTGTGCATGAGACTGAGTTTAAGACATATTGTTTACATTGCTGTGTTTTGGCTCGGAGAGCCTTTGGACAACAAACAATAGAGAATTTTGTATTCTGCTACTTGTTGTGTGCTAACATATTTAAGGATGTATGTCACTCCGAGTATTTGTATCTGCATGTGTCTGTAAAAGTATCTGAGTGTGTACCAGAGCTGAAAATTCTCTGTGTTTGGAGGAGTCTCTCTGTTCGGAAGTTTAAATCTCTATCCCACCCCCTAACCCACCCACACTAAAAGAAGACTTCACCAAAAATAAAGGGGAAAAAAACACCTTAGAGGAAGGGAACCCCTGCTTATTGTGGATGACCGAGAAAAAAAAAGATATAACTGAATTGCATGAGATTGTAGAGATTTTAGCCAGTTTTGTTTAGAAAAACATTCCAGTTGGGGAAGGAGAGGGTGCACTCCAGCCCCCTCCTCCCTCTTCCCCCTCCACCTACCTCCCCCCTCATCCACCATCGTCACCATCAGACTTGTGTGTCTGTTCCAGCTCATTGGCACATTTCTTCCGACTCACAGATTTCCATGTTTTATGCTTGACCATTTTAAGCCTTGGCGTGCACACCTTTGACTCACAGATTTCCGTGTTTTATGCTTGACTATTTAAAGCCTTGGCGTGCACACCTTTTTTCTTGTTCTACAGTGAACTGTCCCCTGTACTATGATTCCTGCTGATCCCTGTCCGTCTGCCATGTGTTGCAGGTTGTGTGGCGGAAGCTAGGCGATGTCGGGGAGTACCCCCTCACACACCAGCCTCCACCCCCTTCTCCACCATCCCCCAGCCCCACACCGCCCCGGCCACGCCCATGTTCCGGCCCCAGTCGGCCGCCGGCAACCCCATCCACTCCAGCAGTCACACGGGGCCACCCCCGCCGCTGTCCAAGTCCCTGCCCTCCCCCCTGAGTCTGCCCACCTCCCCCACCACTGAGGGGCCTTCCTCCTACCTGGATGTCCATGGCAACCTGCACAAGGTGCCGCCCACGTCTGGTGGTGGTGGGGGTGCTCCAGGGGACGGTGCAGGGATGGGTCATCCGGGGGTGAGCGAGCTGGGTCAAGGACCTCGGGGTCATTGGGGTGAGAGGCGAGGAGGTCATGGGCTGCATGCTCCCAGGCAGTCTGGAGGTCAGGCAGTGAGTCCCGGCAGGAGGGAAGACCACCATCACGGGGGTATGGGGATGATGATGGTGGGGCAAGGGGGGGAGGGGAGAGATCACATGACCAGGCCGGGAGGAGGGCAAGGGCGAGAGAACTTGGGTCGAGCCAATCAGGGAGGCGGGTATGCTCAACCTGGCCCGCCTGCTGAGCGGCCGAGGCAAATGCATCCACCGCCGTACTCCTCATCCAAGAGCTGCCCCACGCTCATCCCCCCAAGTTCGGGTCCAGGACACTCTCCTTCACAGCATGCCCCATGTCTTTACCGCACCCTCAGGCTCCCCCACCCCATCACCAACCTCCCCCGTCTTCCAGGCAGCAGCAGCAGCAGCAGCAGCCGGTGCCACATGCTCAGCGCTACCAGCAGCGTGTCC
Organism: Conus canariensis; assembly: GCA_033310375.1. Lineage (NCBI taxonomy): Eukaryota > Metazoa > Mollusca > Gastropoda > Neogastropoda > Conidae > Conus > Conus canariensis. Next base: position 50,050,758 of record CM065723.1, on the reverse strand, counting down.
ACCCTCTCCACGCCAACCAGCATCCGCCATCGTCGTCACCCTCCTCTTCCTCCTCACCCCAAGGTCACCATCTGCCTCGCTCAGCGTCCGGTCCTGCCACTTACTACATGAGTCATCCTACAGCGCAGTCCAAAACACACCCAGCGGCGACGACAATGCCGACCCACCATCCCCCGCCTCCCCAAGCCTCGTACATGTACCCACAGCGAGGCGGACCAGGGGGTGGGGTGGCCCAGCCCCCTTTCAGGTCCTATCCCGGAGGTGGGGATCATGGGTCAAGGCGGGTGGGGAGCAAGGTCGCATGGAGCGCAGGCAGACGTACTTAGATGACTGATCTGGGGTTTGTTAATGCTGAAGCTGGTGTGTTGGTGTCCTTTTATTGTTTGTCATACTGTTTTGATTGTTGGCGTGTTTTCGCTGGTCAACATCGGTGTTCTGCGTCTTGAAAGTTGATGCGTTGCTTTCGGTATTAACCATCAGGGTGGTTTGTTGGAAGTAGGCTTGCTCTGACATATAACCCCAACTCTGTGGTGGTGTTGGGAGTGGGTGTGTCATGTTACCTACATTATTGACGTGTTGTGCTGAATCTCTCTTTGGGATTGTGATTTTGTTACCTGAATACCCAAATCATTGAATTGTAAAGTAAGATCATTAGAAGGTGGCTGTCACTTCTTGATGAGGAAATCAGATTTACCTCCTCGCTTTCTGCTTCGTTGGTCTACTGCTGTCTTTCCCAGTAAAATCATGCAGTCTTTCCTTCTGTTTTGACAGTCCTTTTATGCTGTTGTATTGCTTTTGTTTTTGAGATGTTCCTGTAAAGCCAAACTGTTGAAGAAAACTGGTTTCAACACCAGCAAACAACAACAAAATCAACATCAACAGTGGCAACCACAAACAGCAGTGTTACCTACACCTGAAAAACGTTGATAACCCAAGAAATTAACAAGTTCCCCCTATGAAAAAAAAAAAAATTACAAAAGAGCAACTAAACTATGCAAGGGAAATAAAGTGGGGACTGCCGTCTCACAGTCAAATGGAGTTGCTTCCCATAAGTCGCTGTGTCATTTGTGTTTCTTCACAGAACCTTTCTCTTCGCATGAAACCTGTAAGGATGTTTATTCTTTGGATTACATTAAAAACGTCATTGACTCCTAACAACGAGTGCACCTGTATTTGTATAATGATAACAATCGAGAAGAGATTGCATTATGTGTATAGTTTGGTGAAATATTGGTGCGAAAATTTGATAATGACTAACAGTAAGATTTAAAAAAGAATGTATATAGAGCAGAAAAATTGAAAAATATATACAATTGCAATATAGATAGCATTTCTTGAGAACAACATTGTGTAAAGGAGTGGGGGCTGGGGGGTGTGTGGAGTGATTTCACTTCGCACATGCGTGAATGCACCAACACTGGTTACAAAATTTTAATCATGTTTATACACCAGCTGTCTATAGAGGACAGCTCAGGGGTTTTTTTTTTTTGTTGTAAACCTCCACACTGCAGTAAATTCTTTCCTTTCTGGAAGATTAACCAGTCTTAGTTTGTCTTGAACTGTGATGATAGGGATTATTTCTGATTGTGACCAGGATCAGAACAGAGGCTTTATGTTTTGTTTAATAAAACAACTACAGCCAGTTCACAGACATACAGCCATGAAATGGGAAGTGAGGGGAGAAGGGGGTTGGGAGCGGGCAAGCTGTGCTTGCCTTTCCTTTGCTGTCCAGTTGTTCATAATGGTCATGTGATGTTTGTGATAAACATAACGAACCGTTCTGTGAAATTGTTCCTGTCATCCGCCCTTTGATCTGTCCTTTGTTTTCTTTCTCTTTGACACAGACATTGATCATGAGCCAGTTTCTAAGCAAGACACCACTAGAACTACGCAAGCTGTGCAGTGTCTGTATACTAACACTCTGCACAATACTGTGTGACAGTATTAGTCTGTTTCTTTTAATGTCTGTTTTTTCATTGCTTGATATTAGGATGACATAGCTGAAACGGTGAAAGGCTCACAAGCTGGAGCGGATAGTGAACCATCAGTAATAATTGGTGAGAATTACTATTGACTGTGCAGCAGCTTGTTTGTTCAGACTTGCATTTGGCAGCTCTCTTGCGGAAGTACGCACAAACTCAATGATGTGAGTGAAGCACCACTGAGTTGAATTAGACACCATGCTGACAAATGAATAGGTATTAGCATACATCATTCCTTGCACCTGATGCTCCCCATGTGATCATTAAGGCACAGACTATGAACTAGGCACTCAAAAGGCAAGTATGTAGGGTATTCAGTGCTTAGGCCTGGCATCTGCTTCGTCTTGTCCATGGGCTTAAACCTTAACTTTTGTCCATTCTTTATCTTCGTTACCTTTTTTCCCCGTATGAATTGTAGGTTTGATGGCTTACTTAGCCGATTATGGAGTGCGGTGGAACTTTGAATCGTTTGGATACAGTGACGCTGACTTGATGAAACTGAAACTGGCAGCATCGGCATCATATCTTTTTTCTCCAAATTTTCTCTGTCATTTAGAACCTATCAGAACTCCCATTGTTTCTTAGCTGTGTGAAAAAAGTTAGTAACACGCTGTGTTAACGAGCGACTAGAACTGGTTACTCACTTGAAATGTCTTATTTTCCCCTCATTTTGAACAAGACTTATTAAAGAAAAAGGGAATGTTGTGATGGTGACATCAATTTCTCAGGGGATGTCAACATTGCATCATCTTTTCCACTCATCTGCATTGAATTCTGTGGTTCTGTGTACACACTCTTTTGTTAGAAGGTAGTTTTCTTCTTTTCGTTTCTGAAGGGAACATGGTAGGAGACCAGTGAATGATATGCACCAGTTTTCGAGAAGAGAGATCTTTATACAAGTGTTTAAATCATGAAATGACTTACAACAGAATACTTTTTTTTGCATTTGGGGTTATTATTTCCTGTGCGGGCCAAAACAGCACTGTTCCAGTTTCAGATCAAGCAGGAAATTGTTCAGTATGTAATCGTGAATATTGTCACTACCAGTTTCAAGATGGAAACCTGTGTCTTAACAGTTACAATGTTTCATCTAAAGATGATATCTGAGGAAATTTAGGGAGAACTAAGAGGAAGATTTGTGGTCATGTTTTTGGTGTAGGGTTGGTGGCGTTTTTTGTTTATTTGTTTCTGTTTGATGTTTGTTGTTGTTTTTAAAAGGGGGGGGGGGGGGGGGGGGGGGGTTCAGGAAGGTCCAAAGTAAGCTTATGTTACCTGGAGAGATTTTGGACAAAACCACTTTGACGTTTTTTTTGTTGTTTTTTTTACAACTCTTTTGTAACAGAAATGGAGAAAGAGTTCTGCATAGAATTTTTGTTGAAGAGTAGATGTCTTTGTAGGATTTTCCTCAGAATGTTTGATTGCTGTTAGTTCTGTTTCAAAGAGCTTTGAGAGCTTCTGTGATTGTCATCCAAAAACATATCAGATGATACTGAGATCAATTTAAGATCCGTATGCCGATTGCCTTAAATGTGATATCAAAGGTCTGTCTCCTGTATAGCAGTTTATTCTTGCAAGGTATACCTTTTTGATCTTTGGTCTGCAACATGCCATAGGAACAAGTGTGACGTGCAGCAGATACGAACCGTTGATGATTGTTTTTTTTATTTTGTGCTTTGATGGATACACACATCGACAAGGATTGCCTGGTTTCATCTCTATGAACAAGGTGTGTTTTCACTCAGGTCCATTAGTTGGTTGACTGATTTCAGGCATGTCGACTGGCCTCTCTTCACCTGATTTCCTCTCTTTTGCTGCTCAAAATCTCCTGAATGCCACCACCACTCCCAAATAATCTATAATATGAATGAAAACTTGTTGAAAAATTCATTTGAAAGCAGCAAACTGTCATTTTGAAAAGGAAACAGCTGCTCAAGAGCTGTGGTTGTTGTTTTCAAACACCTTCCATTGCTCCTTCAACTCATTCCCACAGCAGTCATTTTCTTTTTTCTTTAAAGTTCAGGGACTTTGGCATTCATGTGGGTTTGTCAGCAGGACTGTAAAATCTACTGCTCCTACCATATGCAATTTTTATCAACACACAGACACACACACACACAGAGAAAAAAAAACACCACCAAATGAATGCGGCCGAAAGACAAACTCATTTAATTTTAGTGTGGATCCGTGGACCTGTTTACATACTTTATCAGACAACAAACTTTCCTCTGCACATGAGCACTATAAAGTTACAACTGGAAACTGAGAACTGTCCTAGTAAGTGATGCCTTTTCATGGCATATTTAAACTGTCAAAAGACAGGAGTGTTGATTCACCATCAGCCTAGCTTCAGGTCTGCACTGTCCTGAGTGCCCTGCTAGTTTGTGTCTTTAATGGTATGTTCATACTGGCACGCATGTCAGTTGCATGGACAGACACATCGTGCAGATGCGGCACTCCCTTCTTCATTTTCACTTACAGAGTGGAAGGTGTTCATACCGCCACAGACACGCACGCATGACCACTGCCGCAAAAAAAGTCGTGCGTGCTTGCCACAATGCAAACGCGCGTGCGGACAGAAATCAGTGGAGCGGATAGGCAGACCCTTCATTTTATCACTGGCAGCGCTCTGGGCGTTCATACTGACACGTGTTTCTTTTCCTCTCGTCAGCGCCATGTTTACCAGAATGCCAGCTGTGTTTATACTCCAAGCAGCCTCACGGACGGAGAGCGTGCGGATCAGTATGAATGCTTTTTCTCACGCGCGTGTGATTTTTCACGTGCGCATGACAGTCATGCGTGCTAGTATGAACGTACTCTCAGATGACACCGATCGATGAGGGGGTGAGATGACCAACATTACATTTCACGAAGATGTTACAAGTGTCTGTTGTTTTAACAAATTGCATTCATCATTTTCTGCTTATGTATTTACATTTATTTTTTTTTTTTTTTCAGTTCTGCTTTTTAAGTTGATACTCCCATTATTTACTAATTTTTTTTAAAGGTCTTTGAAATTGTATTTCACTCTGCACTGCCTCGTAGCCTTATTCAGGGATTTGTTTGGCCATAGAGATAAATGTAATGCTTTTGTAATGAGGGTTACCCATTCCTGTTTTTGATATGTCTAGGGTAAGAGAGGAAGAAGCCTTGCTGCTCAAATCTGGGAAAAAGTTTTCTCTGCAGGCTTTAATTTCAAGTCTTAAATAAATGTTAGCGAACCGCCCAGAGAACGTGGACAAACGAGTCACAAGACGAAACACAACTAGTTTCGACCTCTTAGGTCTTCATCAGGTGAGACATTAACGAATAAAACAATGAAAATTCACTTAGCTTTGATCGCTTCAGATCACTTGGTAGGGTTCAGCGCAAGGAAGAAGGCGAACGCCTTCTTCCTTGCGCTGAACCCTACCAAGTGATCTGAAGCGATCAAAGCTAAGTGAATTTTCATTGTTTTATTCGTTAATGTCTCACCTGATGAAGACCTAAGAGGTCGAAACTAGTTGTGTTTCGTCTTGTGACTCGTTTGTCCACGTTCTCTGGGCGGTTCGCTAACATTTGTTTAAGATTTGTTTAGATTTCCGCCTGCAGTCCTCTCGCTTTGCAACTAGATTTAATTTCAAGTATGAACTTTGTCAGAGACAGGCTCAGGGTGTGTCTTGTTCAGTCATACAGGGAATGCCAAACTCCTATCTGTCATGACATGCCAGATATCGGACTAAAGTAAGCGATTTTTTGCCATGATTTATATTCTGTTATGGGAAAATCAAAACCCACAACTGCCCTAGCATCTTGCAGGAATAACTGAGTGTTCTGTGGGGATTTTCTAATAGTTTTGATTCTCTCAGCTGTATCTGTTAACTTTCGTTTGATGCCTTCCTTTGAATTTATCAAGGAAGCAAAGTGTATCTGTGTGTGCCTCTGTACAAGTTTCTGTCAAAGCTCGCCCTTGAAAACAAACCATTTGAGAACTGGACTTTCGCCGTGTATTGATCCTGGATTGTTGTTACATAGAAACAAACTGGAAAGAGTTCTAGTATGTATGCATGGGTGAAAGGTTTCTCTTCTTGGGGACAGAAATCAACTGTTTGGAAATTGCCAAATAAGGAATTCCTGATTTTCAGAGGAGAGAGGGTGGGAACACAATCCTTCAGCTGTTTCTGCAAATACCCAGAAAAAAGATTGAATACTTTTGTGTGTGTTTTTGTTGTCATTCTGTGATTTAGGTTTTCAATATTGTTTTGTTTTCTGGTGTGGGAGTGTGTTTGATGTTTTGGAGATTTGAGACCAAGGATTTTAAAACAACAAGAAATATGAAAGTAAAGGTTCTGTCCTAATACTACAAAAATGAAATCAGTGAAGAAAAACAGCTTTGTTTTCTGGTGTATGAGCAGCGTGTTTGATGTTTTGGAAATTTGAGTCCAAGGATTTTAAAGCAAAACAAAATATGAAGGTAAAGGTTCTGTCCTATTTGATTTCAATCCTATTTCAGTGATTTTTTTTTTTTTTTTTGTGGATATTACAAAAAATGAAATCAATGAAGAAAAACTGCTTTCAAGGCCGAGTTCATGCACTTTACAGGACATCATATCTGAGTAACTTTGGTGGTCTCTGGGAGGCTTTCAGAGTGCTTTTAGTAAGTCTTTTTTTTTTTAACTTCTGGGGGGAGGGGGGAGAATGGGGCAGAAACCCAGGGCTTGAGCAGCCTCTGGAACCCAGCCCTATTACTTTTTTTTTTCTTTTTAATTGGGTGATCTTTAACCCATGTCTTTGGCTCCCACTGCCTGTTAGGTGTGCTTTATATTTTGCAAATGACTGCAACAGTGTTGTGATGGATCACTGGCATATCATTCAGAGAATTCTGAGAGCATGATCCTGCTTTCACAGATCATGCTGCTTAAAAGAGCAACACACTTCTTTTTCTCTTCCACACGGTCACATACACACCCTCTCATTCTCATCCATGTACATTGAAATTCTTTGCAACGATAGAAACAAACTCATTTTATAAAGGCAGCCAGTTTTTGCATGGAGATGACTCATCTTACTGACTCTGTTACGTCTGTATTGCATTTGTTTCATAGACTCCAGAATCTCACTCTGTTTCGCTCTTGTCAGTTTGAGATGTAGAAGGAAGGGGATAAGGGGAGGTTGAGGGAGAAGGGATTTGTGATTGGATGCGTTAGAGAAAGTATGTAAACTGCTTGTTGAGGAAGGAATTCCAGCTGTCCGGTTAAAGTCTATGCAGTGCTAGCATGGTGCTGAAACAAGGTGGCATTCGAAGTTACATATGCAATGTACAGTGTCAACTTTGCAAGGCATTCGAAGTTACGTATGCAATGTACAGTGTCAACTTTGCAAGGCATTCGAAGTTACGTATGCAATGTACAGTGTCAACTTTGCAAGGCATTCGAAGTTACGTATGCAATGTACAGTGTCAACTTTGCAAGGCATTCGAAGTTACGTATGCAATGTACAGTGTCAACTTTGCAAGGCATTCGAAGTTACGTATGCAATGTACAGTGTCAACTTTGCAAAACTGAAGATTACATGGACGACAATATGTTAACAGCTATGCACACTTGCTGAATCTGACTATGCAGAGAATAATGACAAGGAAAGAGGAAAGGAAAACAGTACTAGTATCAACTCTGTATTGATTTCTGCCCTTTTTTCCATTCTTGATATGGATTTTGTGACGAAATCGTGAACTGCATCAGTTCCTTTTGGTGTAAATGATCAGACAGTGTTGTTTTTACAGCAAACATTATCAATCATTTGTAGTAATTTAAACCAATTTGTATTTTGCTAACTGTGTACTGAATTCATTTAAACAAAAATGGTTAAGAATTCATAAAACTAAAACAAAGTATTAAAGAGCGCGACAGATCAAAAACTGTTTTGATGAGCTGTTTTCTAAAACGTTATTGAATATGTCGATTGCTAAGAACAATTTATAAGATTTTAAAAAAATTTTATACTGTGCAAGTTTGCTGTTCCTTGGTGTATGTAAGTGTATATGAAACAAAAAACAAAAAAGAAGAAGAAACATGTCGGTGTGCAGCGTCTAGTGAGGACGTCTTTGTCATTGCGTAAGTTGTGATTGAACTTGGGGGGAAAAATACAAAATGTCATTAATACACACCAGAACTGGAGTCTGAGTTGCCTCTGTGTGAAACAAGGTATGTATGAGTGGGAGAGTTTGGTATTGTGTGAAATAAAGTGTGTATATGGGGGAGAGATTGTCATTTGTGTGAAGTGCAGTAGGAAAGCGCGGGAGATTTTGTGTTATTGTGTGAAATGATGTGTGTAAGTCTTAGGAGAACTTGTTATGCATATGTGGAAGAGTTTGTTATAGTGTAAAATGAAGTATCTATGTGTGGGACTGGGAGAGTTTGTTCCATTCCATTGAATATGGCGTCAGCTGCCTCCACCTCTGAGAGTTGTGGTCAAGTACAGGTGTGAATGCTGTGCATTTGTCTGACACATGCAGTGTTGGTCAAAAAAATTTAACAATTATTTCAGAGACACATCCATTAAATGGATGAAACTCAACTGCATGGTTCCAGTTTTCCAATCTGAGATGACATCACACTCCACTGTGAATAGGAGCTGTCTCAGTCTCTGATGAGAGTTGAACTCACAACCATTCAGCCAGCAAATTTACCCACTGCAACACTGCAGCTGATCTAACTGGAATGAAGCTGGTTACAGATGATCACAGATGAAGACTACTATCACCTTGTGTTTTTCTTTCTTTCTCCGCAGCAATTGTCCCTCCAAAAGGCTACCATTACTCAAAATAGAAAGTGCACACTGCCTCTACTGAAAACTAAATTGAAAAAAAAAAACCCCGAAAAACATACAACATCAGGACAAGATATCAATCGAACATCGGTACCAAATCTAATGCTGTGGTTTTGCATTCACATATTCCATCACCAAAACAACTCATTTGGGGTCAGTGTTAGACAAATGCTTTGTTTTATTTTTACAGTATTCAAATAGCACCCAAAAAACCCCAAACAAACAGATTTTTCAAGCATTACTTTACAGTCTGATAAATCAATTCCTACTTACAAAGCACTAGTAGTGCACTACTGCCTCACCCTCTGCCAAACCACGGAGGCTGTATAGGACCTATCAAGCACCTGTAAGTCTTGTACAACATAATCCCATTTAACATGAAACTACTGCCATGGTCGGCACTGAAAATTGCCAGGTTCCCTCTGCTTTCATATAATTCATCACCTGGACCTTGCGAAGCAGATAATTTGAAATACCATAATCAAAAGCAATACAATTAAAAAAAAAAATGTAATACAATTAAACAAAGACAAAGAAGCAGCAAAAGGTAAACTCTCATGTGAGTGCAAAGTGAGTTGACATGAACTGATGAAAAGCACAGAATCTCAATCTCAAATTGAGACAAAAACAAGGAAGAATGCAAGAAATATTATGTTTTGGTCAACAGCCTTCTCAAGATGCCGTATCAAACCAAAGTGGAGAATACAAAATGGAAACTGCATAACACCTGAGGCCTCTAACAACACATCTGCAAAGTGTAAGGTAAATGAATAAACTGATGATCAATCTCTGAACAGAAATATACCCCTGCAACAGAAAATCCAGCAAAGTTATGTTCACACCAAAACCAAAGGGCCCTTTGGGTATGTCTTATGTCCATGATTCCAAATAATTCATTATAAAAAAATTCAGACACACATGTATGAACATATCTAGTGTACATTAAAGGTTGCACATGCAAGGATAAAACAGGTGAAAGGTAACATCATTTTGGACAAAAAAAACACATTTTAAGTCCTAATGTGCCTTGTCATCCCCCTCCCCCTGAACAAAAATTGAGTGAGAATCTACACTGAACACAGATCACTAAAGCCAGAGGAACAGGACTGGAAATGGAAGGAAAAAAAAAATTGACAGAAAAAGAGGACATGAAACACAGAGATCCAACATATAATTACGAGAAGGCAGGGACACTGAAGGATAATGAAAATGCGGGCAGGTAGGAGATGAAGCAAGAGACCAACAGAGGACTACAAAAGCCCATCGAACACGAACAAACGAACAACAGGGGCAGATGCAATGCATTTCAACCCTAAGGTTTTAAAAACAAGACAAGACAAGGACGATAAAAATATCTATAACATCCACTTAAATGTCTAGTATGGGTAGTAGCTTACAACACGCAGTTTGCTGTCAAATGATGCATGTTTGAACACCTGTGGACACCCAACATAAAAACCAGTCTTTTTGCTGCCTAGCTTGGCATATTGTCGCTCTGGGGGTCTGGGTTCGATAATAGATGGTCCCCATCCATCCCACTCCCTTCATTTTTCCACCCAACCTTCCTGACCAATCCCAGTCTGCCACACAACCTGTGTTGGATGTGGATGTTCACGTTCCCCCCTCCCAACATACTGCCTACCACATACTCCTGCTTTATGCCCTGCTCACAATGTATAGCCCAGCATTGGGCCCCACAGTGTGAGTGCACAGCGACACATAAAACCATTTTTTTCTTGCTCTAAAATAATTCTAGGTATCGCACATAAAATCTACAAAGAAGAAATGCCTATGGTAGAAATAGGCTGCTGGTCAAAGACGCAAAAACTAGTTCAGCAAACTGCATAATGTGCTATGTAGACGATAGATGTGCTGCCATACACAGTGCGTGTGTACAGAGAAAGACAGGCTTTGTGGGAATATGAAAGGAGGGGTAGACCTGGATGGCACCTTACCCATGGAAGAACTATGTATGAAAGAATAAAACTACAGATGATGATCCCACAAAATGGGGGTAAAATTAAGATTAAGAAAAGCAGGAAAAAAAAAATGGTTAAAAAAATAGTTAAAAGCAGAATACCCTCAAATACCCCTGGAATCTAGTCCTGAGATGTTTCAAATGAACTTTGCAAAGTTGAATCTGAGTTTACCTACTTTGATGTAAATGCACATTAGTATTAATGGAGAGGAATACAAGCTAACGAAACAAAACAAAGTTTGTGAATCCAAAAGGATGCCGTTAAAAACTTTGTTACATGCGCGCACACACACACACACACACACACACACACACACACACACACACACACATCTGTCTAATATCAATTAAAAGTGAACAGACGTTAAATTGAAGAACTAACTAACTAACTAACACACACATTTGTTCACTCACACAGCATTACTGCTTCTACTTAACTGCTGCTTTATATTTCCCACTATCAAAATCAGTTTCATAAACAAATAACAAAGAGAAGAAAAAAAGAAAGCAAAATTTAAGGTCTTTCTAACCTTTACTTCATCGCATATACACAAATCCCATGTGCAGCATGTATTTTTGCACACACAAAAAATCGCAGAGCACCAAAAATATTTAAATTGAAACCAATTCTGAAAGCTAAAGCAATAGATTCACAGAAAAAAAAAAAAAAAAAAACAAGAAAGAAAGAAAAATGGCCGACTTTGTAGTTGATAGACCAACACTCTCCATGGAGAAAATGGTCATATTTTACAGAAGAAATTTCAGGTAGGTGCCTGGTGAAGGGAAAAAAGAGCTATATGAACTAAACAAAAACAAAAAAAAGCAGAACCATCGTGATTGTGAAATTGGTTTTGTTTAAGCCTAGTTACAAAGAATGAAAGGGGTTAACCATAACCACTGGTTACCTATGCCAGTATAAACAGAGGAGGGCAAAACACCAGGAACGTTTGGCATCTGGCATTGTATTATGACCATCTCTTGCAAAACTACGATCAGCTTGCTGGCTCAACAGTCTTACCTCCAGCAGTGAGTGCAGAGTCGTTTTCTCTTCTTCCCTATTCTATGGTCAAGCACACAACAAGAAACGCCAAACTGACAATTCCAACTATTATGCTACCAAACAGGCAAACTGCAGCAGAAAAGACAATAATTACTCATACACTACCAAACAGGAAAATGGTATCACCTGATGAACACAATTGAATCAAACAAGAGGAAACTGTAAATGATGATTACAAAACGACAAAAAGGGAAAACTGTTTCTGGTAAACACAAAAACTACCACAAAGAAAAAAAAAAAAAAGGGGGGGGGGGGGGGGGCAAACTGTAATCAATGATTACCACACTACAGTTAGGGTGAACTGTAATTAACAACTTTAGTCTTTATTTCTATACTGATACTTCTTTATTTCTATGATAACCCAGCTGACAACACGAGCTCTTTTCATGGTGGTCAACCTCACAGGAGATAACAAGTCACATCCTGAACAGATCAGATCATGAGAAGCCACAAAAGCAAATCACGAGATGGTGGCTAGACTATTGACGTCCTTACGGCAGGCATAAGATCAAGTCCATGCTGAAATTGTCTGCCAATCTCCTTGAATTCTCACTCCCAACTCTCACTCACTCATAAAAAATCAAAAAGCACTGAAATGTCACAAAAGATCCATGAAAAAGCCAGACAATGGCACAGATACATCAGAATGGGCATTCAATGTTCACCCTGGACAGAATCCTTTTTTTTTTTTTTTTTTTTACTTGCTAGTTGCTAGGTTACTGAAAAAAAAAAAAAAGCATATCATAAACTGTGACCAGAAATAAATGTAAAAGGGTTTCCTGAACTAAGGAGAACGGTAAACAAGGGCAGTTAAAAAAAAAGAAGTAAAGAAAGACAAAAAAATATATCAAGGTGAAAAAGGGACATTACCAGCGCAGAATTTCTGAAGGCAAGGGAGGTGTTTACACTGAAAAACCATCAGCATCCCCACGAAAACAACTGATGACTACCACACTACAGTCAAGAGGAGGATAAACTGTAACTGCTGATTACAATGCAAATAGGGCAAAGTATTACTGATGATTACACTACAAAAAGGGCAAACTGTAACTGACAATTATACTATGAAAAGAGCAAACTGCTACCGATGTTTACGTTTTCTACGTTACAAAAAAAAGGCAAATTGGAACTGATGAGCACTATACTGGGGGAAAATACATACATGTATATGTATATTACTGATCATATACTGGGGGGAAATACATACATACATACATATATTATATATATATATGTATGTATATATATATACTTAATTGTTCAGCGCTATATATATATATATATATATATATATATATATTACTGATCATTATTTAAGTATACATAACTGTAACTGATTATTACTATACAAGGAAAAGGAAAACCTATACTTGATGATCACTACAATATAAAACATGACAAACTGCTGCTAACATTACCTAATACATAGAAAACAAAGCAGAGATTACTACACAACAAAAAGGACAAACTACAATTGTAGACAGCAAGAACTCCAGAGGTAGGTAGCTAGAGAAAATACCCAGATTAAATGCCCCGCAGAGCTGACCAGAGGTGCCTTCTTCTCTTAGAAGGATCTGCCTTCAGATCTAAACATCGTAACACTGCTCAGGGAGAGGGAGGAGAGGAGGGAGGAAGGCTGCAAGTGCGTGTCTGCAGAGGAGGAGGGGAGGGGGAAGAAGAAAGGGGGCAGGTATTTTCAAAGGAAAGGTTGCTGAAGAATGAGAGGAAGAGAGTAAAAAAAAAAAAGAAAAAAAAAATTTCCGATGGAAGGGAGAATGGAGAACTAAAGTCTGGTGTGGTAACACCACACCTTTAGGGCAGAATGTTACAGTCAACAGCCGTGTACAAAAAAACAAAAACAAGAAAAAACCCTTTTTTTTTTCAATAATCCCTTTTGAAGGGTAGGGTAAGCCAGGTCTTACCTTGAGTCTGAGTGTGCCCTTACTGCGAGCTCTGTGGTGTCCTCCAAACAACGGTCCACATGAACTTGCCAACACTGACACTAACTCGCCATGGGCATGGATGGGGAGAGGAAATCAACACTGGTCACCATGGCAGCAGGACACGATGGGCCACACAAGTCGATACTTTTATAATAATGACCTATGCTGATGAAGAGGACATCGTGCAGCTTCAATCTGGTCAGAGATTGAACAACAAGGCTGTCTTCTACGCTCCCTTTCACAATACAGCACAGCCCGTCAGCCAGGCTGGGGAGTTACAGACACAAGCTGTGTTTGTCGGGAAATTTGAGCAAGGACTCTGGAGATGCATCCAATGAGTGGACGAAGTTTGACAGTGCTGTGGATGGTTTCTGTGATAACCAATATATGGTTTCTATGGAAGAGGGGGGTGTGGATCCTTAATGCCTTTGGAGACAGTGTACTGACTGCAACACCGTAATACATGAGAACATCTATTAATTCTTTCAAAACTCTCCACAGTAAGACTGCAAATTTAGTTTCCAACCCTTGTAATACGACAGATAATAGAAAAAAAAAAACGAACAGCAAAAACTGTTGAGGTATATAATACACAGAGAAAACAAAAAAACCAGTATAAGAACTGGCCAGAAGAAAATGTTGAGGTATATATACACAGAAAAAAAAACCCATGATGAGAACTGGCCAGAGGAAAAGACTGGAGGGAAAAAGTCAGCTCCTGAAGCACATCTTGGTTCCCACAAGGTTTTATGCAAAACAAACCAGAAGACCTTAACATGGAAGACTGCTTAGAAGCCTAGTATCTTTATTTTTAGACAAACATCAAGATACGTGTAAATAAACAATTCTTCCTTCAAAGATGTACTTTCTCATAAGAACTGGAAGTACAGTCTTTGAATCGTGCACCCATCAAAAAGAAAAAAAAAAGAAAAAAGAAAAAAAGAAAAGAGAGACCCTGAAATGCTGCTATATCTGACACTATGATGATTTCATCAAAGCAAGATTCACCGGAAACACTGTAAGAAAAATAAACTGACAGTTTTCATCTACGACAGTTTTGTCTTAAAGCAAGCATAAGTCAAGACCAAGTTTAACAATGTTCTGAAGACAATACATCTCCAACTGCGACTCTGTAAACTGTCATGCTCTGTCCCTAGCAAATTAATGTAAACAGCAGCATATTTACATCTAACAGTTTTATTGCACTCATTCAAAACTTGAGAAACACAGAAGACCTGGGAAAGAACTGTTGTAGAATATTGTAGAATAAAGGAGAAAAAAATGTTGGTCTTAAAGCATTGACTGTGTCATAGT
>CM065723.1:50013177-50028177 GCA_033310375.1 Conus canariensis | reverse complement strand
ATCATTTTAATATCCATGCTCTATTTCATCTTCCTGGCTGTGGTAGCGGCACAGTTTGACGATGGACAGGATGAACAGCGACAGCTGACAGATCCACAGAGCATTGATGCTGTGATGATCAGGGACTGTCATTCCCGCATCGGACTGGCCAGCCACACCTGTCGCTGTACCAGGATAGACACCTAGAGCGCAACTCCATAGTCTTCCGAGACTGAAGGATGCCTACCGCTCTATTTCAGTATTACAGATCATCTGAGCATTCATGCTCTATTTCAGTATTACAGATGATCACAGCATCAATGCTCTATTTCAGTATTACAGATCATCACAGCATCAATGCTCTATTTCAGTATTACAAATGATCATAGCATCAATGCTCTATTTCAGTATTACAGATTATCACAGCATCAATGCTCTATTTCAGTATCACAGATTATCACAGCATCAATGCTCTATTTCAGTATCACACATCATCACAGCATCAATGCTCTATTTCAGTATTACAGATCATCACAGCATCAATGCTCTATTTCAGTATTACAGATCATCACAGCATCAATGCTCTATTTCAGTATTACAGATTATCACAGCATTAATGCTCTATTTCAGTATTACAGATCATCACAGCATCAATGCTCTATTTCAGTATTACAGATCATCACAGCATCAATGCTCTATTTCAGTATTACAGATCATCACAATGTCAATGCTCTATTTTGGTATTACAGATCATCACAGCACAGATCATCACAGCATCAATGCTTTATTTCAGTATTACAGATCATCACAATGTCAATGCTCTATTTTGGTATTACAGATCATCACAGCATCAATGCTCTATTTCAGTATTACAGATCATCACAATGTCAATGCTCTATTTTGGTATTACAGATCATCACAGCATCAATGCTCTATTTCAGTATTACAGATCATCACAATGTCAATGCTCTATTTCAGTATTACAGATCATCACAGCATCAATGCTCTATTTCAGTATTACAGATCATCACAATGTCAATGCTCTATTTTGGTATTACAGATCATCACAGCATCAATGCTCTATTTCAGTATTACAGATCATCACAATGTCAATGCTCTATTTTGGTATTACAGATCATCACAATGTCAATGCTCTATTTCAGTATTACAGATCATCACAGCATCAATGCTCTATTTCAGTATTACAGATCATCACAGCATCAATGCTCTATTTCAGCATTACAGATCATCACAATGTCAATGCTCTATTTTGGTATTACAGATCATGTGAGCGTTCATGCTCTGTTTTGGTATTACAGATCATCTAAGCATTCATGCTCTGTTTTAGTATTACAGATCATCTAAGCATTCATGCTCTATTTTGGTATTACAGATCATGCGAGCATTCATGCTCTATTTTGGTTTTACAGATCATTTAAGCATTCATGCTCTGTTTTGGTATTACAGATCATCTAAGCATTCATGCTCTATTTTGGTATTACTGATCATCTAAGCATTCATGCTCTATTTTGGTATTACAGATGATCTGAGCATTCATGCTCTATTTTGTTATTACAGAACATCACAATGTCAATGCTCTATTTTGGTATTACAGATCATGTGAGCATTCACGCTCTATTTTGGTATTACAGATCATGTGAGCATTCATCTCTATTTTGGTATTACAGATCACCATAGCATTCACAGATCATCACAAAAGTCCATAGTCTATTTCACTATCACAGATCATCACAATGTCCATGCTCCTTTCTTTTTTCTTTCTTTCTATGTACGCAGGCTCATACTCCTGTATAGACAGGCAGTGGAGTTTTGTGTGTAAGACCGTTTTTTTATCCCACCATTAAGGCAGCCATACTCCATCTTCGGGGAAGGTGCATGCTATGTGTAACGTGTCATCCATACCAACGGCCAAACTGGCCTTCTCTTCCGAAAGTTGGTGATGCGATTTTACGTGTGTGCAAGATGTTGTGCATGTGTTCACACACGGAACCTCGGTTTATAGTCTCATTGGAAGGACTGTATGGGGAATGGAGTCAGAACCAATGTTAACTCTGAGGGAAAAATCCCCCTGTACCGAAATTTGAACCCGCAACCCCAGGATCATGAGTCCGGCGCTCTACCAACTGAGCTATTCCCGCCCCTGTCCGTGCTCCATTTGACTATTACAGATCATCACAACATCTACAGTCTGTATCAGGACGTCACAACATCTATGCTTCAAGTGAAGTGACTGCAGGCAGAAATTGAAACAGAACTAAAAGACAAATTACTGTGCCGACAAACAAAAGAACAAACTACAAAACAAACATTGTGCATTTCGACCTCTTTGGTCTTCTTCACGCCAGACAAACAACATTCAAGACATGAAAACAAAGCACAAACAATCACTTTTCTCCTCAAACTGGGCGCCCAATTTGTGTGTGCATGGTGTGTGTGTGTGTGTGTGTGTGTGTGTGTGTGTGTGTGTGTGTGTGTGTGTGTGTGTGTGTGTTCATGAGAGAGAGAGAGAGAGAGAGAGAGAGAGAGAGAGAGAGAGAGAGAGAGAGAGAGAGAGCGAGCGTGTGTGTGTGTGTGTGTGTGCGCGTGTGCATGCGTTCATGAGTATGTGCGTGTGTGCGCATGTGTGCGTGTGTGTGTTTGTGTGTGCAAGAGAGAGTGCTGTCAGTGCAACACTGTTAATCTGACAGTAAATGGTTTCAGTCAGTCAGTCAGTGTGCAAGAGATTGTACTGTGTTACATAAGATAGACTGTAGTCTAATCAGTTTCATGTATCACACCCAGAGCTCTAAACTATAATATAATGGATGAATGTGTTTATGATAAAGAAATGCTTGATTATCATCATCATTTTTATCATTATGCATTATTGTCACACTTGTCACCATTGTAGGTATGATTACACTATAACACACACACACACACACACACACACACACACACACACACACACACACACACACGCACACACACACACACACACACAAACACACACGTGCACGCACAGAGAAAGGTAAGCACTCATAAACAATTAATGGTACACCGCACAGTTCCCACAGATTTTCCCTCGACTGAGGACAACACACACACACACACACACACACACACACACACACACACACAAACACACACACACACACACACTCATACACACACCTACACACACACTTGCACACACACACAGACACACATACACACACACACACACACACACATAGACACACACACACACACATAGACATACACATTCATAGACACACACAGTCTCTCTCATTCCAAAACAATACACACACAGCTCCTGACCTTAATATTTGCCAAACCAACCATAAACACTTAGTTTTTCAATGGTAGGAGGTGACACAGAGGAGGGGGGTGGGAATGCAGGACATGGGGAGGGGGAGGAAGGAAATACAGGGAGGAGTGATGCGTAGTAAGCACAGGTACACGAGGTAGAATCTCTTTTTCTCTTCCCTCTACAACACATCTTCACTTGTCCAGCCCTGTCAATCTCAATCCCTAATGGAGGGCATCCACTAGACAGACTACACACAGTACGACCAACCTGTGCCATCTGGAACTCCGTGTAGAAATGGCGGGTGTCGATACCCAGCTTCTGTCCAAAGGGGATGTAGTCCCCATCCTGACAGCTGAAAAGATGTACATCACCAAACAGCAGATTATTTCAAGTACTTTCGTTGCCGCAGCTAATGTTTGAATTCAGTAAGATTAATTCGCTAATCATGTTGTACTGCAAGTCGAGAGATTGCAAGCCAGTCAACAATGTTACATATTTTCCAGAATCAACGACACACACAAGCATGCATGCACGTGCACGCGCGTGCACACAGACACACACACACACACAGCGGCCTGCACACATGCACACAGACATGAAGACAGGAAGAGTTATGTGTGCACATGTATGTGCTTATGTGCATACTGTCTGAGTGTGGTGCGCGCGCGCGCGCGTGTGTGTGTGTGTTGTGTGTGTGTGTGTGTGTGTGTGTGTGTGTGTGTAAGAGAGACTCAAGACTCAAGACTCAAGATATTTTATTCATATTAGGCCTCAGCCCATCATGAAGGGGAATGTGAACATGTAACTGAGTAAAGATATATAACAGATTCAAAATACAAGTTAACGATGATATAAATGTATTCATATACCTTTCAAGAAGTCACAACATCTCTCATTTTAAATCCTTTATACAAAAACAAAGAAAGACTACGCACATCTTCAGGTTTGGTCGATAACATTAGCAAACTCAGTTTAAACAGTGAAGGATGTCTATAATATTTAGGCTTAATTAGAGTTTCTCGTATATGTTTAAGAGCTGGGCAACAGAGAACAAAGTGTACCTCACTTTCTTCACTTTCAGTACATAAGGGGCAAATTAAATCGTTGAACATAGACGTTTTGTATCGGAAGCGATGTAATGCCAGCTCAGAAATCCCGAGCCTAAATCTAGTCGTAATATATTTTAAGTGCCTATCAATATCTAAATGTAAGTAAGGTTTTAAACTGTGGTCACTGCAAAAAGCTCTATACAAGCTGAATCTATCACTAGTTTGAATATGATCAGACCAAGTTTGCCACCTACAGTCAATCATCCTTTGCTTGAAACAACATATGAAATCATGAACATTTCCAACGCCTTGACTTGCCCAAACAAATCCAAATCCAAATTTAAACAAACATAAGCGTACATTTGTTACCCAATTTTTCTTACCTTTTATATCAAGGTCAAATAACATATCATAGGCTTTGCGTGGAATCCTGTGATTCTCCATTTGTATCAGCTTAAGCCAGTAGGGAATACACTTAACAGCAGAATTTATATATATTGGATAGCGATTGGTTTCACCATAAACAAGGTCATTGGGTGTTCGCCTGTCTACTCCTAAAAATTTCTTCAACGCAAATAAATGGACTGATTCACAATGGACAACAGCATTGTCTAGGCCCCATAATTCAGAGCCATACTGCACAACTGGCTGTATCTGAGAATCAAACAATTTCATAAATAAATTAAAAGAGTTGTTATCTAACATGTATAACCTTTTAAGAAGATAAATCAAAGCATTCTTAGCTCTGCTTGCAAGGTCTTTGCATGCAGCAGTGAAGCTCAATCGCGTAGAGAAAAAAATTCCTAAATATTTATACGCATTAACCACAGGCATTCTTTCACCGTTATACAACCATTTTTCTCTCACACTCAAATATCCACCCTTCCGAAATACTATGATATTGCTTTTAGTCATATTAACTTTAAGTTGAAGAGATGCAGCGGCGTGTTGTACGCTGTTCAGTTGTGTTTGCAGACCTGTAACTGTCTCTGCCATCAAAACGACATCGTCAGCCAACAACAGAATAAATAATTCGAATGCATCTAGTGAAAATCGAGCGCCATGTCTTCCTTTATTAATTACTTCAACCGCCAGTTCGTTAATGAAAAGAGAAAACAGAACAGGGCTGCAAGCATCTCCTTGCCTTAATCCTGATGTGCAGGCAATGCAATCAGTTAACATAGAACCACATCGAACTCTGGCTTTGAGCTCATTGTACATACTTTTAATGCATCTGAATAATTTACCTTTAATGCCATTTTTTAAGAGAATTGGCCAAAGAATATTTCGATTTATCGTGTCAAACGCTTTTTCGAAATCAATAAATGCAACATACAATTTTCGATTATAACAAAACTGTTTCTGTACGAGAGCTAGTAAAGAAAACATATGGTCGACTGTTGAATATCCTCTCTTAAATCCAGCTTGATAATCACCTGTGATATTGTGTTCATCCACCCATTCTTGCAGTCTATTATTTATCACTATACCAAATAATTTACTACTAACATCGCTCAAGGAAATTCCCCTATAATTGTTGGGATCATTGATATCACCCTTCTTGAAAATAGGTTGAATAACAGATTCAAACCAGTTTTCAGGAAACACACCATTATCAAATAACTTATTAAACAATTTCAGAAGGAAGTATACAATTTGATCATTCGAATTCTTGAAAAGCTCGGCAATAATGCCGTCGGGACCAGCTGCTTTACGGTTTTTTAGTTTTCTAAGTGCTAGCAATATTTCATCTTTAGAGATCGGACGATTCATATAGCCTTCCATTTCAACTTCAGCTGAATACTCATTTACTGTGTTGTCAGCATCCGTCTCCAGCAAGGCTTTAAAGTGTTGAAACCAGGAGTCGACTGATATATTATTCCTAGGTTGTTTTCTTTTGAAGGACGCGTTATGAACAACGTCCCAAAATTCTTTTTGGTTTCCCACTGTCGTTACCAGTTTATCTAGTAAAGCTTTGTTGAACTGTTTCCTCTTCCGCTTTAGTAAATTTTTATATTCACGTCTGGCAATTACATATTCATTTCTCATTTCGATTATTGTTTCTGTTTTCTTTTCTAATTTTACTGAGCGACGAAATATCTGTAACAATCTTCTAGTGTTTGTTTTACAAAGTTTACATTCTATATCAAACCATTTACATGAACTTCCATTGTTGTTAAATGATATACATGTTTTCATGGACCCAGCACTTTCTCTTATACAATCATTAAAAACTTTAAGAGCATTATTTACGTTAACATCAATCAAATCAATTGCAAGATCAATTTTTGTGTGTATTTCTTCACTGCACAAAATACTGGTATATGTAGCTGCACACTTCTCGTCCCATACAAGTTTGTGTATGACAAAATTCTCTTTTTGCATACACATATCAGGTGAACATTCCTTGGCAAGAACAACACATGCTGTCACTGGTAAATGGTCGGAATCAATACGGTCAGCTATAGATAATTCACATGAATCAAACAAAATCATAAAAAGTTCACGTGAGAGTACAAAATAGTCTGTGACACTGCTTCCAGAGTCAGATATGAATGTGTAGCAACCTTCATAGTCGCCTTTGCACACGCCATTTAAAATGCTCAAATCTAACGCAGTGCACATGTTCAATAATAATTTACCATAGTTGTTCAAAGTACAGTCATTTGAATGTCGAACCATATTATATGACAAATTATTGAACTGTGGATCAAACGTATTTTGTACAACATAATCTTGAGAAACATCAGCTGTTCTGCTATTCAAATCTCCATTTAAAATAACATACACGTCATTCTGCAACAGGAAATCGGTTAAACATTCTTCAAGCATACTAATTCCATTGTCAATATCAAAATAAGTGTAAAATGGAGATCCTTCTGGTGGTATATATGTACAAACATACAGAATATCTTTACCTAATCCAAATAACTCTTTACAGATCAAAAACATGCAACAATTAACATGATCCATATCAATACTTTTAACATACGGGAAAAGACCATTCCTTACTAAACAAACAAGTCCTCCCGATCGTCTACCATGTTTAGTAAATTTAACGGCAGGTTTACAAAATAGTCTGTACCCGGTAAATAAGTCCAACTGACAGTCCTCAATAAATGTCTCAACTAAACAAACAAAATCGAACTGACAAACATAAGAAATGAAATCAGAGTCAAATATTTTTGATAGCAATCCGTTTACGTTCCACAAAAAAAAAGAAACACGTTTTGGTTTTGCGCTCGGTGTGTGTTGCACGTGCTCACTCACGCTGTCACGACACGACACGGTCTTGCTGACCTGATCAACATCGCAGAGTTCAAGCGTGTCACTGACATGACGAACAGGTGAGCGTACAGACGGTGTTGGGTTACATTTGTTACCTCTCGTGTTCCTATCAAAGGGAAAATTAAGTCCAGAAAATGGCCGGCCAAAATCCTATCTGGATTCACGCAAACTGTCCCCCTCGCCAAGGAAGTACTTCTGACCATCAATGAGTAGGTGGTCAAACACCATCGTGGCCCTCTTCCCATCATTTCTGGCTTTTTTCAGGTGGGGAGACAGTTTGCGCCTTATCTCCCTCACTCGGAAGGAGAAGTCTTCTCCTACAAAAATTCTGGTACCCTGCAATTTCTTTTTCACACTGAGAATTTGCACTTTGTCTTTATAAAATGTGCATCTTGCGATCATCGGGGAATCTGGTTTGTTGTTTAAACGATGGACCCTATCAAATTGGATGTCACTGCTTATGTCCAGCTTATTAGCAATGACATCACGTAATTTGGTTGCACATTGTTCATTGGATTCGTTTTGTTCTCTATCTATTCCATAAAATATCAGATTATTCCTTTTGGATCTGCCCTCAAGGTCGTCAGTCTTTCTTTCTAACTGTTCGACTCGAGAGAGCAGATCAGAGTTTTTCTGTAACAAAGTTTGATTTTCTTTTTTCAAATCATCCACCTTTTTTTTCAAGTCCAACATATCATTCTGTAACTCAACATACTGTTCTCTCAGTCCTTTCACACATCGTTCCACTTCATCGAGCTTACTATTTGTTGTGGCGTTCTGAACTTTCATGGACTGCAGTATCTCCACAACATCAGCAAGGGTAGGCTGCCGGGAAGGTGAAGGTGATGACTGCCTGCTGCCCTGGGATGCCGCGGTCCTGTCCAGGCTCGTCCGTCCACTGCTGCCCAGTCTTGACTGCCTCAGGTTGTCCTTGGGTCCGGGGTTCTGCTCCACGTCTCCGCACCTCATCAGCAAACCGCCCCAGAACAGCAGGGTGAGGAGCAGGCCAAGGGTGACACCGTCCAACCTGCTCCGCAGTGTCAACATGGCGATGCGCGCGGCTTTTTTCTCCCTGGCCCTCTTCATCATGAACGACATGAAAACAGGCAAAAAGCAGCCGCATGTCGCTCGAAAAGCGAGTGGAGTGGATGGCATGACTCAGGATGTATCAGCTGGCAGAAAATGGCGACCCTGACTGGCTTCTGTCTTCGACAAGATACAAGAATCGGCGGAGCGTTGAAACATGCGACTTCTGCGCTTCAGTGTCAGGTCACGCCCCCCGTGTGTAAGAGAGAGAGAGAGAGAGAGAGAGAGAGAGAGAGAGAGAGAGAGAGAGAGAGAGAGAGAGAGAGAGAACAGACAGACAGGCAGACAGACAGAAACAGACAGTCAGACAGACAAGCACTGAAACAGACAGGCAGACAGACAGAGAGACAGACAGAAACATACTGAAACAGAGAAAGATTCCAGACAATTTAACCTTTACCCAACGCTGACTTCACACTCCCGACAACACGGGTCACCCATGATCCATATTCTGCCGTTTATCTATTTCTTTTTTCACAACCCACATCATGGTTCAGATGACACATGCGATATTTCTTTCCCCTTTGATGAGTGTACACCAACATCAGTTGACAGATAGTTAACTGGACTTTTGACAGATACCCTAAACTTTCTTAGAAAACTTTAAAACAATGCAAGATATATGTATATATTATATATATATATATATATGACTTAATTGCAGGTCTGGGTCATGGGTGACCTGGGAAGCGCAGCAAAGGTTAATAATGTTCATAATTCATCAGACTCTTGATGAGTGCAATATAACATCAATTGATAGAAGACATTATATAATTCAAACACTGTCTGGTACGGATTCTGCCTAAAACAACTGTTATTTTCTGTTAGCTGACAGACAGACAGACAGACAGATAGACAGGCAGACAGACAGACAGACAGACAGACAGACAGACTGACACACACGCACACTGTACCTGTCAAAGTCAGCTATGGGGGCAGTGACTAGAGTGCACCAGTCCCTGAAGCCCACACTGATGGTCAGCCCGGAGGCGAAAGTGAAGATGGTCAGCAGCAGACTGATTCCCCCACATGCGAATGCGTCCAGCCAGGAACTGCGGCAGACAACATCACAGCACTAGTGTAAAGCTATTTATTAAGTTGCAGCACTAATATAAAGCTATTTACTAGTAAAACTATTCATTACAGTCACAGCACCAGTATAAAACTCTTTATACAAGTCACAGCACTAGTATAAAGCTAGTATTCATTAAACCACAGCACAAGTATAAAACTATTTAAGTCACAGCACTAATATCAAACTATTTATTAGGCCACAGCACTAGTATAACACTATTTAAGTCACAGCACTAGTATCAAACTATCTATTAAATCACAGCACTAGTATCAAACTATTAAGTCACAACACTAGTATAAAACTATTAAAGTCACAGCACTAGTATAAAACTATGTATTAAGTCATAGCACTAGTATAAAACTATCTGCAAGTCAACATCTGGTATCCCTTGACACCTAGCTGAAAAATGAAAATACAAAAGTACTAAACAAGCACATTATGGAGAAGAAGAAAAAAGAACAATACAAAACAAAGTAAAGATGTCATAGCTTGTTGGAAAATGCATCATCAAATTTTCCGCTAAAACAAATTTTGCTTAACAAACAGCACTGAATCTTCCCCTAAGGTGCCCCATCCCTCCCCACCCCCCCCCCCATGTCATCTCCCCACCCCTCATCCTAACTCCCTCCCCAGCACCCTGCTCATCAATGTTCAGCTGAACAGGTAACTGGAATTTGTCCTCTCCTGTCCTGGTCAATGAGATCCACCCAGCAAAGAAACTGGCAGAGCAGAAGTCAAAGTCCTGTCTGGGCTGAAAGACAGGAATCTGTTCAACATTTTACTTTTGTTTGGTACTAGTTAGGTTATAGCACATGTTCTGTATCAGTATGCATAATATGGTATCAAGGTCGCCAGAAATCTTTCTCCCCCCGCCCCCCCCCCCCCCTCCCTCCACCACCCCTTCAATTTCTAATAACAGTCAAAGCATTGCAAGCTTGCCAAGCGCTAGTGTCGTAACTGGTGAACCTGATGATTTGGAGCAGCCAAACTTTTCTTTTCTTTCGTCAGTTGGGTCATAATCATCTCTTTCTCCTTCTCCCTCTTTGTTTCTCAATTTTCTCTGATTCCCATTAACGTTTCTTTTATTTAAACAGACAGAACTTGCAGTCTTACTACATTTTTGTTCTGCCGTTTTTCTTTTCCTGTCAGATCATTGTATATTAGAAACAGAAAGCTATTTTGGCATTACTAAGGGGCCAGAATAGCTCAGTGGTAGAGTGCCGGACTTGTAATCTTCGTGATCCTGAGGTTGCGGGTTCCAATCTCCGCCGGGCCGTTTTGGTACAGGGGGATTTTTCCCTCAAATTTAATGTCGGTTCTGACTCCATTTCCCAAACAGTCCTTCAAATGAAACTATAAAGCGAGGTTCCGTGTGTGAACACATGCATAACATCTTGCACACATGTATGATCCCATCACCAACTTTCAGAAGAGAAGGCCAGTTTGGCCATTGGTATGGGTAACACGTTACACATAGCATGCACCTTCCCCAAAGTTAGAGTATGGCTGCCTTAATGGCAGGATAAAAACCGGTCCATACACACAAAACTCCACTCCCTTTGTTGGGTAGATGGGATTAATCCTTGCCTGTCTATACAGGGAATGTCCGCAGGAATATCAACCTGCATACAGTGAAGAAGAAGAGGCATTACTTAGGTACAGAATGTTTAAACCTGTACTCATAGCAGCGTTTATTTCAGTAGTGCTTTGAATTGATTTAGAGGATGTGAAGAGTATTAACATAACATTTACTTGACCAGCATCTTTTTTTTTTCTTTCAAGTGACAACCATTCAGTCAGAAAAGTATGGAGAAACTTAGAATAGTCTTTAGAACAACAGGGTCTTGGTGACTTGAAATGAAAAATGACTGGATGTATTTCACTGCCAGCTACTAAAGAAAGAAACATTGTGTTTTCTGCATGACACTCATGTTGATCTCAAACAAGACGCTCAATATAAAGCTGAATGGAGATCACATCCTGCAGAAATGAATCCCCTTTGATAGATCAACTTTTTTTTCTTTTAACTGATTATTGTTTAAAACTCTTTGTATTGCTTTTCTAAACAATCAAGTTATGTTTTCATTTTAAAATCTTTAAAGAGATGACCAGCTAAGCCTGCCTGATCTAAAGCACACAGACAAGCAAACAATCCCTGCTATTCTTCACATTGGCTTGTGCTGTCAGAATTTTTGCTTTCTGAACAGCCCATGTGATGCAGAGCAAGTTCAGCTGGTTTTCCAGAAAGTTGAAATCGAGTCAATTTTGGAAGGCACTCCTAGTAAAAGTGCAAGAAAGCTGAAGACTTGCTTTTGTTCTTCTTGATAGCCTCCTGTTGATATGTGAGACCAGTCTTCTAACCAAAACAACTGAATAAATCTAAAGGATTTAAAAAAGAGGAAGGAGAAGAAGAAGAAGAAAAAGAAGATGAAGAAAGTGAGAGAGAGAAACTGATTTTAACAAACACACGCTGAGTTTTTTCTCATTTACACAATTTCATATTTGGCTTAATGAGATTTATTATGTCAAACTCTAGCAAGCTACAGCAGTTAGATTGCTACATTTGGCCAACATTTTCATGGATAATGCAGCAAATAAAATAAGAAGCCCCACCCACCATCTTTTCTTTCTAGCAAACAACATGAGATCATTTGCCTTTCCTCCTTATTGTACTGCCACACCTTACGGCCAAACTAAAGCACCCCTATAGATCATAACAACACTGCTAGGGAGGATACGGCCAAACTAAAGCACCCCTATAGATCATAACAACACTGCTAGGGAGGATACGGCCAAACTAAAGCACCCCTATAGATCATAACAACACTGCTAGGGAGGATACGGCCAAACTAAAGCACCCCTATAGATCATAACAACACTGCTAGGGAGGATACGGCCAAACTAAAGCACCCCTATAGATCATAACAACACTGCTAGGGAGGATACGGCCAAACTAAAGCACCCCTATAGATCATAACAACACTGCTAGGGAGGATACGGCCAAACTAAAGCACCCCTATAGATCATAACAACACTGCTAGGGAGGATAGCAAATACATACACATCGTCAGAGACACGGAGTATGAAAAAAAAACCTCCGCATTTTGGTGTCACATATTGCACCATGTCAAACTCTGACAGAGTTTAAAGCGACAGGAGGGTGAATTGCCATAATTGTCCTTGGGTTGAAAAGAAGGGGTGGATATAACAGAGATAGCTGTGATGAAGGAGATCCCCTGTGAACCATAAGCTCTTATCATTGTGAAAAGTAGCAGTGGAAGGTGTGGTCGACCAGGGGATCGACTCAGCAGAGTTTTTTTTCTATTGAAATTACAGAACAGTTTTTCTAATATCAAAATTCCCCTCCACCCTCTTTCTTTCTTGAAGTGGAAGGAGCAACTTTCCGGTACTAGTCATTAAAGAAGAAATTCTTTGTTTTTCTTGGGACGGTTCAAAATAGTCAAGAATGGCTCAGGGGTAATGTACCTTAGATTTATGTAGTTTACAAGTGCTTGTGCTCAGAGTGACAGAACAGAAATAGATTCAAACATGATGTGATGTATGAGCTACAAACAGACTGACACAGGTTAGGTGCAGTTTCACACACAAAACTGTACTTCTGTATACAAGATCAAAATGTACAAATCATTCAAAACTTAAATGAAATCAGTCTGTCTTTGTTTGGTCTGGACTTTCTTCCCACTATCTCTCATCATGAAGACAGGTAATTAACGATCTGCTCCAGTCCAGTGGGTACACAAGGACCTAGCGTCATTTAGAGCTGTCCCTAGGTGAGATACGCAGGTCTCTCTCCTGGTTGTTGACATCACCACCAGATGTAGACCTGCTGGTTAGTCGGCTGTCCATGTGGCCACCTGGTGGCATGGATTCTTGTTCCTGTCCTGGGCCAGTTGGCATGGATCATGGATGGCAGGTCCCAGGGTCTATGGAGGTTACAAAGCTTGGTTTGTGCATTAGTGATTTGAATTCCAGCTTGAAAAGTCCTTACTCTTGCCCTCTGCACTTTCACTTTCCACTTTAATTTCTTCCATCAGGTTTTGAGTGGGATTTAACTGGTGGTGTGAGATAGAATGCAACTGCTAACTAACTGAAGGGAAATAACTCTTCAAAGTAGTCAAATACTCGTGGTGCAATTACTGAATATACTTGGTCCAAGAACACATGTTGATAAGAGTCACCTACTACAATTTAGTACAACACATTTACGCAATCAACAGTATTCATATCATCCAAACAGACTTTATGAAGAACTGGCGTAAAGTTACACTGTTAAAATATTTATGGCATATATACAGTGTATCGTCTCGAGACTTAGAAACTAGATTCAACTTGCGTTTTTTCTGGGACAATCAGTAAAACCTGACGTGCAGGATCAACATTGCCCTCTCTGGCATACACTAGTATTGAGTAAATTACACACTGAGACTGACTGCTTTCAGTCTTAAGGCCTACAGTGTATCTGTGAAATTGTGGGGTGTGATCTCTCCCTGAGGGTTAAGGTAACTATCATGTCTCCAAGGTCTGTCTGACTGACAGGTTGTCAGTGGAACATGACAGCTAACGAAAATTGTTATGGAAGGGGCTGAAGGTGGGTGGAGGGGGGGGGGGGGAGGATAGGCATCTGAAAGGAGACACTCTTCTGTGTGACATAACACATTATGGATCAAAGAGGACAGTCTCTCAGATCTTGGGGATTTTCAACCTCTAATGTAAATGCGTGAAGTTACGCCATTCACCACGTGCATGACAGTGACGTATGGCTTTACAAAATGCACGAGGAAGTATATTAACTGCTAGCATCCTTTGCAAAGGCTTGCATGGCAAAGGAAATACTCATCCTGTCCACGAGGGTCATGGCACTACCAGACAAGGAAGCGGCAATGTTATCAGTGAAGCGACGCTACAGTTACCTCAAGATTCTCAATAATACTGTCATCAGAGTTGTGCAGTATCACTGTGTTGGCATGCAACAAAGTCAGCCAGACAGATGTAGGGAAGGGAGCGAGAGGAGGAGGGGGTTGATGCAGTGAAGGTGGGCATTGTAAAATGACATAACCTGTTATCGCTAAGGAAAGTGTGTGCGTGTGTGTGTGTGTGTGTGTGTGTGTGTGTGTGTGTGTGTGTGTGTGTGTGTGTGTACTCTGTGTGTGTGTGTGTGTAGTGTGTGTGTGTGTGTGTGTGTGTGTGTG
>CM065723.1:49978177-50008177 GCA_033310375.1 Conus canariensis | reverse complement strand
GTTCCTGTTGCGTACAGCAAACAGTTCCCATCGAAATCGTTCAAGTTCACACTGACTGGCACAAACATGAAAAACGAAATAATCAAAGACATAAGGTATACTGTCACTTGTGCCAGCAGCAATACATTTCCAAGCCCCATCGTTGAGATGAATTCGGGAAAACCTTTGTTTAATTCCAGATGAGGTACACTGTTTTGGTGGGGGGGGCGATGTTCAAGGGACAGTGTGCAAAGTGTTATTCCACTAGAATTATCTACCTTTGATATACCGCTGCGCTATCGCGCTATCACTTCCACCTCAAACTTCCGCCCGGCGAGGATCTCAAATACGAGGCCAATTTCGGTTTGTGAACTTTTTCATTTTTTTAAAGAAACAACACCATGAACATGTACAGAAGGAAACTGTTAGCTCTTGATTACACCCAGCCGGATCAATTTGACATTACAAATGAAGTGCAACTCCGACAGTTAGTGGTGTGGCTGGAGGATCAAAAAATCCGTCATCTGAAAATTGAAGACCGGGCCGGTTTACGTGACACGGCCAGCAGCAACTGGGCGTCAGTGTTTCAGCAGTATCTGACAGAACTTAACTGCCCTTACATTGGAGGCCGCCAAGAGGTGATCGTGGACTGGTTGCTGAGCTATGCTGTGCGGTTGGAACATGGAGATGACGCCGAGGGCTACAGGTCTGTGACCAAGGAGACTGTGCAAAAGGCCTTGGCTGCTGGTGCCCCTTCCAGCAACCCTCTGGATAACCTGGACTTCCAGAGTGCCGAGTTCAAGGCCGGGATCACCTCGCTGGCTATGCTCCTGCAGATTCCGCCCCATAAGGATCACCTTGAACAGCTGAAGGCTATTTCTTTGCTGGTCAGCAACACGCTATCCAAACAAGCTTTGGAAAACGCAGCCAAAGCTAAAACCAAAAACAATGAACATATCCCGCTGGACAAAACTGAACTGGGTTTTGAGTCTGGTGACTATATCATGAATGAAGCTGCAAAAATTGTCCGGCTTTTGCATCTGAAAGAGCTACGAGATCTGCAGTCCAAGATCAATTCTGCCATTGTTGCTGTGCAAGCCATCACTGCCGACCCCAAGACTGACAGCAGACTTGGCAAAGTTGGCCGCTAAAATAACACTGACTGAATTCTGCATCCATACCATGATTTTCGGGTACTGAGTGGACATTGACATTAAAGTAAACATGACAGAAAAGCTTCATAATCATGTGCTACTGACTGTATCATGTTCCCAGTGGTTAATAGTGCAAACTCCATTACAAGTGTTTATTGGTTTTCAACATTTTAACTGCTTTTGATTCCAGCCTATGAAAATCTAGCTAAATTGCAATTTTTAAAGAATCAGAATAAAGGAAAATTGGTCAGAGAAAAAAGTTAGTGGGATGTTTTTGTAATCTTTAGTTGTTGAACAACAATTGTAGCATTATTATGCAACTTTTGTGTACTTAGAGAAACACCAGCTCTGTATCATACATTTAAAATGTCAGTATACACTGAGAGTGAGAAGAACTGAATGTGAAAAGCATGTACATTTTTATCAGTATCATATGACACAAGTTTCAGTAAATGATTAGCAGGTTTTGGATTCATGCAACAACAGAATTCTCATGCATGTTTTCAGCGGTTTAACCTTTTTTGAAATGTGTGTAAAACAGAAAGTGTTGAGGAAGCATGGAATGGGGAAATGTGTGTAAAACAGAAAATGTTGAGGAGGCAGGGTATGGGGAAGGGAAAAGAAGCTGCATCATTTATGCATCATTATGTTTAAAAAGATTTGCTCAGTGCAGTGAAGCCCAGTGAGTGATACATCAGTATAAGCTACTTAAAAAAAAAAAAAAAAAAGGAATGTCTAGAAAAATGTGTGCTCTATAGTAATACGCAGACAGCGTTTGATACCAGTGTCACTTGTGTCCGTCAGCTGGTACACATACTCATACACACACATATGCACACACACATAAACACACAGAAAATCACAAACACATGTACACACACACTGTTCTGTAAGCCTATTTATACACAAAAAGTTGAAATGTGGAGTTTTGATGTATGTTCTGTCCACATACTTGTGAATGACTTCTCAGGATTTAAAGTCTTTATAAGAGTTTGTTTCCAGTTACAAACCACTTGAAACTATCAAACAGAATTGTTTAAGTAAATACTATAAAAAAAAAAAATTGTACAATATCAGAGAGTGAAGAGCAAAATAATTTCACCTCTAGTCTAACATGTTGCAAAAAAGCCAGATCCATGAATCATTGAATGTACACTGACTTTGAGAGTGTTATTTAAACCAAATTTTGAGAAAAAAAAGTTATGAATTAGTTCTTTGTCTATATGTGTGGATGTGTGCGTATTATTTTCTCTGTCTGTCTGTCTCTTGTGTGTGTGTGTGTGTGTGTGTGTGTGTGTGTGTGTGTGTGTGTGTGTGTGTGTGTGTGTGTCAGAGCTGTCCTTGGTCACAAGCTGTGTGAGTAGGCATGACCAAATATACTTGTTAAAAAAAAAGAAGTTTAAATTGCATGTACATAGCCATATGCCCATTTGCTGTTGCGCAGAAGTGCATGTTTATGTTTTTGTGTGTAAAGGGGACACGGGGGAGAGGTGGAGTGCATTGTGCAATGCTACCAACTTCAGCAAAAGTTTAAGGGCCAGTAAGAAAATCAAACAATTTCTTTTTTTTTTTTTTTAACATTTGCATTCATTACATGTGTGAATTGATAAAGCCTACATGATGACAGTCCTGTCATCAGTTCGCACATTCATCAGATGGCTATCATCCATCAGATGACAACCATCCATCAGATGACAATCACTGCCTCTGAAAATTTGCTAACTGTACCAAGTTCCACTTTTTGGTATTGCTTGGTCAACAGGATAAAAATTATCTGGCACAGTGCCTGGTGAAACTCAGGCTTGTCTAGGAAAGTGCGACGGGCAATGAATTTCACTGGGTTGCTTGCTGTTTAAAAATCTGTTGCTTAGTAATAGACCACATGATCAACATGCTCCCTACACAAAGGCTGTACAAATTATACAGCTGATCCCCAACTTTGTTGTGGAATTTATACTTTAAATCTAAAACAAACATCAATTTTTGCGTGTGTGTGTGTGTGCACATTTACAAACTAATGCATTTCATCATTACGATATAGGCAAAGCAATCAATCTAGTAACTAAGGTACAATGTAGTCCATCAACACATCAAATTGTTACAGTAATCCAAGAAAAATCTGTATGAGCACAACAATCTTTGGAAAAATGTTGGAAATATAGTCTACATTTCTAGACTGGTATTTTTATCTGTTACTTTCCCCAATATTCTGATAGGGATACTACTTATGAAATTCTGTGAATTGCATTTGCATGCAGTGCTTGTATACAAACATCAGATTTACATTACACAGTAGTGACCATGCAATGAAATAAAACAGAAAGGTTAAAGCCACAAACTGATAGTTCTTAAGAGATCAGTCTGTTATTATAATTTTTTTTTTTTTTGTGGGGCTCCAACCAGAGCGCATGCAATTCCCACAGTGATCACTTATTTTTAATTTCTATTTCACCACTTTTTCTTCTCCTTCATCCTTTCCCTTTCCCCCCTCCCTTCCTGCCCCTCTCTCTCTCTCTCTCTCCCCCCCCCCCCCCCCCCTCCTCCCCCTCCCCTCCTCTCTCTCGCTCTCACCCCCCCTCTCCTCATCTCCCCTACCTCTCTCTCTCCCTCGCTCCAACTCCCCCCTCCCCCTCACTCCACTCCCTCTCTCTCACCCTCTCCCTTCCTCCCTCCTTTCCCCTCTTTCTCCATCTTTGCTAGGGTGGTAATTTTCTCTGTTTCGTTTATTTGTTAATTTTCTCTCCCTCTCCAACCCCCCCTCCCCCCCCCCCACTATCTCCCCTCTCTCTCCCATTCCCTCTCGATCACCTCTTCTCTCTCATCCTCTTTTCACCTCTCTCCCACCTTCTTCTCATCTCCCTCTCTCCACATCTGTCTGTCTCCCTCGCTTATTTTCTACCACCACTTTTCCTTATCTTACTGTCTTCTATTCAAATAGGGGCACGGAGAAACAAGGAGTCGGCAAAGGGCACATCAAACAATCAACCAGAATCAGTGTGTAAATATTGCATGCGCTCCATTTATTCCTCCTCTGCCCCCACAGTCGGGGTCCTCCTCCTCCTATTTTTTCCCCTCTCTTTTTAAAAAAAAAAAAAAAAAAAAATCATTTCTTTCCTTTTTGTAGGCAACAGTTTATCACATGAACATTCTGATAGGTACATATACGATGACATATTTCACCATTGACTTTCGAGTTTTCTCAAATCCAGCTCTTTTTCATACATGAACTGAATGTGAATAGGAGTACCATATCGAAATTTTCCAAGGCTCATCTTAGCTATTAGAATAAGGTGATTGATATATCTAATCATTTTTTGCGTATAGCCACTCTTTTCCGTAATTCCAAGTAAAGCTTCAGTTCTGGCTACCACCATGTGAACATTAAACTTCTGTAAAATAGTATTTTCTACACATGACCAAACATGTTTAATTTTATAACAGTCAAAGAAGAAGTGCTCAACAAAATCCACTTCACCCTTGCAATAGGTACATTTATTATCAGTAGCTAGGCCCATTTTAAACAGCAGTATGTTTGTCGGATAAATATTATGTAGGATCTTCCAATGTAACTCTCTAAGTCTGCTTTCTGAGGTTGCTTTTATGGCTAAACTCCAATAATTTTCATCCAAAGTGATTCTAAATTTATTGTGCCAAAAATTTTCACAAGAGGGGGTACAGTATAGATCTTGAGTTAAATGAATGCGAAACATCTTTGCTGTTCTCAGGGAGTTGTCATTGAAACTAACATAATCTTCCTTATGTTCATCAAAAACATAACCCGGATTGGCCCTTAGAAATGATGATACAGCCAGATAAACCACCATATACTGCATGTAAAGTTCAGCGGAAGGCCCTAAGATTTCTTCGACCTCTCTAAATGTTAAGAGTAAGTTAGTTTGTAGCATATCGTGTATACGCGTTATACCTTTTTTTGCCCACTTCTTGAAATATATCACTTGACCCTGGTAAGTGATATTGCCATTATTCCAAAGGCATTCCATGCTGTGTTTTTTTGAGGTATGTATTTTGTTATTCAAAAGCCACGTTTTTAGTAGTTCCCGCCAAAAAGTTGAGGGAATGTCCTCCAAACCTTTAAATGTTTTTATCCCAACAGTTGAGTTTAAAAAAGAAAAATCTTTTCCAAAAGTTGAAAAGTATGCCCTTGGAATCCAGAACCATTTGCATTCAGCTAAGGCCTCAGACAACCTGACCAGCCATTCACATTGAAATGACTGCTGCAACACCCACATATCAGTCATATTTAAACCCCCTTTGAGAAGTCGTTTATAACTACACGTCTTTTCACTTTTTCAAATGCTTTTCGATTGCAGTGTTTCTTTCTCCACAGAAATCGAAATAACAGCGTGTTCATTTCCGATAAGACTTTTTCTGGTAATGAAATTACTTTCATTACATATATCAACTGTGATACTAAAAAGCTTTTTATGACACAGATTTTGCCCAAATTACTTAAATTGTGTTTTTCCCAAACAAAAATAGTTCGTTTAATTATGCTTATCAGTCTATTATATGATTTGTATCACTAGCGGTCTGTCATGTAACTTTTGTTGCAGAGTCAAATGAGAATGTTTTAGGTCAAAACAAGGCACTGTTTGTGCACAATGTTGATACAGACTGTTTCATATCTAAAGTTAAAGTTTTCATCCTCGTCAGAAAATTAAACAGGCATGCTGATCACTGGATCTGAGAAAGTTGGCAGAGTACCAAAGAGTTTCCATTGAGCCAAAGATGTAGTTCTAAATACTGTGGTGTCTGTGGGTCAGGTTGACAATCTTTGATTTTGTCAATGTGGCACTGCATGAGTTACTCAACTGTGACGGAAATAAAGTGTGCATAATTCATGAAGTCAAGGGAATACTGAGCATGGAAGAACTAGAGGAAAGTACTGGTAGTTAGTGGTGTAACTAGGTGTATTATACCTTTTTCTTCACTTCGTGTGTGTGTTTTAGTGCACATCTGTGTGTGTTTACAAATAAATAATTAATATGTTTATTTGTTGGCTCTGTTGAAACCAGTTTCTTAGGTTTTACACTTTTTTTCTAAACGTTTGTTTGATGTCACTTTTGATCACACGCTCTCAACTAGAGAAGTACTGGTATTGTGGTTGTAACTAGTGTTTATACCTTCTCCTTCGTGTTGTGTTTTAGTGCACAATCTGTGTTTTACAATACATAATTAATGTCTTTTGTGGCTTGTTGAAACCAGTTCTTAGTTTTCACTCTTTATTCTACGTCTGTTGATGTCATTTTGCCACCAATGAACTCTGTGTCTTCACTGCGTTTATCCCTCCTCTGTTGTGGAAGTTGCACAAGACTCTGTGTTTTCACTGCGTTTATCCCTCCTCTGTCGTGGAAGTTGCACAAGACTGTGTTTTCACTGCGTTTATCCCTCCTCTGTTATGGAAGTTGCACAAGACCCATACTTGTCAAAGAATCTTGAAGAGTTTATTCTTAAATCGACAATACAGGTTGCCCATGGCTTGTACCTGCTGGGCTGCCATATCCAATCACAGCTGTTTAATTAAAGTATAGGTCCGCTACGACTCATGTCATTGGAACTGTGTAGTTCAAATGGCACAACTGATATAATTTCCTTCCCATTCAATGCACATACACTAAAACAGGCTGACAGACAGCTGATTGGGTTTCCGACAAATGGCCAAAATTTCATAGGAAGTAAACTTTAAAGTGTTCAAGAAATGTAGTGGTTTTATTGTGTCGCTGGGTCATGGGAACCTAGGAAACATGGCAAAGATTAATGCAATTTAGGGGTCAAAGGCATTAGATATGAAATAATCCATTGCTTTAATAATTGTGGACCATCCCACCCTACCACCCCCTTTTCCCCACCCTCCCTCACCACCTCCCTCACCACTTTCACCAGCCAGTGGTTAAGAATTGGATGTGGGGGGTGGTTACAGGTATGTATTCATGTGTATGACCATGGTCAGGAAATTCTTTACTAATTGCTGATAGATTTTCATGCAGCATGGAACAAGAGATAAACCATTTGGACAAAAATTACTTATTTTGTTTTTTTTTTCTTCATTCCTTAGCTAGAACCTGGAGATGGACCATTTGTGAAATTTTTGCACGTAAATGTGATCTCTTTTTGTAACCCCACCATAGAGGTAACCCATTCAGGTCATTGGTAATGCAAGAAACATGACAGCAGTGTGCTTTTTTTATGGCGTAGTCTGTGTGTGTGTGGAGATGGATGGAGCGGGAGATAGGTGTACATGGTGCCAGCAATATAGGGGAATGGTGCAGTATTGCAGGTGGCGTAGTGTTGCTGCTAACAAATTTCCTCATTATGATTCCATGTATTCTGTACAGCCAATACCCAACCTCACCATGGATGGATTTGATATAAAGTATATAGACACCCAGCCTCACTGTTGGTGGATTTAATATAAAGTATGTGGGTGGACCTAATATACAATATATAGATACCCAACCTTACCATGGGTGAACTAAATATAAAGTACATAGACACCCAACCTCACATGGGTGGACTTACTATACATATACACCCAACCTCACCGTGGCTGGACCTAATATACAGTATATAGATGCCCAACCTCACATGGGTGGACTTGATGTACAGTACATAAACGCTCAACCTCACCGTGGCTGGACCTAATATACAGTACATAGACACCCAACCTCAATGGGTGGACAATATACAGTACATAGACGCCCAACCTCACCTCGGGTTGACTTAATATACAGTACATAGACGCCCTATCTCACATGGGTGGAATTAATACACAGTACATAGACACCCAACCTCACCATGGGTGGACTTAATATACAGTATATAGACACCCAACTTCACATGGGTGGACTTAGTATACAGTACATAGACACCCAACCTCACATGGGTGGACTTAGTATACAGTACATAGACACCCAATCTCACCGTGGGTGGACTAATATACAGTATATAGACACCCAACCTCACCATAGGTGGACATGTAGAGACCCAATCTCATCATACAGTATAGAGGCATGTGGCTCATCATTCAATCTGTCCGTACGGCACTGGCCGTTCTTTCAAGCTTGCAGAGGGAAAACAGAACACGCTGATTGGTTCAGTTTGAATCATGAACAGTATTACTGACCATCAAATTGTGTATTTGTGGGGAAAATCTTTCATCACAGCACACAGGGAGGCAGTAGTCAGTATCGCTATGGCATTTGCATTGAAGAGTTCCACGGTTTGCCACACAGACAAACTGTGGGTATTTGCATCTACTCACGTAGGTATAGTCCACCACACCAGCATTTGATGGCACATTATACAAAGGACAGAATGGCATTTAATGTGTATGTTAGGGGGATACGTGTGTGTGTGTGTGTGTGTGTGTGTTGTGCATCCTTCTATGGTTTCTTTTTAAGGACTTAGCACGGGTTTAGCAAGCCTGCATAACGGTGGACTGATAAAAAAAAAAAAAAAGGCAGATTGGCTGCCTCACATGGGGATCAAACGTAAGATGTTCATTATGAGAAGAATGTTTTACCGACCAGGTCTGCTAGTGCCCAAGTTTGTATTTCTTCCCCAGATCTGCCAACCCCCATGTTTATTACTTTTGTCATGATCCTGAAGTGTAGAAAAATGGGGTTCAGCAGTATGCATTTTCATTTTGAAAAAAAAAAAAAAAAAAAACCTGGCAGGACTTTTGACGGACTTGATGAAGCGCTACAAATGCAGTATGCACTGACTAGTTCTAAACAGCCAAGCTTCCAGGATGACCTTGAATCAAGTTCCTGGTAGCTGTGGAGATATTTTTCATCTGTATGCATGGACACTGAATTGTAACACTTCTTTTTTTAAGCCAGTGTTGAGAAAGTTTGTACATGTAGTGGACCATCAGAATCTGTTTGGGATGATTCAACTTTTTGTTTTGTTTGTTTGTTTGTTTTGTTTTGTTTTGTTCAAGATCACAAAGTCCTCATGGGAGTGCTAGGGATTTCTTTTTTCTTTTTTTTTTCTTGAAGCACAGATTGTATTTACTGCCTAATGGTGATTTTGTGCTAGAACTTTCCCTTTCAATCTCTTGTCTTTGAATCTGCTGCTTTTTTTTTTCCTGTTCTATTGGCCACTTCAATGTTTTTGTGGCCTGTTTACCTGTCTTTGTGTAGAAAATCTTAACACTTTCTTTTTTCATAGTAGAAATTGTAACATTCCAGCTTTTTTTGTTATCTGTTGACTAGCCTGTGACATTGTACATAACTGTCCAGAGTGGACAGTGGCTGTACTTTCTGTATTGTCTCTTTGCCAGTGAACATTATTGTACACAGTTTTGTGACACTGTTGTGTTTGTTGATATTATTATTTTTTTTTTTCACATTTTTGTTTTTAACTTGGAAAGAGGGAGGGGGTAAAACTCAGGGAATGGCTGATAATCTCAGTAAGGGCTAGTTTATATTACTAGATTAGTTATGTTCAGTGTTAGAGAAATAGGTCTTTATTGTTGTTGTGTCTGACTGCACAGGACGTCTATTCCCTAAGATGAGACAGTCCTGAAAAAGCTCTTTATGGTCAATTGGGCTGTGAATAACAACAACAATAAAACTGAATTTGTGTAACATTGTGATGAATAATGTCACAACAAAGTAAAATTTCATGTTCACAGTCCCTACTTAAAACCATGTGACTAAATGAATGAAATCGAGTCCAATTCTCAAAAGAGAATTGAAAGGATTTTGTGAATCAGCTAGATTAAAGATCAAGGTCACTTGACCGGAACAACAGTGAACAAAAGCGTATCTTGGCTAAGTTTACCAAAATGTCTTGAAGGAAAGAAATACACTTAAAAAGAAATAGCTGAGCAACAGTGGTTCTGATTGATTTAGAGGGTGAATCCATTTTGCAGTATAGCACCACAGGCGACAACACAGGGCTGTCTTGTCACATACAGGGGGGGGGGGTTCTGTTCTGACAAAGAAATGAAGACAAATAACAGCTGTATCTGTCAGTTTGTAACATGATAGCTGAACTTTTGACACCCTGAATTTAATGAAACCAGCCTGTGGTGAGGACGCTGACCATTCTTCCACAACAATTCATCACCCTCAGTTTGCTGAAATGAGTAGGGAAAAGGTGAAAAATTAGATGGTGTATGAAAATTACATTAATCTAATCTTTGCCGTGCTTCCTGGGCCACCCACGGTCTTGAGATGCAATAAAATAATGAAATCTCTTAAAACCTTTTACAACTTTTCAATGAATTTGGGGATACCTGTCAGCAAATTTTGTGGTATGTGACAACTAAAATGCCAAATTTTGTTCCAGGGGCCAACAGGCTGAGTCGCATTCTCTTTTTTTTAACATGCATGCTGGTGACCTACTCATTTTTAAGTGCCCAGCTTTTAAGGAAGAAGAAGAAGAAGAAAAACGCTGATATGGTATCCGTTGTAAGAGCAGAAAAGGTGTTAAGACTTATCACGACAAAGACAGTTGAATGGGCAACAAAGGCAGAGTGACCATGTATAACAGTATGCAAATGATAATCAAAAAAAAAGAAAAAGAAAAAAGACAAAAAAAAAAAGAAAGACAGACAGAAAAAGAAGACAAAGTGAGGTTACAGGAAAAAGGAAATAGGGATATAAGTACAGTGTAGAACAGAATTTCCACATGGCAGGTATCTGACATACACTGAAAAAGCCTGTAACTCCGTCATGGAAGCTTTTGTAAAATGCTGGAAATAATCGGAATTGTAGTTTCATGTATGTCTAGGTGTCACAGTTTACAGGGCCATATGACTATGAGAGGTAGAGATCCATGTGAGACTGTGATCAAGATGTGAAAATAGCACTTTTCCTGCTGTAGGTCTTTTTTTTTTTTTTCCATTTAGATGTTATTGCTTGTAGATCAGATGAAAATTGGTCCTGATCTGAACTGATCCTCTGTCATTGTTGATGGGGTATCCAGGACATAGCAGCTGTTTCATACATTGCAACACTCACTATGGATCAGACGAAAAATGCCATACTATGAAGACTTTTTTCATTCTCATCCTAACTGAATGCTGATACAGTCAGAACAAGATTAGTTGACTCTGGGATACATCAACATTTTGTTGACTTTTTTTTTTCGTGGTTAAATTCCTCCTTTCTATAACATTTTTACCAGATAAGTTGACACCTGATAAGTCAGCATTTGCGTAAGTTAAGGTATTACCCACCTCACATCCAGATAAGTCAACATCTATATGGACCCGTTATACATTTTAAATACACACATGTTCATCTGACTAAATGGTTGTGAAGATCTTTATATAACACAAAAAAAGCAATGGAACTCTGGAACATGAACATCTACTTTCACTTTCAAAACATGTCATTTGTTTGCTTGTTAGTTTGCTTATTTGTTTGTTTTCTTGCTTTCTTTGAAAACTACATTCTTCCATTTTTAATGTGGGTGAAGGTGTGGTGGGGATATAGGATTCACTGTGTATTACACCCTTTCTTTATTGGGGGGGGGGGGGGGGGGGTATAGCATTCACTCTTTTGCCAGCTTGTTAGTTTGCTCAATTGTGTCCACAAACAGCTCTGGTGTTCATGCTCTGACTGAGGCACAATTTTGTGCTTAGCTTGTTTGACTGCGAGAAGGTAAGATAATGTTGCTTATAGCCCAGCCGACCGCAAGGGGCCACATCAGGGCTGCTGCGAGGTCTCAAACAAAAGAAAAAATAAAGAAAGAAAGAAAAAAAAAAAAAAAATTCCTGGGATTCCAGAGTTTTCTATCGGGTCAAAAATATCCACCTCTCATCTCAAGGGACACTCAGATCTCGGGTTTTACGGCCAACTGAGCTGAAAAAATTATATGTAGCTTCCTTTTGATACACTCATTTATCGTATAAAACAGGCAGGAAGGAGAATTCTAACTACCAGCGAGAGGGAGGATTGATGTGAGGGGGATGGGAGGGGAGCTGAGGGGTAGAGGGAGGGGGGAGGGGCATCAAATCAATGCTTTTTATTTTTTCTCTTTTGTTCTTTCACGTTATATTTTCTTCTTCCACAAATATTACACTTTAGCAATGACAGTTTTTTTATGTTAGTAATAAGAGAGATTCTCACAAGTACAGAATTAGACATACTAGTTTTATCTACACACTTTAATGTTTAACCTTCCACTGCTTACACCACATCATAGGACGTGCTCTAACGTCAAGTCACGCAGGGTTTTTGAGTCCCAGAACCGAACAATACAAAACAACATGGTCGCAGTCAGTCACAACAAACTTCATCCAGCTCCAGTCTGCCAAAGAAGAGGGCATGACCAACAGTACTCTGCCATCCAGTGCCGCACACAGTACCGGCAGAACTCATTCTTCACCAGAACAATCAGAGACTGGAATGAGTTGCCAGCAGAGACTGTGGCCGCCCCCACTCTTGACACCCAGTCAAGAGTGCAACTGCTGTTTTGATTTTTTTTCCTTCTTCGCCGGGCGAACCCCAACCTGAAAAGTGTCATAAAAATCAAATTGTTGATTGTGGACACTCAAAGGAAGAAGAAGAAGAAGAAATTCTAGCAGAAAAGCTGCGAAGCTGGCAGAATGGTGAGAAAGGGAAGCAACTGTCAACAAACTCGGCTATTGATAAGCGGCATTTAATTCCCTTGTTACCTGTTGCCGCTGTTGGAGACGGGTTTGGACATAATTATCGGTACTGTAATTGTATCTAATAGTTAAAAAGGAAAAAATAAAAAGAAGAAGAAAAAAGAAAGAAAAAGGTTAAGAAAATAAAGAAAAAAGGGATAGGAAAATAAAAGAAAGAAAATCAAACCAGACTGATTTGATTCTTCACATAATTATTGTACACTACCAAGTAGAGATGGTATAACATCTCTCTCTCTTCTCTCTCTCTCTCTCTCTCTCTCTCTCTCTGACCATACCCCCTCCCCCTCTCTCTTTCTTTCACCCGCACGCATCTATGCACGTCGTACATGTAGATGCCTATTCGATCACCGAATTGGATTTTGTTGTTGTTGTTAAGGGTCTAAATGTTCGTGTGTGGGGAATGAGGGCCTGGGAGAGCGGAAATAGGAGGGAGGGTAAGGTAATGTTGCTTATAGCGCAGCCGACCGCAAAGGGCCATATCAGGGCTGTCACCGCGTTGAAGTCAACTCAAACACACACAGACACACACGGACACACACACACACACACACACACACACACACACACACACACACACACACACACATTGAAGACCTAACACACACGCACACACACACATACACACACATACATTCACACAACCCTTTAAATTACACCGGACATTTTGTTGACAATCTTTCTTCTGTAAAATCTTAGATCAGTTGAAAAATTTTGATCTCTTTCAGAAATTCAAAGATCCCATCTGGTGGAAGGAAGATCTCTGAACCAGGTTTTC
The DNA here is from genome assembly GCA_033310375.1 of Conus canariensis. Classification (NCBI taxonomy): domain Eukaryota; kingdom Metazoa; phylum Mollusca; class Gastropoda; order Neogastropoda; family Conidae; genus Conus; species Conus canariensis. The sequence continues at coordinate 49,994,622 of CM065723.1, read as the reverse complement.
ATGGAATCTGCTGTACGATGCTTATGTCCCACGTCATACAAGTCCCAACACTCTGAAATAATATGTGTTTCACTGTGAGTGGTACAAGACATGGAACGCACAGGAGGGAAGGTGGGAATGTAACGGAGCAACAGGTGTCGCGAATCCATTACCTGTCTCCCTCAGTGGGTGCATCATTTTGACCATGGTAGGAAGGTAAGGGATGAACAGGTGTCGCGAATCGATTACCTGTCTTCCTCAGTGGGTGCATCATTTTGACCACACCTGGTTCACGGGTCTAACACGTTGTGCATAAACCTGTGAGATCTGAGCAGCATGGTAGAGACTACATGATATGAGACTTTGGAAATGACCCATGCCAGTGACTGAAATACCTTCCTCTTTTCAACGTCTTTCTGGGCCCACAGAAAGATAAATGATGTCTGGAATTCCCCACTCGTGTGTGTGTGTGTGTGTGTGTGTGTGTGTGTGTGTGTGTGTGTGTGTGTGTGTGTGTGTGTAAAAAGGAGGCATTTTGTTCAGTGACTACATGTGATTTTTCAGCCCACGGTACAGAAGTTTGGGGAAAGGGAAGGTTGAAATGTAAGATTCGTGGGCTTGCATATATGTAGTGTGTCTAATACTAGCAAAACGCATTCGAATGAATTCAACTCCTTGGGTGGGAAGGTGGAGGTACAGAGAAAATCCAGCTCGGCATTTTTCCCCCCTTTTGATTTTGTCCGATTTGTTGAAAAAGAGGAGGAAGAAGAAGAATCCATATGATAATCTCTCTCTCTCTCTCTCTCTCTCTCTCTCTCTCTCTCTCTCTCTCTCACACACACACACACACACCACACACACACACACACACACACACGCTTCCACGCACGCACGTATGCACACACACACGCGCACGCACACACACACACACACACATGCACACACACACACACACACACACACACACACACACACACACGCGCGCGCGCGCGCGCGCGCGCGCGCGCGCGCGCAGGTACACACGCACGCATGTACACACACACACACACATGCCCACACACATACACAGCATCCTTATAATATGTTATTCTACATAAATACTAACTTTTGACTCGAATACTAATGTTAAGTCGTGTAAGAATCACACTGAGACTAAAATATACTAAAATATGCGGGCGTACGCGCGAACGCATATGTGTGTGTGTGTGTGTGTGTGTGTGTGTGTGTGTGTGTGTGTGTGTGTGTGTGTGTGTGTGATATTTCTGTTTTGCATGTCCTGCACCTTTCAGTGAGCCTTTTCTGGTTTGAGGATATTGAGAAACACGCCTAAGCAAACGAGCCAGCCAGCGCGCGCGCGCGCACACACACACACACACACACACGAACGCACGCACGCATGCACGCAGCGCGCACACACACACACACACACACACACACACACACAACAGCACGCACGCGCTCACACACACACACACACACACACACACCACACACACACACACACACATTGTGGACACACACACACACACACACACACACACACACACCACACACACCACACACATATATATATATAATATCGGTCATATCAGTGGCAATAGTACAGAAACATAATAGTCTAAATGCAGTGCTTAAGCGCTGACAAGTCAGGATAAGCTGAAATGCTATATATATATATATATATATATATATATATATATATATATATATATATATATTAATTTGTTAAAAAGGAAAAGTTTAAAATTTTATCTACAACGTTGTTCATGCATGGAACCGCATGCGTTGCAATCGTCAGGCACTTGCACCATTATCTATATATATATATATATATATATATATATATATATATATATCGGTCATATCAGTGGCAATAGTACAGAAACATAATAGTCTAAATGCAGTGCTTACGCGCTGACAAGTCAGGATAAGCTGAAATGGAAAATCCAGATACGTTTCCATGCTCTAAAGAAAGAAGAAAAGAAAAGAAAAGAAGAAGAAAAAAAACAAACAACAACAGTAACAGCCTACCCGTCCAGAGCTTGACAGGTGGCGTGAAGGACAGAACCAACGAAGCAAATGATCGGGTCACTAGAGGTGGGGAGGGGGGGAGGGGTGGGGTGGAATTCTACCTTTTGTTTCTACAAAAAGGAAAAAGATATATAACAGGTTTAAGGCGTAGAGTCGATGGGCGTTGACTCGACTCATCACATGAGTGTGAACATTTACACCTTTGCCTGGAATAGAGAGAGAGAGAGAGAGAGAGAGAGAGAGAGAGAGAGAGAGAGAGAGAGAGAGAGAGACAGAGACAGAGACAGAGACAGAGACAGAGAGACAGAGAGAGACAGAGACAGAGAGAGATTTCACGCGTTGACTCGACCACAAATCAGTATTTGTGGACATTTCAAATGATTGCACTGAAGACAAGGGGAGAGAGGAGATGAAGATAAGGAAAAACAACAAAAACGTTTTCGGTCGTTGATAGGAATGCCTTCATCAATGTGCTTGGACTGTAACTGAAACGTGCATTAGCTGGTATGCACGAGCACCCCACGTGCACCCACGTGCAACACATACATAGGCCTATGCATACAATTTGGTATGCAGATCCCACAAACTCACACGTGCATGCCTGCATGCACACACGCACGCATGCGCGCGCGCGCGCAACACACACACACACACACACACCCCACGCACACATACACGTGCGCGCGCGCACATACACACACACACACACGTATCATGAATGTTATGCGTCATAAAACGAGTACACACACACACACACATACAGACACACACACACATCATGAATGTTATGCGTCATGGAAAGCACGCGCGCGCACGCTCACGAACACACACACACACACACACACACACACACACACACACACACACACACACACACAGCACGCACACAGTCGCGTGTACACGCTCACAGGCCCGTGTGCACACAGCTTGGCTCTGGTGGTTGGGTGGGAGGCAGGGGGGGGGGGGGGAGCTGGGGTTGACCAAACAAACTGACCCTCGGTCAGGCCTGTGTCTCTGTGTGACCACAAACACGACAGAGATGCGTTTCATATGGGCGAGGCTGCAAGAATTCTCGCTCGCTTGGTGAGTGTGAGCGTTGCCTAGCACATAACCTAGTAACGAACAGGGCTAGAATGGGTTTGATAGACTGTCTCACACGCGGGAAAAATGGCCGATAGTGATGACGACCTACGATTGGGGCACGAAAACTAGTGACGTTTTCTGACTGGTGTATGAAACGGTCAAAACACTGACCGACCCTGCCACAAGAAGAAGAGCTGGAAGAAGTAGCCATTTCATTTAATTTGAATTTGTCTTGCGTTCCTTTCTTTCCTCCCGGCCGTTGCTTCTTGCATCCCTTGTCACTAGCATAAACTGGCAAGTTCTCGCTTCCATCGAACTCGTCTCTGGTTTTCTATGTGAAATACACACACTGCTCTCCAAGGGAGAGTATGTCCATATAGCACTGCGTCAATTTTTTTTCTCATTGTCTGGATTCGTTTTCCAAGACAGTTGGGCTAACCTACCTACCGACAAGACGACTGCACTTGTTGTCTTGGGTCCTTTCACGCGCAAAAGTACACGCCGACTGCCCTCAGAATCTTCGTTTATCTTCGCAACCAAATGACTAGTATTCTGAGGTCACAAGAGAGCTCGTGTGGAGAGTGGGGAACCAAAACCACCACCATAATCACCACCATCACCACGACCACTACCACCACCTGGCCCTGCCACCCCACCCTCCCCCACCATCGTCGTTCGACTGAGATTCGAACTGCAGACCCTGTCGGGATTCTGTGGCTTCTTCCCAAGCGAAAACGTTTCTCAGTTGATAGGCACTCATGATTTATTTTCTACTTCGCTTTTTTTTTTTTTTTTTTTTTTTGTCCTGGCTATCCAAATATGTCGATCTGGTGGTTTCGGTGTGTAGGCCTAATATTGAGATCTAAGCTTCGGTAGCTCCCTCCCCCTACCGTTGCCCCCTACTTCTTCCCCTCCCCCTACCGTTGCCCCCTACTTCTCCCTCCCCCTACCGTTGCCCCCTACTTCTCCCTCCCCCTACCGTTGCCCCCTACTTCTCCCTCCCCCTCCCGTTGCCCCCTACTTCTCCCTCCCCCTCCCGTTGCCCCCTACTTCTCCCTCCCCCGCCCGTTGCCCCCTACTTCTCCCTCCCCCGCCCGTTGCCCCCTACTTCTCCCTCCCCCCCCGTTGCCCCCTACTTCTCCCTCCCCCTACCGTTGCCCCCTACTTCTCCCTCCCCCGCCCGTTGCCCCCTACTTCTCCCTCCCCCTCCCGTTGCTTCCTACTTCTCCCTCCCCCTACCGTTGCCCCCTACTTCTCCCTCCCCCGCCCGTTGCCCCCTACCTCTCCCTCCCCTACCGTTGCCCCCTACTTCTCTCCCTCCCCCTCCCGTTGCCCCCTACTTCTCCCTCCCCCTACCGTTGCCCCCTACTTCTCCCTCCCCCTACCCGTTGCCCCCTACTTCTCCCTCCCCCTCACCGTTGCCCCCTACTTCTCCCTCCCCCTCCCGTTGCCCCCTACTTCCCCTCCCCCTACCGTTGCCCCCTACTCTCTCCCTCCCCCTACCGTTGCCCCCTACTTCTCCTTCCCCTACCGTTGCCCCCTACTTCTCCCTCCCCCTCCCGTTGCCCCCTACTTCCCCTTCCCCGCCCGTTGCCCCCTACTTCCCCCTCCCCCTACCGTTGCCCCCTACTTCTCCCTCCCCCTACCGTTGCCCCCTACTTCCTCCTCCCCCTACCGTTGCCCCCTACTTCTCCCTCCCCCTACCGTTGCCCCCCTACTTCTCCCTTCCCCTACCGTTGCCCCCCCTACTTCTCCTCCCCCGCCCGTTGCCCCTACTTCTCCCTCCCCCTACCGTTGCCCCCTACTTCTCCCTTCCCCGCCCGTTGCCCCCTACTTCCCCCTCCCCCGCCCGTTGCCCCCTACTTCTTCCTCCCTCCCCTACCGTTGCCCCCTACTTCTCCCTTCCCCTCCCCCGTTGCCCCCCTACTTCTCCCTCCCCCTACCGTTGCCCCCTACTTCTCCCTCCCCCTACCGTTGCCCCCTACTTCTCTCCCTTCCCCCTCTCCCGTTGCCCCCTACTTCTCCCTCCCCCCCGTTGCCCCCCTACTTCTCCCTCCCCCACCGTTGCCCCCTACTTCTCCCTTCCCCGCCCGTTGCCCCCTACTTCTCCCTCCCCCTTTCCCTTGCCCCCTACTTCTCCCTCCCCCTCCCGTTGCCCCCTACTTCTCCCTCCCCTCCCGTTGCCCCCTACTTCTCCTCCCCCCTTGCCCCCTACTTCCCCCCCCACTCGTTCCCCTCTCTCCCCCCCGCCCGTTGCCCCCTACTTCTCCCTCCCCCTACCGTTGCCCCCTACTTCTCCCTCCCCCCCGTTGCCCCCTACTTCTCCCTCCCCCGCCCGTTGCCCCCTACTTCTCCCTCCCCCTCCGTTGCCCCCTACTTCTCCCTCCCCCCCTTGCCTACTCCCGTTCCCCTCCTTGCCCCTACTTCTCCCTCCCCCTACCCGTTGCCCCTACTTCTCCCTCCCCCCTACCGTTGCCCCCTACTTCTCCCTCCCCCCCGTTGCCCCCCTACTTCTCCCTCCCCCCTGCCGTTGCCCCTCCCTCACTTACTTCCCCTCCCCCCTCCGTTGCCCCCTACTTCCTCCCTTCCCCCCCTTGCCCCCTACTTCTCCCTCCCCCTCCGTTGCCCCCTACTTCTCCCTCCCCCTCCCGTTGCCCCCTACTTCTCCCTCCCCCTCCCGTTGCCCCCCTACTTCTCCCTCCCCCTACCGTTGCCCCTACTTCTCCCTCCCCCTCCCGTTGCCCCCTACTTCTCCCTCCCCCCCTCCGTTGCCCCCCTACTTCTCCCTCCCCCTCCGTTGCCCCCTACTTCTCCCTCCCCCCTCCCCTTGCCCCCCCTCCTACTTCTCCTCCCCCCGCTCCCGTTGCCCCCTACTTCTCCCTCCCCCTCCCGTTGCCCCTACTTCTCCCTCCCCCTCCCGTTGCCCCTACTTCTCCCTCCCCCTCCCGTTGCCCCCTACTTCTCCCTCCCCCTCCCGTTGCTCCCCTACTTCTCCCTCCCCCTCCCGTTGCCCCCCCCTACTTCTCCCTCCCCCTCCCGTTGCCCCCTACTTCTCCCTCCCCCTCCCGTTGCCCCCCCCCTACCTTCTCCCTCCCCCTCCCGTTGCCCCCCTACTTCTCCCTCCCCCTCCCGTTGCCCCCCCCCTACTTCTCCCTCCCCCTCCCGTTGCCCCCCTACTTCTCCCTCCCCTCCCCGTTGCCCCCCCCCCCCTACTTCTCCCTCCCCCTCCCGTTGCCCCCCTACTTCTCCCTCCCCCTCCCGTTGCCCCCCCCTACTTCTCCCTCCCCCTCCCGTTGCCCCCCTACTTCTCCCTCCCCCTCCCGTTGCCCCCCCCCCCTCCTCCCCTCCCCCTCCCGTTGCCCCCCTACTTCTCCCTCCCCCTCCCGTTGCCCCCCCCCTCTTCTCCCTCCCCCTCCCGTTGCCCCCCCCCCTACTTCTCCCTCCCCCTCCCGTTGCCCCCCCCTACTTCTCCCTCCCCCTCCCGTTGCCCCCCTACTTCTCCCTCCCCCTCCCGTTGCCCCCCTACTTCTCCCTCCCCTCCCGTTGCCCCCCTACTTCTCCCTCCCCCTCCCGTTGCCCCCTCTACTTCTCCCTCCCCCTCCCGTTGCCCCCCCCCCCTACTTCTCCCCTCCCCCTCCCGTTGCCCCCCCTACTTCTCCCTCCCCCTCCCGTTGCCCCCTCTACTTCTCCTCCCCCTCCCGTTGCCCCCTCTCCTTCCCTCCTCCCTCCCTCCCCCTACTTCTCCCTCCCCCTCCCGTTGCCCCCTACTTCTCCCTCCCCCTCCCGTTGCCCCCCCCCCTACTTCTCCCTCCCCCTCCCGTTGCCCCCCCCCCTACTTCTCCCTCCCCCTCCCGTTGCCCCCTCTACTTCTCTCTCCCCCTCCCGTTGCCCCCCCCTACTTCTCCCTCCCCCTCCCGTTGCCCCCTACCCCCACTTCTCCCTCCCCCTCCCGTTGCCCCCCTACCTCTCCCTCCCCCTCCCGTTGCCCCCCACTCTCCCCTCCCTCCCCGTTGCCCCCCTACCTCTCCCTCCCCCTCCCGTTGCCCCCTCTACTTCTCCCTCCCCCTCCCGTTGCCCCCTACTTCTCCCTTCCCCATCAAGTCTGAACTTTATATTCCACCAATAACAGTCTTTGAAGTTTATCACTATCTAACACACCTAAAACAGTCAGGTACCTGTGTGGTGGATGGCCTAGACGGCAAAATCCTCACACTATCAGCTCCAGCAATTACAGATACGTTAACATACGTCTTCAATTTATGCATCGACAAAAATCATTTTCCCGATAGTTGCAAAAAAGCGAAAGTCATACCTATCTACAAAGCAGATGACAGCTCAGACCCTCCAAACCACAGACCAATCTCAATCATTTCCACTATTGCCAAACCTTTGGAAAAACACATAAATAAACACACCACCTTAACACATACCACTTGCTTCATCCAAGACAGTCTGGGTTCCGACACAACCATTCATGCCACACAGCCCTAATCAACCTCGTTGATGACTGGCTAAATAGCATTAACAACAACAGCTATTGTAGTGTCCTATTTATTGATTTCAAAAAAGCATTTGATGTGATAGACCATAACCTTCTTCTTAGAAAATTAAAATTGTATGGCTTATCCATAAGAACTCTTACGCTTTTTCACTCATATTTCACAAATAGGCAACAATGTTTGAAAATTAATACAACTTTCTCTTTATTTCAAACACTTTCCTATGGCGTCCCACAAGGCTCTATCCAGGGTCCCTTACTGTTCACAATTTACATCAATGATTTACCTCTCCATATCACATCCACATGTGAACTCTTTGCTGATGATACAACAATACACACAAATCATTCTGATGTTTCTGTTCTTGCACAAACTTTACAAGAAAGTGCGAATGACCTCGTAAAATGGACTGAACTAAACCACATGTCGCTTCACCCTCAAAAAACTAAATCCATGCTTATCACAACCAGGAAAAAAAGACAAAATCTCACTATTAAGTTTCCTCCTGTACATCTTAAAAATGAACCCGTTGAACAGGTTACATACATCAAAGTGCTAGGAATAACAATTGATAACAATATTAGTTGGCAAGCTCACATAGCCTCACTGTGCAAAAACGTTTCACAGAAAGTTTATCAACTCTCCAAAATCAAACACTTCCTCGACCTGCATTCACGCAAGCACTTTTTCCAGTCTCATTTCCAATCATACATAGACCATGGATCTACTCTTTGGAACTCTGCTAGCGCTAACACCCTCAAACCATTGCTAAGCCTACACAAGCGAGCACTCAAATTAGTCCTCCTAAAAAGCAGTAGTCTACTGGACTCGGACTATAAAAAAGATTCAAGTTCTCCCATTACGTCTGAGATTAGAATACAACAAAGGGATCATAATGCACAGGATTGTGTCTGGGAAGGCACCCTCAACATTGGTTCACAGATTCTCAATTAATTCCTCAAGGACTGTACCCAAACTTCATGTCCCTGTTCCTAGAATTGACTTATTCAAATCCAGTTTAACATATTCAGGTTCCTGTCAATGGAACTCGCTCCCTGAATCAACCAAACAACACCAATGCATATCAACCTTCAAACACCATTACTTCAACCATCTTATGTGCCAGTACTTGCATACTCCGCCATTAATTCCACCACCAACCACCACCACCCTCTTTGCCTTATGTATGAACCTGACTATTTAGAAAGTGTTTTGTACTTGAAATGCATATGTTATTCTGTTTAGTAAGTATGTCTTATGTAAGTACGTGTGTGTGTGTGTGTGTGTGTGTGTGTGTGTGTGTGTGTGTGTGTGTGTGTGTGTGTGTGTGTGTTTCCTACTTCCTCCTGCCCTCTTGTCATTATGTCGATATACTTATATTCTTATGCGACTCTCTCTCTCTCTCTCTCTCTCTCTCCTCTCTCTCTCTCTCTCTCTCTCTCTCTCTCTCTCTCTCTCTCTCTCTCACGGTTCTGCTGGAATGACTTGATTTATTAACTATATGATATCCCCCCCTCTACCTGTGGTAACTGGGCTATCATTATGGACCCCCCCCCCCTCCCATTTGTGTTTCTTTTCTTTTTTTTTTCCCTGGTGCTTCAAAATCGATTGTCTTGTATCCTTTTGGAATTTTTTGATTGTCAGATTGTTCTAAACATGCTCTTTCCCGCACCCACTCTCGCCTCTTTCTCCCCCCCCCTCTCTCTCTCTCTTTCTCTCTCTCTCTCTCTCTCTCTCTGTAGCCCTTCCCCTGCACTCCTTTCGCTCCTGCTCTCTCTCTCTCTCTCTCTCTCTCTCTCTCCTCTCTCTCTCTCTCTCTCTCTCTCTCTCTCTCTTTTATTTTTTTAAGATTTTAATTCCGTATCGTATTGTAGTTCTAGCCACTTGTTGCATGCTTCGTTTGTTGCCTCATCTTATTTTGCCTTGTTGACCCTACTCAGGGCGAGGACTGGATGTAAAAAAGCACATCAGTGCTTATCTATTATCCTCGTAAATAAAGAATTTTGCCTTGTCTTGTTGTCTTGCCTTGTCTTGTGTCTTGTTGTCTTGTCTTGTCTTGTCTTGTCTTGTCTTGTCTTCCCCTCCCGTTGCCCCCTACTTCTCTCTCTTTTGACTTGCCAGCCCTCCAGTTCACACACACACACACACACACACACACACACACACACACACACACACACACACACACACACCGCGCGCGCGCGCGCGCGCGCGCGCGCGTGCAAGCATTACACAGAACACAATTCCACTGAGTCTACAGGGAAGCATGGTGGTTATCCGTGTCTGTTACATTATCATCCAAGGCGGGATGCGAAAAGTGCAGAGGAACCTCGGCTGATCTGAAATGTATATAAATAATAGATTATCCTACTGAAGCAGTGACAACCTACGAACTCGATGGCAAGTCGCCAATGATCTGATGAAATAATGTCCCTTCTCTTCTATGGGATCTGAACACGCATCCTGCACGCACGGAGCGCCACTGAACTGGCTCGATTGGGACGGCAGTGCAGAGTCTCCTCCGGTGGGTTGTTGCATGGCGAGTTGATTGACAGTCATCGCTCCCTGTGCAGTGCGGCGCTGAGGGCTGCGCCTGACTAAACAGAGGACCAGTCTGGGTGGAGCTGTGTAGTTCGGGGTGGGGGTGGGGGTGGGGGTGGGGGGAGCTGCAATAAGCGGCGTGGCAATTATGCCGCTGACGCCAGGGGGGGGGGGGGGAGGGTTAAGTGAGGGGAGGGGGGGGCACTAAAGACGAAAAGGCAAATATATTTCAAACAAACTGAGAAAAAAGGGGATGGGGGTGGGGGTGGGGGTGGGTTGAGACACGTCGACGTACGGATTCGCTGCTCGCTTGTTCTCACGGACGCGACCAGTCACACTGACTGACTGACTTTCCTAATGTATTCCTGGACGAGGGCCAAAACTATGAGGCGACATGCGTTCAGACCTATTTATAAAGTTTCGGATTTCCAAGTTGTCTTTTTGCGGGTGCCTATGGTTGGATGGCTGACGGAGTTTCCACAATGAAATGTTGGAGTTGGAATCACGCTAGCGTCCAGTGTAATATAACCAATGTCATTTTCGCTGTACGGTATGTGTTGTCATTTTGGTTGTACCAATGTCAGTGGTGTAAGATATCCTCCCTCTCTCTCTCTCTCTCTCTCTCTCTCTCTCTCTCTCTCTCTCTCTCTCCCTTCTACCATATCATCTTTTGCGAATGTGGACGTTGAAATTGAATGCAGCCGATCAGCTTGTTTACCTGCCAGCTTCGCAATCTGGACACAGCTTAGCAGACGATGCTCGGACATCTGCCAGGGAGATAATCTGTGTTAGAGCCCGCGTTCAGCGAGAGTGATTCCGCCGTTTTCACGGGACAAGGTGTCACTTGTGAACACGCCCCGAGCAATTTTGCACCACCAGTCAGCTCAATAGTTTGATCAGCGAGAGAAACAAGCAAACAAGCAAACAACGAAACAAATAAACAAAATTAAAATAGGCCAAAACAAGGGTGTGAAACGGTGTGACTCGAATGCAGACAGTCTACACCCCCAGTCGTTATCTAAGTGCGAGCTTTCAAGTCAAGTACATGTATTTGACCCTTTATTTGTTTGACCCATCTCCTGAGAAACGGTAACTCTACCTGTAATGGAAAGACAGGCATTATCGTTCCCTGTTTGTTTGGTTATTGATTTTTTTTTTTTAAAATCAGGAACAGGTCTATTGCTCCAAAGCCTCGGGACTAACAGAACGTTAATCTCACCCACTCTATTCTGTACCTGGAGTGGGATTACTTTCACGTTTTACAGTCTCACATTGTTTTATCGGTTCACAGTTAGCTCGGAGTGTGGTAAAACAGTACTCAGGTTGCAGTCAGACTTTGAGAGAGCGCGGAATTCCCATAGGACCCAGTCAAAATGACGAAATAAATAAAGGCCAGTTTTGCTGCTTGTCTGAACGTGTTGTCCTTCTTGTGGAATCGTTGTAGACTAGTCCCCTGTGACTTCAGTCCTCCTCCTCCTCCTCCTCCTCCTCCTCCCCTTCCTACTCCTCCTCTGCTATTCTGTCAGCTTTACGGGTTGAGTGCATATTAAATGTGAATCAGTCTAGCTGACCCCTAACTTACTTCTTCTGCATTTTGTTTTTCCGTCCTTCTCCTGCTTTTCCTCCTCCTGCTGAGCCGATCGTCAGCATCCTCCTCATCCTCTGTCTTGTTCTTCTATTGTATTTTGACTGGTTGTCCACGTTGTTTGGTCGTTGCTGTTGCTGTTGTCTTCTTCTTCTTCTTTACATCTTGTTCTTGTGCTTGTTTTTAATCTTCTTCTTTGCGTCTTCTTCTTCTTTGCATCTTCTTCTTCTCCTTGTTCTTGATCTTGTTCTTATTCTTGTTATTGTTGTTGTTGTTATTGTTGTTGTTGTTGTTGTTCTTCTTCTTCTTCTTCATTTCTTTCTTTGTATTGTTTCTTTTTTTCTCTCTCCTCCTACTCCCCACCTCCCACTATACCACTATCCACAACTATTAACAACAACAACAATAGCAACAACAGAAACGATCAGAACAATGTCTTCACAATCATTTATACTTTGATGACAACAACAATGAAAGATCAACGATGTTGAAGATAATGATGACTAGATAACAACAATGAAAGATCAACGATGCTGAAGATAACGATGACTAGATGACAACAATGAAAGATCAACGATGCTGAAGATAATGATGACTAGATAACAACAATGAAATATTAACGATGCTGAAGATAATGATGACTAGATGACAACAACGATGAAAGATCAACGATGCTGAAGATAATGATGACTAGATGATAACACTGGAAAATCAACGATGCTGAAGATAATGATGACTAGATGACAACAACGATGAAAGATCAACGATGCTGAAGATAACGATGACTAGATGATAACAACAATGAAAGATCAACGATGCTGAAGATAACGATGACTACGACGACAACAACAATCACGGTCAGTAGGACACGTCACGCAAAATGATGAAACTCTTCCAACACACGCTAACGCGTGAAAAGATACCTATACCCTTACCGTTATCATTCAGACATGCCCGGCTACAAGTGAAACACAGTAGAGTTCCTGATCATTATCATCATGGCAAGGGAGTTTAAGATAATGAGGCGACTGATTTGCGCAGCCTGACCTATTTGGGCCCCATGTACAAAACAACAACAAAAAAGACAGAAATGAAGAACAGAGACAAACTGACGAAGTTTAAAGCAGACTTGTCTCTGATTCAGCTTTCCTTCGTTTAAATTCCATTTTGATTGATTCCAACAAGAGTAGAGAGGTTGTGTCTCTATGTACTGTATATTAAATCACTCATAGTGAGGTGGGGCCTCTAAGTACTATATATTAAATCACCCGCGGTGAGGTTGGGTCTCTAAATACTGTATATTAAGTCACCCATGATGAGGTGGGGTCTCTATTACTGTATATTAAGTCACCCACATGAGGTGGGGTCTCTATATACTGTATATTAGTCACCCACGTGAGGTGGGGTCTCTATATACTGTATATTATGTCACCCATGTGAGGTGGGTCTCTATATACTGTATATTAAGTCACCCACGAGAGGTGGGGTCTCTATATACTGTATATTAAGTCACCACTGTGAGGTGGGGTCTCTATATACTGTATATTAAGTCACCACTGTGAGGTGGGGTCTCTATATACTGTATATTAAGTCACCACATGAGGTGGGTCTCTATATACTGTATATTAAGTCACCCATGATGAGTGGGGTCTCTATATACTGTATATTAAGTCACCCACGATGAGGTGGGGTCTCTATATACTGTATATTAAGTCACCCAGATGAGGTGGGGTCTCTATATACTGTATATTAAGTCACCCACGATGAGGTGGGGTCTCTATATACTGTATTTAAGTCACCCATGAGAGGTGGGGGTCTCTATATACTGTATATTAAGTCACCCACGAGGGTGGGGTCTCTATATACTGTATATTAAGTCACCCATGATGAGGTGGGGTCTCTATATACTGTATATTAAGTCACCCAGATGAGGTGGGGTCCTATAACTGTATATTAAGTCACCCATGATGAGGGGGTCTCTATACTGTATATTAAGTCACCCATGATGAGGTGGGGTCTCTATATACTGTATATTAAGTCACCCATGATGAGGTGGGGGTCTCTATATACTGTATATTAAGTCACCAGTGAGGTGGGGGTCTCTATATACTGTATATTAAGTCACCATGATGAGTGGGGTCTCTATTATGTATATTAAGTCACCAGATGAGGGGGGTCTCTATATACTGTATATTAAATCACCCAGATGAGGTGGGGGTCCCTATAACTGTATTTAAGTCACCCACGATGAGGTGGGGTCTCTATATACTGTATATTAAGTCACCCCGATGAGGTGGGGTCTCTATATACTGTATATTAAGTCACCCAGATGAGGTGGGGGTCTCTATATACTGTATATTAAGTCACCCACGATGAGGGTGGGGTCTCTTATACTGTATATTAAGTCACCCAGATGAGGTTGGGGTCTCTATATACTGTATATTAAGTCACCCATGATGAGGTGGGGGTCTCTATATACTGTATATTAAGTCACCCACAGAGGTGGGGTCTTAATACTGTATATAAGCACCATGATGAGGTGGGGTCTCTATATACTGTATATTAAGTCACCCAGATGAGGTGGGGTCTCTAATACTGTTATTAAGTCACCCGATGAGGTGGGTCTCTATATACTGTATATTAAGTCACCCAGTGGGGTGGGGGTCTCTATATACTGTATATTAAGTCACCCACGATGAGGTGGGGTCTCTATATACTGTATATTAAGTCACCCATGATGAGGTGGGGGTCTCTATATCTGTATATTAAGTCACCCATGATGAGGTGGGGTCTCTATATACTGTTATTAAGTCACCCATGATGAGGTGGGGTCTCTATATACTGTATATTAGTCACCAGAGAGTGGTCTCTAAAGTATATTAAGTCACCCATGATGAGGTGGGGTCTCTATATACTGTATATTAAGTCACCCAGATGAGGTGGGGTCTCTATATACTGTATATTAAGTCACCCATGATGAGGTGGGGTTCTCTATATACTGTATATTAAGTCACCATGATGAGGTGGGGTCTCTATATACTGTATATTAAGTCACCCATGATGAGGTGGGGTCTCTATATACTGTATATTAAGTCACCCAGTGAGGTGGGGTCTCTATATACTGTATATTAAGTCACCCAGTGAGGTGGGGTCTCTTATAACTGTATATTAAGTCCCATGATGAGGTGGGGTCTCTATATACTGTATATTAGTCACCCATGAGGTGGGTCTCTATACTGTATATTAAGTCACCCAGTGAGTGGGATCTCTATATACTGTATATTAAGTCACCCATGATGAGGTGGGGTCTCTATATACTGTATATTAAGTCACCCATAGTGATGGTGGGGTCTCTATATACTGTATATTAAGTCACCCATGATGAGGTGGGGTCTCTATTATACTGTATATTAAGTCACCCACGATGAGGTGGGGTCTCTATATACTGTATATTAAGTCACCCATGATGAGGTGGGGGTCTCTATATACTGTATATTAAGTCACCCATGATGAGGTGGGGTCTCTATATACTGTATATTAAGTCACCCAGTGGATGAGGTGGGGTCTCATATATACTGTATATTAAGTCACCCATGTGAGGTGGGGTCTCTATATACTGTATATTAAGTCACCCATGTGAGGTGGGTCTCTATATAGTATATTAAGTCACCCATGAGTGAGGTGGGTCTCTATATACTGTATATTAAGTCACCCATGTGAGGTGGGGGTCTCTTATACTGTATATTAAGTCACCCACGGTGAGGTGGGTTCTATATACTGTATATTAAGTCACCCATGATGAGGTGGGGTCTCTATATACTGTATATTAAGTCACCCATGTGAGGTGGGGTCTCCTATATACTGTATATTAAGTCACCCATGGTGAGGTGGGGTCTCTATATACTGTATATTAAGTCACCCAGATGAGGTGGGGTCTCTATATACTGTATATTAAGTCACCCATGGAGGTGGGGTCTCTATATACTGTATATTAAGTCACCCATGATGAGGTGGGGTCTCTTATACTGTATATTAAGTCACCCATGGAGGTGGGTCTCTATATACTGTATATTAAGTCACCCATGATGAGGTGGGTCTCTATATACTGTATATTGTCACCCATGATGAGGTGGGGTCTCTATATACTGTATATTAAGTCACCCACTGTGAGGTGGGGTCTCTATATACTGTATATTAAGTCACCCATGATGAGGTGGGGTCTCTATATACTGTATATTAGTCACCCACTGATGAGGTGGGGGTCTCTATATACTGTATATTAAGTCACCCAGATGAGGTGGGGTTCTCTATATACTGTATATTAGTCACCCCATGAGAGGTGGGGTCTCTATATACTGTATATATTAAGTCACCCATGGTGAGGTGGGTCTCTATATACTGTATATTAAGTCACCCACGTGAGGTGGGGTCTCTATATACTGTAATTAAGTCACCCACGAGATGAGTGGGTCTCTCATATACTGTAATATAAGTCACCCATGTGAGGTGGGGTCTCTTATACTGTATATTAAGTCACCCATGAGGTGGGGTCTCTTATACTGTATATTAAGTCACCCATGGTGAGGTGGGGTCTCTATATACTGTATATTAAGTCACCCACGATGAGGTGGGGATCTCTATATACTGTATATTAAGTCACCCATGAGAGAGGTGGGGTCTCTTATACTGTATATTAAGTCACCCACGATGAGGTGGGATCTCTATAT
>CM065723.1:49953177-49973177 GCA_033310375.1 Conus canariensis | reverse complement strand
ACAGTCACACTAGCGAAAAGACAGCCCTCGTTGTGTTTTTAACTTTTACTGGATTAGCCATACTTTATTTCACTAAGAATTAAACCGGCAGCCAGCACTCCTAACGTCCACAGATGGTCAGCCATATAACCAGCCACCTTACCTATAGTAGACAAAACCCAACTAACAACACTGCCTATTATGCCAGGCAGGGCATCAAGGGCTTTAGCTGCTAACTTCTTTAATAAGTTTGCTAGGTGGTGTAATTGTTTTCTAATCCAACTTTTACCAGGCTGAGGTGTTGGAGGCGTTACTGGCCCTGTTGGTGCACCGCCAGTTAAAGCATAAACGAGTGTAGAGATAGCAAACCCAACAGCCGTTAATATGCTAACTACTGTAATCCCCTCTTCTCTGAACAGAATCCTTATTCTTTCTGCTAACGTAGTGTTTTCATGAAGTATTTTGTTTATAACTTCTCTGATTCTGGTTATTTGTGATTCTAGATGACCTCTGTTAATAGAAATCGCGCCTAACAGTTCTGTCTTTTGTTCATTAACTCCTGTAATTTTTGTTGTATTCTAGCCTTTTCTTCTAGTCCTAGATTGTTATCGTCTGCATCAGCCAGTTTAATTTTTTCTTCTTCTATATCTCTTTCTAGCTCACCAAGTTTTGCTGTGTTGTGCATTAGTTCACCCCTTATTGTCTGTAGAGCTTTATCAAGGGCCTTGCGCTCTCGATCAGAATATTGAGAATTGACAAGTTCTTTTACACCTGTCTCCTCACTTAAACTCGTTTCAATTTCCGTTATTAGTTCATCTGCTGTTCGATTTAATTCTTGAAGAGGAATGTTTTGTATTTCAGATTGTGTTGGCAACTCTTGCCCCCAGTTCTGTAAACGACTAACAGCTTCGGCTCTAGGCTCTAAAAGGTTTAATTGTTCTGCCTTAGCAATAGGGAGTTTTCGCCTAATTGTGCTTAGTTTTAAAAACTTGTTTGGGTTTTGCGTTGAAGTAGCTTTTACACGGTCTCCGGCACCAGTTCTTATATACAAATGCCCATCAACTTCCTCAAAATCGTTAGGATCTAGTACGCCTGGTAGCTCTCGCCCTATGCTTCTATAGAATGATTGAATTCTTTCTTGCAATAGTTCTTGACGTTGTCTAGGGAGTAAAGAACCCGCTTCATCAAGCTCTTCTCGCAATGAAGGGCCCAGTTCTGTTTCATCTTCTTCTTCAATAGGATCAATCGGGTCAAAATCTTCATCCATATTTTTTATTTATATTCTTTTTTGTTTTATAAAAAATGAACTCATACGGTTGTGACCTTGATCCATACAGAAAAGAGAAGGAACCCCACGGCGTAAAAGGTATAAGGCAGACTGTAATTAGTGTAAATACTCCATCAACAGTTCAGCCCGGACAAACTTTAATAGTCAAGTTCCCTGATCTTGGCGCTGGCGATGTTATAATGCCAGGCACTGCTAAACTATCATTCAAAATAAATATTACATCGAAAGATCCTAATGCTACTGTTGTTGCTAATTTGGGCAGGGCAATCGTTAAACATATGGCAATTAAACTGGAGGGCAGAGAAGTCTTTGTACTAAGCGAGGCAGACATTTTTGCCCTCTATTCTGACCTATGGCTACCTAAAAAAGAAAGAAAAGAGAAAGTTTATCAGGGAATACAAAGCCCAAACGGTCTCAAGCACAGAATTCGAGCGGAGGATGCAAAGGATGATGTTAAAGATGAGGCAGTAGCAGAAGCATTTGGCAACAGATTCTGCATCCCTCTAGATTTTGAGCTGTTAAAGACGCATATGCCATATTACCAAGGTGCACTAAAAGAAAAACTTACTTATGAACTGACATTTAATCCTAGCAAGTCTGTTGTTTTGTCTGAAGATCCTGAAGCTAAATACACAGTTAGCGACATTTCTCTTGAGTTTGATGTTGTTACTAACCCTGAACTGGCCAGAACAATCTTAACCCAGTATAAAAATAAAACAGTTATTTATTATGAAAGAGTTATACACTCCACTACAGAAAATAGAAACAAGCGAGACACTCTCTGGAACATACATCTAAATCAGTCTCTGAAGTCTTTAAAAGGAATTTTGTTCTTGTTTACTGAAGGAACAACTCCTTTTCATAGAGAATCAGAAGCGTTTTATAATCCAAAAATTGAGAAGGTTGACTGTGCAATAAATGGTAAGTCTGATCAGTTGTATTCGGGTCGCGGACTTTTACCTCACCAACACTTTGATGAAATAAGAAAGTTATTCGCTGGAGGTAGGCAAAGAGATCCTGCAGTTGATCGTGTATGTAAAAAACTTCGTCTTTATAATGTAAGACTCGAAGACTACTTAATAACCAAATATGGACTGTGGCTGGATTTTAGATCCACATTTGACAACAGATTGTTTGGAAGTGGAGAAAGGGTAGGGCAAGATGGTATAAAAATAAATATTCACAAGAAAGCAGACGGAAACGCACCAATACAAATTCATATTTTTATGGTTTGTGATGCTCAGTTAAACATTGAAGAAAACAGGCTAAAAGACGTGGCTTATTAAAATGCAGAAGAAATATTCTAATAAAAACAGATGGATAGTTTGAAGTTTCTGCCCAAAGATCCGCACTGTTCTCTTATCTGCGGGATTACTGGGTGTGGGAAAACTGTCTTCGTACTTGATTTGTTACAAACAGTCTACAGGTTTCATTACGAGCACATTGTTATATTCTGCACAACCATTAAGCACAACAAGTCTTACAAAGAAAGGCAGTTTATTTGGACAGACGATAATATATTTTTAGTTGATCCTAGCGACAAACTGAGCGACTGTTTAGAACATTACTATAGACTATTTGAGGGAACTGAAACACTGTTTATTATTGATGACTGCTCAGCCGAACAAGACATTGTTAAAAAAAGAAAAGCTCTATCAAAGCTAGCCTTTAGTGGACGCCACGCCTTAGTTTCTGTGTGGCTCTTAACTCAAAAATACAATGCTGTCTTAAAAGACTTTAGATCGCAGTTAAAATCAGTCATCTTATTTTACACTAAGGACAAGGATAGTTTTGAAGAATGTTTAAGTGAAAATTATATAATAAGGGACAAAGATGAGCTAAAAAAAATAAAAGAGCAGTTAGAAAAATCTAAGCACGCTAAGCTATGCTTACGGACTGACCCTCCAGTTCAATACGTTTGTTTATTGTAGATTGTTTATTATTATAATTTTAATATTAAAAAGAATGTCTCGAGGGCCAGAATCAAAAGCGCAGCTAGCTCCTAAATGCACTGCAGTAGAGCTAAAAGACCTAGCAGACACAACTGAGTTTGATTTAATAGGAGTTTCAGGAAATGTTTATGGATTTGAATACACCGACGATGGTGTTTACAAATGAACAGAAATTGAAGACAAAAAACGACAGCAGTATCCTACCCTAGAAGAGATAAGAAATTTAAAGGCAAACGATTTTGGCAAACACGAATACAAACTTCATAAACGAGAGAATGCTTGGGCGTTGCTTCCTGAAATTGCTTGGAATTTAAAGTTTGAACTACGAAGCCCTAATGTATACTTTGATAAGAAAAACAATTTTAGAAAAGCTTTGAATGCAGGCCCCTTTCTTGTTAGCCTAGTCCCAGGATTACAACAGAAAAAACAGATTGAAATAACTAGGCAGGGTTCTGAATATATGCTAAAGAGAAAGAAGCCCTTAGCTGAAGTGGGGGATGACACCGTTGGCTTAGAATTTACTCCAACGCTACAGTCACTACCTAGGCAAATGACGATGCTTTTTCGCTTATTTATTACTCCAAGGGAGGCTGATCCTAGTTTGCCAGAACATACGTTAATTAGAGGCATACAAATAAAGGCTGAAAACTTGGATGCCCCTCTGAAGCTCGCTATTGTTATTACTAAAAACGGAGATGAAATAAACACCCTTGTATCATCTGACAAAGTCACTGTGATGGTTGACAAAGACAAACTAACAGTACTTGACTTTATTTTCATTAAGTATGTTGATTTTATTGCGTTTTACTCTGTTGATGAAGTGCTGCCAGAAGGATTAATAAGAAGATATGTATAAGATTAATCTTAATTAAAAAATTAATCTTAATTAAAAATGGAGGCTCAAAAGTTTAGGTTAGAGCAAATAACTGAACTTCGAAAGGAAATAGAAAGTGACTTAGATAAGTATAGGGTTACTAGAAAGAAATATGCTAAAGCTTTAAGTACTCTTTCTCATGTAATTACTGGCTCATCAGCTGTAGCTAGCGTAAGTGCTGGGTCTAGTGTTGCTCTTTTAGCTACTGGGGCTGGAGCGCCAGCCTCTTTAGCATTAGGGAGCCTTGGACTAGGTTTAGGCGCCATGTCTATGATTGTGAGTGCTGTTTTAAAAAAATTAACGCCTAAACTACAAAAGCACACTGCCATTGTAGCCCTAGCATTAGCAAAACTTCGTTCATTAAGATTAAGAATAAGCAAAGCATTGCAGGATGAAAACATTACAGCTGAAGAATTTGAGCATCTTATGGCTGACGGTGAGGATTATAGACGACAAAAAATTGAACTTCAAAAGGAGTGGAGAAAGACTTTTACTTCGCGACAGGTAGACACTGAGACAATCAAACAGAACATTGAAAAGCAAACACATGACTGGTTAACTCTAAAATAGGTTAAAAAAATAAGATGGGAACTAAAATAAATAAATCATAAGTTTAGCACAAAAAAAATAAATTATAAGTTTAGCAAATACTTTTTTTTTTTAACTAATCGGCACTGTGTTTGGTGGGACAACTTGCAACTCTTCACGAACAAAGGATCTTTTAGGGGCGGGTTTTTTAGACGCAGTAGCACCGCTAGAAGAGAGAGTTTCTCTTAAATAATACACGGGAGGGGCTGTTTTCATAATTCTTTCAACTTCATATACATCTACGCTCCATATGGGGTCTGTGGCTCTAATTCTAACATCACCTTCTGCTTCTCCTGGCGCATACAAGTATCTTACTTTTAGTCCAAACGGCAAGAGTTTTTGAGTCCCCTGCACATCTTCAGTAATGCTAATTTTTTTTAATTTGATCGCGTTCACCGGTTTAAGACCTGTTGCTTTAAATTCTTCATTGTTCATGGCACGTAAGACTGCCGGCAATCTCCTAACCCATTCTGTGTTGCGTGTTTTGTCCATAAGGTCTCTATGATATTGATAGGTAAACAGACGCTCGGCTAGATTCTTATTAAAGTTTTCTACTAGAGCCTGGGAGCGATGGTTGCCCGGAATCCCTCTCTTAACTGTAACCCGATGTCTTAAAAACAGTTGGTTTACAGCCCCTTTAAACTCTTTCCCATCATCAACCTGAATCAGCCTAGGATACTTTAATGGACCTCGCATGTATATTTGTTGTAAAGCCACAGCCACAGCAGTTGAGCTTTTATCCGTTAAAGGCTCAGCGTCTTTGTATCTTGAAGCCATGTCAACAACCGTAAGAGCATACTTAAACTTTTTTCTTCTAACTTTGTCATGTGGAAGATACAACAAGTCCATCTGGTGGGTGTCATTAGGAACTGAATTAACAAATCGAGGCCTTATTATTCTTTTTGGGGCAGGCAGATATATTTGCCAGATCGCTTGTTTTGAAAGCCAGTCTTTCGCTTCTGATTCAGACACCCTAGCAGCTTTACTCAGTTTATCAATAGCAGCCTTTCCTTTCCAATACCCTCCAGGAGAATAATACATTTTGTACTTTGTATCGTCCATAAGAGACTGTTTTTATTACATTTTAACTATGTTTTTAGATTGAATATGCAAGAAGAAAGATTGCTCCCATAGCACCTATAATAAAGCCTATTTCTACCATTTTCTGATCCTCAGATGGTTCATAAAAGTCAGACAGTTCTGGCGGCGGCGATGTTAGAAACTTCTTTCCTGTCACTAAGTAATACTCATTCATTGCTTCATCAACGTCTGTAAATGTGTGCTCTGCATGTCCCTGCTCTCTTAACTTTTTATTAATAAAGTCTAAGTGAGCAATTCTTCTTTTCTCGTAAGCGTCTCTTGCCTTAGCTAAATCTTCCATTGCCTTGTTATGACGTTCTCTCTCTTCATCGGACCGCAATTTACTAAACATATAATTGCTGCCAGAGAAGGCCAAAGCATTAACAATAGCTCCTCCCACCATCAGAACCAATCCAGACATCTTTTTATAAATCAATATTTTCTAGATTAATCTGCCTATGCATTAATATTTTCTGGGATAATCCCCTGCGTAACAAGAAAGTCTTTTGAAGCAATCCCTGCAGTAATTACAACTATAACCTTAACAACATCCTCAATGTCTAACCTTCCTAGATCCGCTGGCTTCATTTTAAACATGTTTTTTGCTAACACGCTATAACCAATACTAAGGCCGCTAATTACAGCAGAATGGTAAATCGTATTGATAATCTTTTTTTCACTCATCTTTTTATTAACTAAAAAAATAATTAAAATAATCATAATACGAAAGGCTGTCTATGTGCTTTTTAATCAAATAATCTTTTGTTGTTAAAGCTAAAAATAAGGCCGCAACTAGTCTTGGCGAATCTTCTATCTTTCCCATGTTGGGCGGTTTTATTCTTAACAAACATTTTGCTAAGGTTGAATAAACTATAACGCCAACAATAGGCACTGCATAATTAACCAGCGTTATACTCATGGTTTTATTTTTTTTATTTATTTAATTTTTAGATTTAAAAATGGCGACCAAACACAGCGAATCTGATCTAATGATTTTAGTAGAAAATTGTAATGAACTATTTGACGAAACGATGAAAGTGTTAAACATTGATTTTAGTAAATCTGGGCTTGAGAATGATGTAAACAATTTAATCAAAAATCATAGTGAACTATTTGACAAAGCAATCAAAGAGTTAAACATTGACTGTAGTGATTCAGAAAAAGCTAAAGTATTGGCAGGCGTTCTTGTAAGATTAGGGTGTCTTGAAGTATTGCAACGCTTGGGCGAAGAATAAAAGCGCGTTTACTTACTTTTACTTACATTTTTTTTTTTTTAATTTACGTAAATATTGTGGGTTAAAAATGAACCCCACAAGTAAATCCGAGGTTGAAAAACTATATACGTGGGAGGAGATATTTGACAGTAATGAACAATTAAGCGATACGTTCATTGAATTAGACATAGACACGGTCATAGACATGGACATTATTAACCCTACAAACGTCAGAAAAGTGTAACACATGCTATTTCTAAAATTCCAGAGTCTCTTCAAATTAACCCGCCAGTAAAAGTCATGTTAGCCATTCTAATTAATTATATAACCCTCGATGATAGTAGTATGCAAGTCTGGGTTTCAACTATACAGAAAAAAGTAATCAGCTATCACGACTTTACACCTGACTGGGCCGATTACATGCTTACGCAATTTAACAATGCAAGCGAAGAAGCGAAATTGCGCGGGTCCGGTTGGTCTGAAGGAACAGTCCTCAAAATCAAATTAAGACAAACAAAGTTCTATGATATAGTCGGCAATTCTTACATCCCTCTCCCGAGAGAGTTAGTTCTTAAACGAGCAGTCCTAAACATACATAATTCAGACAACTTATGTTTCATGTGGTGTGTTTTGGCACACTTACACCCAGTTAAAAAGCACCCAGACAGAGTTTCTAATTATTGGCAGTATAAAGATAGTCTGAACTTTGATAACATAACCTTTCCAGTGAGCATAGAAAGTATATCTCAGTTTGAAGAGCAAAACAAACCTATAACTGTAAGCGTATACACATGGTCTGTAGTAGACAATTTACAGCCTATAAGAGTCTCCCCCAACGCTCCCCCTTTAGGCAAATCACTTGAAAATCATGCTGACTTAATTCTGTTTACAGACGGTTCCAAGAGCCATTATGTATTAATTAGAACAATGAGCAGACTGTTAGAATATACATCAAAGCATAAATCTAAACAAGAGCTTTGTAGAAGGTGTTTGGTCAGGATCCCATCTATACAGGCGGCTGACAAACATAAGAAACATTGTAAAAGTTTTGAAGACTGTAAAACCGAAATTATTGCGCCCAAACCAGGATCTAAAGTTAGTTTTAAGAATGTACGAAAAATGCAAATGAGCCCATACGTAGTCTATGCCGACTTTGAGGCAATCTTGCCACAGTACTACGGCCCTCAAGAACGGACACAACAAAAAACAACCTTATTATCTCGCCATCAGATCTGTTCTTATGCATTTGTTGCTGTTAGGTCAGATGGCGGACACACACAGCCGGAGATTTACAGAGGTCCCAACGCAGCTGGTCGATTTTTGGAGCAGATGAAACATCTTCGCAATCAATTCTCCAATCAGCTGAACCTTTCAGACATTAAGATGACTCCCGAAGATGAAGAACGTTATAAATCAGCTACCCACTGCTGGATATGCAACAGAGAATTATCAGGCGATGCTGTAAGGGACCATGATCACATTACTGGAAAATTCAGAGGGGCAGCGCATAACAGCTGCAATCTTCAACTTAAGGTTGACCCCAAGACATGGAAACTGCCAATCTTCTTTCATAACTTACGAGGCTACGATTCTCACTTTATCATGCAAGCAGTGACTTCTAAATATAAGAGGGTTAGCTGTATTGCACAGTCTTCAGAAAAGTACATGACCTTTACTCTTGACTGTTTATCATTCTATGACTGCCCAGCATCTGATGGGGAGTTTAGATAAACTAGCAGAATCTCTACAAGACTATCCAATCACTAAAAAATATTTCGACCCATCTTTAGTCCGTAAAGGCGTCTATCCTTATGAATATATGGACTCGTGGGACAAGTTTGACGAGCCGGCGCTGCCACATAAAGACGACTTTTACAGCCGTCTTAGAAGAAAGGACATATCTGACGCCGACTATGAATACGCACAGAAAGCCTGGACAGAATTGCACTGCAAAACGATGGGCGACTATCACGATCAATATTTATTGGCCGACGTGTGTTTATTAGCTGACGTCTTTCAGAATTACAGATCCACTTGCATGAAACACTACGGTCTAGATTCATCACAGTACATCTCTGCGCCTGGCCTTTCTTGGGATGCATTCTTAAAGTCTACAAACGTCAAGATTGACTTAATATCGGATCTGGATACACTCCAAATGATTGAGGGCGGGCTGAGGGGAGGCATTAGCATGGCCTGCCATCCTTACCGCAGAGCCAACAACAAGTACTTAGACGATTATAACCCCACCAAGCCATCCAACTATCTAATGTACTTAGACGCCAACAATCTGTATGGGTGGGCCATGAGCCAGGCACTGCCACTAAGAAACTTTGAAATGATAAATGGGCCTCATGATGTTAATACTGTGTTGAGTATGCTATCACAGCTTACACCCGATAATCCAATAGGACTAATCTTGGAAGTAGACTTAGAATATCCAGCAGAGTTGCATGACCTTCATAATGATTTCCCCTTAGCCGCAGAAAAATTAAAGATGAGCCCCACCGAACCGCCCAAACTCGTGCCCAATCTTCGAGACAAGACTAAGTACGTGTGCCATTACAGGCTGTTACAATTTTACTTAAGACACGGGTTAAAGCTGACAGCCGTTCACCGAATAATTACTTTCGACCAAGAGCCTTTCATGAGACCATACATCATGAAGAACACCGATCTTAGAACTAAGGCCGCCGATGCCTCAGAAAAAGACTTTTTTAAACTGATGAACAACAGTTGTTTTGGCAAAACCATGGAGAACGTACACAATCGTAAAGATGTAAGATTAGTTACAAACAAAAAACAAGCAATTAAGCTGACCTCTAAACCTAACTACCAAGACTTTAGAATATTTAGCGACAGCCTGTTGGCATTATGATGAAGAAACTGAGTGTGAAGGTGGACAAGCCGGTGTTTATCGGATTCGCCGTGCTAGAGTTGTCAAAGTTATTAATGCTTGAATTTCTATACGACTACTTTAAGCCGCTGTACCCAGAATCAAATGTCCTTTACACAGACACCGATAGTTTTATTATGGACATTCCAACTGAAGACTTTTACAAAGACATGGAAATAGAAGTAGCTAAAGGAGCTGATGGGTGGTACGACACATGCGACTATCCTAAAGATTCGCCTTTACATTCAACCGTGAACAAGAAAGTGATTGGAAAGATGAAGGATGAACTTAATGGGGCAGTTATACAAGAATATGTTGGCTTACGGTCGAAGATGTATAGCGTTGCCAGTCAAACTTCTGTAATGAAAAAAGCTAAAGGCATAAGTAAAGAAGTTGTAAAAAAAAATATAACTCACGACAACTACAAGCAGGCTCTCTTTGAAAACAAAGTATTTCATCACACAAATGTTAATCTGCGCTCTACTCTTCATCAAGTAAACACAACTGCAGTTAATAAGAAATCACTAGTCTCTAACAATAACAAGAGAACTTACGGCAATCCTGAGTTTTCATATGCTGTAGGGCATTGGAGAACTTTAAAAGATTAACTTGACTGACTTGGCTTGTACTTAACTTAAGAACCTAACTAGTACTTAACTTAAGAACCTAACTAGTACTTACTTAAGAACTTAACAAGAACTTAGCTTAAGAACCTAACTAGAACTTATTTTTTTTTGCACTTAACTTGTAATTTACTTGCACTTAACTTAAAAAGTACTTTCTATAACTAACTTAACTTGTACTTATCTAATTCTTAACTTGTACTTTATCTAGTTCATTAAAAAACTATTCCATAGAAAATGGGTCTACAGCAGGAGGTTGCCCTTTTTTTGCAGAAGCTGGTTCTTCTTCTTTTACTGTTTTTGTGGGGATTTGTGACTTTGTTGCTAAGTATGGTTTTAGGCACTTGTATGCCAAAAGCCCCCCACCAACACCAATACCCCCCAGTACATAATAATACATCTTATAGTTTGATTGTGTTGTTGTTGGTGACGGTGGTGGTGCTGGTGGCGATGTTGTATTACTATCTAATAATTTTTGTTTTGCTGCTTGGTTTGCTTTTTGCAGTCTGTTCCATTCAGCTAGTTTACGACCGGCCTCAACACGGCCAGCGCTTTTAGCTTTAGTAACACTACTCACTTGCGGGACACTCACTTGTGGATTCACTTGTGGGGCACTCGCCTGTAAATTCACTTGTGGAGAATTCACTTGTGGGGCACTCGCCTGTAAATTCACTTGTGGAGTCTTCTTCTCCTGCTCGCTCATTTTTTTTAGTCTGATTAAAATTAATATGATTAAAATTAATATGATTAAAAGTAATTAATCCCATGATGAATGGACATAACAACGTCCCAAATCTATAATACATGTCACATGCAAGAGATTCTAGGGACTTGGTTAAAACCGGATCTTGTGATAAGTCGTATTTTAAATCTTCTTCTGAATCAATCGGCGCTATCTTGCCTACTAACTTAGCATATAAACTAATCATTGTCTGTCCCACCGATCTAACCATTTTTGATCCTAGCTGTGCCTCGTACCTAGCGTAATACTTCTCAACGTCTGATGTAGACAATTGCTGAATCTGTTCAATACTTAGTTCAACGCCTAAATACTGCCTGGTTTTCCCACATGCAGCCAGAGAGTATAATCTTTCTTTATGACAGAGGTCTGCTGCCTCCTCACACTTTAATAGCTCGTCGCAATCCATTTTTTAAAAGCAATAAAAAAAATAATTGTAAATTCAGCTGTTATTTATTATTCATGGTCTTTTCTAATCGAAAAAACTTATCTTCATTAAAGCGTATAGTCACCCCTTCAGGATCAGTAGAAACAGTCAGATTAACATCTTCAGGAGCCATATTATCAACTAAAATGGCAAACAACTTTATAGCCGGTTGGGGCCAAGAATCTGGTATTTTACTAACGGCCTGCTTTACGCTTTCTCGCATATTTATGCGCTCAAAAAGATCAGTAATTAATTCTTCAAACCTGCTCTCTAACTGATCTTTATCACCCTCCCACTCCCAATCCAACTCGTAAAGTATATTAATAAGCTCTGTAGCTACTTCGGGCTTCATTTTTAAACCAGAAAATAAACGACAATTAAAAAATAATTAACTAGCCGTTCCTCTTGTTTTGCGCAAGAATCAGAAGAGAAATCAATAACAGGTAGCTGATTAAGTGCTACCGCTGCACGCTTGTGCTTGGACCGCCCACGGTTGTTTTGACGTGACTCATATGTGGCGTGATCGTCCCACAATCACGCCAGAAAAATCTATTGTCGCAATGCGCAATTCAGTCGTGCATGTGCCGCCGCAGAGGTAGATTTCATCATTCTCTCACTGACTGTCGTGCGAGAAGGCCATGTTTGACTGTGCTCCTACTGTGTTTGGCTGTGTTGTTATTTTAACAAGGCCTTAGTACATCTACCAGTATGGAGAGGAGTAGTGTGTAGCCAGCACTATCTCCATATAAATGCTCCAAATATACAATGACGGATGTACTACTACTGGCGATTAAAGCCGTCATAAAAGCTCGGCTACAGCAGTTACTGCTGTAACTCTGCCAAAGCCAGTTGCAAGCCCGGTTGAAAAAAGAGGAACACAGCAGCGGTCTAGACAGAGCGCTCTTACAAGAGCGTTTGACCTAATTGCCAGCCCTGTAAACTAGGTCAAACGCTCTTGTAAGAGCGCTCGGGGCCTACAAGCAGTGCAGTAAACTAGGTCAAACGCTCTTGTAAGAGCGCTCTGTCTAGCTGATTAAAGGTTTTACTTAGCTATGGAGAGAGAATGTCTATATGCGGACCCTATATCACCAAATCTTATCTAGCACGTAAGCCCCCCATTTTAAAATAACGATTACGTCGATTTTTTGGAGGTTTTTGCGTGTTAATTTTGTTTAAAAAACATGTGTTAATTTTGGCAAAAAGTAGCATGAGATGGACGTGATTTGTATGTGAAAAGGGGGGTTTTCGTGCAAAATAAGATGTGGTGGGGTAGGGTCCGCATATAGACATTCTCTATGGCAGAAAATAATACCCAACCCGGATGTGGTGCATCGGTCCTTGCTTAGAATAATTCTAGTCGGTCAGTGTTCTCTCTGCAGTTTAAGTCTAACAAGGAAAGAAAAGAAAAAGAAAACATAAAAGAGAGAAAATAAAAAAGAAAGGAAAAAAAAAAGAGGAGAGAGAGAGAGAGAGAGAGAGAGAGAGAGAGAGAGAGAGAGAGAGAGAGAGAGAGAAAATAGAACACAAGGAAAACCAGACGAGAGTATGCGGTAATGAAAAATAGCTGAAAGAAGCACACCATTTTCTTACTGCGTTGTTTGTTGGCTTTGGGTTACATGGTGTTTGTGGTTGCCCTTAAACGAGAAGCGAAGCTGACTGGTCTGTTTGATGAAATATAATCGTTTGGCTCTCACGTAATTTTGATCATAGGGGGATTTGCCAGTCTGTTTCCCAGTTACCAGTTTCACGTCTGTATTGACCATATACGTCTCAAACTTTTAAGTATGGGTACTGCCCCCGCCCCCCCTCCCTCCCCCCTACCCCCCCCCCCTCCTGCTTCAATCGCATCCTATCCTCCCTCTCTTTGCCACATATTCCCTTTTTCTGTCCCCATTTTCAAACATTCCTGTCCCTATCGTAATTCCTACTTTCTTTCCCTCATCCCTTATGCACTTTCTTTTATCTAGTTTCAGTTTCACTTTCACTTTCATCAAGGAGGCGTCACTGCGTGCGGACCAGTCCATATACGCTACACCACATCCGCTAAGTTTTGAGACCATATTACGCATGATTTTAAGCCGATGGATAAATGAATTAACAACTACGATGAGACGACAGAAGAAGAGGGTCTCGTGGCTACGACTCAGCGGATGTCTGACCTACGCATTAGCCCAACGTGCTGGTCAGACCTTGAGTGCCTACCTACCACGTTTTTTATCTAGCTGTCTGTACAACCTCTCCTTCCCCTTCCCCCAATCTTCTCTGTCTGTATGTCTGTCTGTCTGTCTCTCTCTGGCCCTGTTCTTTTCTTTTTAAGAAAACAGATCAGCTGTAGATCTACTTCAAAATAGCAAGCTTGATGCAACGCTCATTTCCCATTCTGTTGAATCCTTCACTGATTTTGTTACTGGCGGCTAATATGGCACTGCTGCCTGATCTGCAGAAGCAGTCAAAGCCTTTATAATGCTGCATCTCGACTTCAGCTAACCGTTGACATGAACAACAGCAACGTAGTTTGTGCATTTAGAAAAGAGTGGTATAAAGCAACAAGAGACAGAAATAAAACAAAATAAAATGTCCATTGTAAATTGTCTTTAAAATCTTAGCATGTATTTTACGTCTCGTCTTAGCTTTAAAGTTGCTAGCGGAGACCTGGGAGGCAGAACAAAGATGGCTTTATTGTATATTGGGCATAAGTTATTTTCACTTATAGAGTTATTCTTTAAGTGTGTGTTTTAAAATAGCTGACTCTGAGGTTCAGACTATTACTGCGTATGGCATGGAATTGTGAGGACTGGATAAGGCAGTCACAAGTATAGAGAGGGTTCGTTTGTACGCACATAAGACATTCCTAAGGATTTATGCTAAAACTCCAAATGAGTTAGTTCATGGTGAGACAGGACGTCACCCTATATCTGTTGGGGCACCCTATTTCTATTCGATGCATGAGGTGCTGGTTAAAAGATACCACGTACGGACGAAACGATAGGTTGTCGATCAAAGCTTCGGTCAATGGGCTATTGTTAAGTCTAGCTTCTAACGGCAAACACACTTGGGATATGAAAGTTTGTTCAAATATGATAACAAAATGGATTTGGGTTGGTATGAGTACGCCAGCCAGTGCAGGGTGTAAAAGAATCTATGAATTACTCACGTTAAAGATTGATGGATTGATGCAGATAGCAGAACTGGTAAGATCACCTGCAGCAAAGCGAAGAGTCTCTAGGTGCAGTACTTTTAAATCCTCCTGAAAATGTGAGAACTATCTTCTAGTTGTGGACGGACATGTTAAGCGCCTGTTGATGACTTTTAGACTAAAGGCACAAATACGACAACCTATTGCTAACGTTTAAAACAAGAAAGCAAGCAAACAAACAAAAAACAAAAACAATTAAACACACAACTAGGGTAACTCTTGCTCTCATGATGAAATAATTGCAGGCCCGTAACTCTAAACAAATACTGCTTACGACACCAAATCGCCTAGCAGAAATGGCAACACAGAGTGACGCTTTATTGTTGTTGGTCGTGGGTTGTTAACGTGGATAGTTCAGATTCTCAGCTTTCTTTAAAGGACAGACACGAGATCAGCCATTTTGTATTCCAGCGGAAGTGCTTTATTCATACGCGCATCCAGATTAGAACTAATGCAAAGTAGTTCCCATTACACAACACAGAGCTCACAGAACAAACAAGGAGACATTAAAACAAACAAACAAAAAAACCACCTCATTCAGACAACAGTTTAACGTGTCCCAAGGAGTAAAAGCGCCGAGAAAGATAAGCTTCATATTTTACTCTCAACGACTCGGAAAAGGATATGTTCCTCGTAAATTTTATACACACTTCTGTCTGTTCTGTGCGACTCTACGCTTTGAAGATTCAGAATGAACAAATTATGAATGACCTTTGCTTGTATCTCTACAGACCTAAAGCTTGAAAAAAAAACCCATGCAATCTGGTATATAAAGAACTTTGCCCATCTGAACCACCACTACATCACTTTATTTGTGTTGCTTTTTTGCATCGTTCTGCTTTATTGTCGTATGATTTTCTGAATTCACCCACTTCAAATGGGGCGTTGGCTTACTGAATGATATTCCGTTTCAGTTTCCATTTTACTCTCTCTCTCTCTCTCTCTCTCTCTCTCTCTCTCTCTCTCTCTCTCTCTCTCTCTCTAATTACGCCGGTTCATTACTAACTTGGTGACGTGTTGCAGTACTGCTAAAATGCCAATTAGTGCAGGAGCTCACCGTCAAAAAATTGAATCTTTTCATGCAGTTTTGATCAAGTTATTAGAGAAAAAGTGCTGTCGGCCATGTAAACCACCAAAGTACTCCCCTCTCTCACAGTGGGATTACTTCACGGACATGAACTACCGTGTTCTCGTGTCAACGTTCTGTGGTGTGGTGTTCCTACTGTCGGCGAAGTGTTGTCTGTTCCTGACTCAGTCAACTTGGATTTCCGATCAGACACAACATTTCCTAGAAGGCGTTTTATCGGCAAAACTTTTCACTTGTGATTCTTGCTGCTGTGACACAGTTCTCCCGACACACAGGTCAGTACCCTTTCCTTACAACTATCCCAAGCAGTCATCGCTCCCGACAGAACTTGTTTTTGACGCGTCGATCAGTCACACTGGTCTTCCCAACTCCCTGCTTCTCATTCTCTGCGGAGACGTAGAGCTAAACCCAGGTCCCCATTCTGAAACCAACCAACAGGATAACATGTGGTGGTATATCTGTGACACTTTTGAAAGAGTCAGAATAAATCAACACAATATAAAGGAACTCATTCAGGAACAACATCGAGCAATGGAAAGAGAAAGGACACTGGTGTCAAAGATAGACTTTCTGAATGATGAAGTTGACCGTCTTGAAAAGGTCATCAGAAAGGACAATCTCAGATTTTATGGCGTTGAGGAATCTGAAAATGAAACGGAGGAGGAAAGTGCACAGAAAGTGATCGATGTCATCAATGAGAGATGCAGCCCAAATATCCCCTTTTCAACCGTCGACATACGACACGCACACAGAGTGAAGGCGGGTACAAGACGGAACGAACCTCGCCCAATCTTGTCACTTTTGCGCACTGGACAGATAAAATGGCTCTTTAAAAAATTGCGGAGCGTGCGTGAAAGCTTGAGGGAAGCTGGTTACAGAGTCTCCAACGACCTTACCAGAAAACAGTCGGCACAACTGGCTGACCTCCAACGTCAAGGACGAACAGGTTATTTCTACAACGGGAAACTAGTTGTCTCTGGGCCAAATAGTTATCAGCAAGCTGGACACAATCCAACTGAATCACACAACAATAGGCAATCAAAAACGTCTTTCTGTTATGATGTCCATCCAACCCAGTCCAACACACACACCAGCAGAAATACTCGTGACAGTCACTCCGTCAACAAAGGGAAGAGAGACTACCACAGACTAAATCAGGACGACCCAGGGCACGGCATAGAGAACTGCTGTCGACGGAACAATGCATGGTATCGTCCCCATGAACCAGACCATATAAACTACTCACCTATATCAGAACGGACCAGTTACTACTCAAGTGACCAAGAAGGTATGATCCCCAGTGCAAAGGACATTTTCCAACCGGACCAAGCGGACCAGGCACCCTTTACTGAACTCACTGACCGAGCAGACCAGGTACAGGCCCAGTACAACGTCCCACCGTGTCCTGGTGATCCGGAAGCTCCACCTGACACACTAGAGCAGGTAGAGGCCCTGTTCAGCGACTCACCCTATCCTGGTGACCCAGAAGTTCCACCTGACACAGCGACCAGTCCTTTCCAGTCGTTGATCACTCTGGATAGGACAGGAAATGGTGAAGAGCTGAATGATCAGAAAATTAATAATTCAGCCAGAAATGACGCTGGAAACAAGGACAACACTGAGAGCTGTCAACTTCATGTCCAGTGTGAAGTCCACAGGAGCAGGGATGGGCACACACCGACACCAGTCACCCTGGTCTTTGGAACCACTGCAGGGAAACAGGCTGTGCTTGCCGCACTTTCTGATGATGTCATCACCTCAAACGAAACAACTGCACCTGTTTTGGATACACCCACTCTTTTCAGGCCCACTGGAAAAGATGCTCGTACATTAACCAGTGAAAAAAATGCTTCAGCAGACAACAGTGACAAAGACCTCGACCCCAAAGTAACCGTTCCTTCTTCTGAGCAACAAACTATCAGAACCTTGACAGAACACCCAGCTGGAGAATCCAATCAAGATCAACCACCATTAACTGAAACAGGAACTTTGGATTGTTCTGACCGATCTGGTCATGTTCAGCGGGCCAATATGTCATTTGCAAGAACCACCACCACTCCAGTGCCAAAGAAGATAGCACCAGGAGAGCTGCTATACAGCGAGGCAGTGGCAACCTCCAGTCCACTGCTTGGAGGCGCTTCCAGACGCACTCCGACTCGACCCGAAACACCCAAAGAAAACGATGACTCCAGAAGATCTACATCCCAGCCATCCAGACAGACCAGGGACACTTCTGCTGCACGGAACAAAAATTCAAAACCCACCGAAAATACCATTCGGTCGTGGATAACCAAGCAACCACGCAATTTCGGACCAAAGAAGGCCCAAACAACCGGTACACGGTTTTCAACCCGAATTAAAGGGACGAACAAAACTGGACAATAGGGATTCGGCCAAAGCCCAGGCACGTTTCATACAACTGAAACTCTGACATTTCTTTTTTATAATGTTTGTGGCATCACCTCCAAGCTAAATGATTCTGACTTTATTTTGTATATTAGCAGATTTGATTTTGTTTGTCTTCTAGAAACCTTTACTGCAGAAATCTTTACAGCTGATGTTTTAACCAAGTTTACTCAGTCCAGCAGTCCAGCAGTTAGGCTCTCTAAAGCAGGTCGCAAATCAGGTGGTGTGACGCTACTTGTTAGGAAAGATCTAGATCAGCAAGTTACAAGAATTGACTGTGAAACCGAAAACATTGTGTTGTTAAAACTGTCCCAATGTTTATTTAAGTCAACAACAGATGTCTTTCTGATTGCTGTTTATGCAGCGCCGCCACAGTCTCCTATATATAATATTTCACGTTTTGAAAACGGCATTTCAGCTGTAGAATCATGCATGTTGAATGTATCAGAAAATTTTGGAGACGTTCCATTCATTATATGCGGTGATCTAAATGCCCGAACTGGAAATGTACAACCCTACCATGTAAACGATGTTCAATATTTTCTAGAAACGCAAGATTCGAACTATGTGGAGTCAGCTACGAGAAGTTCAGAAGACAGAGAACTTAATTATCATGGTAGACTTTTCCTTGAATTGGGTGCACAGTTTAATCTATTCATTGTAAACGGCACAACTAAAGGGGCTAGGTCGGGTAAATTCACGTTCATCTCCAATAATGGTTGTAGTGTGGTAGATTATTTTGTCATCTCCACATCACTTACGTATGCCATACAAGACATGCTCGTCGATGAAAGAATTGATTCTCAACATATGCCCATTGTTTTAACCTTGAGGTGTAATGGTTATGGAAAGATAGAAAGAAAAGACAGTTTATGTATACAAAAACTTGTTTGGAATCCTGACTACTACGATATGTTTAAGGACAGCCTAATCAGACCCAATTCCATAACTGCTTTGGGAGAAGCCAAACGAATGATGAGTGTAGATGTTAATGTGTCCATTGCTGTGTTCAATGATACTTTGACATTGGCTTCAGAATGTATGTTACAACAACTGAAATTTGGTAGCTTCCCGAAAAAGCAAGTATGGTTTGACAAAGAATGCAGGACAACAAAAGCGTCCGTAAAAAGTTCCCTAAGAATCTTCAGACATGAGCGATCCAAAGCAAATTTAACTGAGTACTTGGAACAGAAGAAATGCTACGAAGATTTACTGAAAGCCAAGTCCGATATGTATAAAACTGGTCTTAGAGACAAATTATTGAATGCTACCAACGACTCTAAATTGTTTTGGACTACTCTTAAAAATGTCAGACATACGCAAAAGAATTCATTGGGGGACATTTCGAGGGAAGACTGGCGAAATCACTTTGCGAATGTTTTTGAAGCAACATTACAGCCACAACCATCGATTGTTTGTGAGGAGAATAATAATGTTGAACACCAAGTAATAAATAGCTTAAACTCGGTTATTACCCGCGAAGAAATCATCGATTCAATCAAACATTTAAAATGCAATAAGGCAGGTGGTCCTGATGGACTAATTCCTGAGGTATTCATTTATTCGTACACATGGATACTGCCTTATTTAGAAGAATTATTTAACTTTATTTTTACTTCAGGACAGTACCCAGATTCATGGACAGAAGCTA
>CM065723.1:49943177-49945677 GCA_033310375.1 Conus canariensis | reverse complement strand
CAGATTCTCTCTCTCTCTCTCTCTCTCTCTCTCTCTCTCTCTCTCTCTCTCTCTCTCTCTCTCTCTCTTACGAGGACTGTACAAGTGCTCTGGTGAGGTCTGCTAAACAAGCGCAGCGGTGAACAGACGACCGAAAAATACTTTGCATTACTAGAGGATGTGTCAGAATGATCTGTTCGCTAGCGTCCATGCACGAACGCGCTCGCGCGCTCACACACACACACACACACACACACACACACACACACACACACACACACACACACACACACACACGAGCATGCACGCACGCACGCAAATACGCACGCACGCTAGTACGCACGCATGCACGCACGCACGTTCACTCGCGCGCGCTGCACACACACACACACACACACACACACACACACACACACACACACACACACACACACACACGCGCGCCGCGCGCGCGCGCGCACTTACAGCCAAACTGTTTGAAGATTACAAGTGAAAACATGCACACATGTGATAACATGCGCACATTTGTTTACCGTGTACCATTTGTTTAAGAGACACACCATTTGTATCAGAACATTTCTTGTAATGTTGTCTATACCACAGCTTACAATGCATGATTTGATCTTTATTCTAACGCCTCATGGCTCAAAACATTTCATGTGAGGCTGTGTCTGTATCTCCGTCTGCAGTGTAAGATTCCATGTTGACACATCTGGGTTGGAAATAGCTCAGGTGTGGCTGTGTCTGTATCTCAGTCTGCAATGTAAGATTCCATGCGGACATATCTGGGTTTGCAATAGCTCATGTATGTTTGCCTATATCATTGTTGCAACTGATTCCTGTCATTTTAAAACCACTGGCTTCAAAACGTGATGTATGGTTGTATACATCAAATCTGGTATTGATGAATTTCATTGTGACATCTCTAGGTTAGACATCTTATTTAAGGTTGTCTATATCACAACGATCGGATGACTTATTTCATCGTGATATCTCTTGATTCAAAGCATCTTATTCAATGTTATGTGTATCAGAATCATTGAGGTCTTTATTCCATTTTGACAACTCTAGGTGCAAAACTAACGAAGCACCGAAGGAAAAAGAAACTCCCGTTTGCAAACGAGTCAATCCATGGTACTGGGTTGCGCCTATGTTAGACTTGCTCTTGTCATGTCGGCGAACACAAATCTGAAAATATCAACTTTTTTGTCTTTCTTTTCTTGTTCTTTCTTTCTTTCGTTTAAAAAAAAAGTGGCACTTCTCATCAATGTGCAACCTCCAAATTCTGTTCAGTGAGCTTAGTGAGCCGGCATGTTGTTTTGCCGGGGGAAGCTTTGACTAAACCCAAATGTGGTACTAGTCCTGGTTGTCGCAAATGTTCAGGTTTTCATCTTTCTTACGCTTTATACGGCAGAGCTCCCAATTGCTTTTCAGTTAAGCTCCAGCTCTACCGAACCGTGCTCCAGTTTAAATTAATGTGGGGCCTACGGATGTGCTAGCTCATGAGCTTGGGTTGTGCATCACTACCATTTCAGTCAACGGGAATCTACAATATACCAGGATCAGAATGCAAGAAAACAACAACTACAACGTCAACAACAGCAACGACAACAACAACAAACAGCAACAACAACGACGTCAACAACGACGACGACAACAACGACGACGACAAGAACAACAACAACGTCAAGAACAACAACATTTGATCAACGTCTGGCTAGATAAGACACAGTATTAAATTTTGTCTGTGGAGAAAATGGCATGTGTGCGCCGTTTGACAATATATAACACTAATACTAATGATGATAATGATGACGACGACGACGACGACGACAATGATGACGACGACGACGACGACGACGACGACGACGAAGACGACGACGACAACGATGATGATATGATGATGATGATGATGATGATGATGATGATGATGATGATGATGATGATGATGATCGACGACGATGATGATAGATAAACAACAAGACTAACAAGCGTCCGGCAGAAACCTACCAAGTTGAGTAGCTATCGGCCATCGAGGTGCGGTGGTTGACGTTGCGGGTTCATGGCTGGCTGGTCATGGATTCGATTCCCTTCAGAGCCGTTTCTACGTAGGATTGTTCTGCCTGGCCTACCCCTTCCGACAGAGGAGTGTGCTTTGGCATGAGACCAGACATAGTAGTCCACTCTCAGTCAACCAAGCAGCTGATCATGATCGAGCTCACGGTGCCATATGAGAACAGAATAGAGGCAGCTCAAATCTACAAGACTGAAAAGTATGCTGATCTGGCAAACAGCCTGAGGAGAGAAGGCTATCAGGTCAAAGTCCTCACTGCAGAAATTGGAGCTAGGGGGTTTGTAGGAACGTCTGCATACAGCCTCATGAAACAGCTCTCAGTTGCAGGGAGGAAAAAACCAGAGCCCTGAAAGCAATGGCAGAAGCGGCAGAGAGGTGTTCAAGCTGGATCTGGTCAAGAAGGAACAAAAGTGAACTTCATAAGGCTTAAATTTCCTACAAATATCA
>CM065723.1:49925677-49928177 GCA_033310375.1 Conus canariensis | reverse complement strand
GTGTATGTGTGTGTGTGCGTGCGTGTGTGCGTGCGTGCGTGCGTGCGAGCTTAAGTGCGTGCGTGCTTGCGTGCGTGAGCGCGTGCGCGCGCGCGCGCGTGTGTATTCGTGCGTGTGTGTGTCTGTGTATGTGATTGAATGTGCCTGTTGAATGTGCATGTGTGTAGGTGTATGTGCGTTCGTGCGTGTGTGTACGTGATCTGAGAGAGAGAGAGAGAGAGAGAGAGAGAGAGAGAGGGAGAGACAGACAGACAGACAGACAGAGACAGAGCCAGACACAGAGACAGAGACAGGCAGACAGACAGACAGAGATGGGTGAGTACAACGAAAATACAAACAAAACAGAGCACACAAAAGGGGGGAATGATCCGAAATCAACGTTTGCGATGTTTTTTTTCTGGATCATGCCAATCCTGCTGTGGACATAAGGCGTGGAAGGCACTATGAGGTTGGGAATGGTCATAGGCTGTGGGGTGGAGCGGTATGGGAATGGGGGGAGGGGGGAGAGGGGGGGCAAAGAAAGTGGGGGGGGGGGGTAATAAAGCAGGTGTGAGGGGGACAGAAAGAAAGGAAATCTAACACCACACCAGGAATTTTGTTTGTTTTGTTGAGAAATGCTATCGTCCCAGATCTGTCACTTTACGTCGAAATGTTCTCTCTCTCTCTCTCTCTCTCTCTCTCTCTCTCTCTCTCTCTCTCCTCCCTCCTCCTCTCTCTCTCTCTCTCTCTCTCTCTCATGCACAGGAGAGAAAGGTCAAGGCCATATAACTGACGCGGTTGGTATTTTTCCGCGAGAGGTAACGACTTTTTCCTTTTGAATAGAAATAGAAACACACACACACACACCACACACACACACACACACACACACACACACACCACACACACACACACACACACACACACACACCACCTTTGTACACCACACCACACCACGCTTTCCCATAAAGAATAAATGGGATTCAGATATTCAGACTCCACAGAGCGTGGTGTGTGTGTGTGTGTGTGTGTGTGTGTGTGTGTGTGTGTGTGTGTGTGTGTGTGTGTGTGTGTGTGTGTGTGTGTGTGTTTCTATTTCTATTCAATTATCTATTGATTTATTTATTACTTTTCCATTCGGCTCTCCGCCTTACAAAGGAGTCAGCCAGTACCATAGCGTATTGAGTTCGAAGTTTGTATAAGAGGGAAGGCCAGGCGAGTATTTGTATCACCAGTTCTGCCTACAATAGCAGACTGGGAGTGTGACATTGCATATAGCATCCTCTTCCGGGATTTATCTGTTCCCATTATTGTTGTTGCTTCAATGTGATTTGTCGGTCAGGCTTGAAGGAAACATGAGGACAGTTCGCCTGGAGTATTGTTGTTGAGAGTGCCGTGCAATATCCAGACTTTTTCAGGGTTGATGGCAAATCCAGACTCATGGCACCACAAAACAACGTCTTTGTCAGCTACTGCTGAACTGCTAATGTTGTTTCTCTAGCGTCCTTTGACTAATTGTAGATAAAATATCGGCATTCGCAACGTTAATAGAGACCTGCACAGATACAGCGCAGAACAGAACCTTGAGGTACTCCCATAAAGAATAAATGGGATTCAGATATTCAGACTCCAAATTGTTGTGACGACAGTTCACCTGGAATCATTTTGTCACTCTCATGCCGACTGCACAGGTAAAGAGTAGTTACATAAAAAAAGAAAAAAAAGAAAGCAAGAAGAAAAGAAAAAAAAAGGAAAAGAAAAAGGTGAAAACTGGACTTTCTGGTATGAATCTTCTGTCTGTTTAAACCGACAGTACTGTTTCCTTTCTTTCCATCCTTCGTTCTTCTCACAGGTGAACGATGCTGCTCTCTCCTATATACTTTGACCTGCTCTGTAGTCACTTTGATTCGAAATGAGAATCTGCCTATTTCCAAGATGTCTGTCGCAAATGTTCTGGCTAATATACATGCATGAACTTCCCTATAACGTTTGGGTTGTCAGAGAACAGCGGCCACTTAGTCTAGTTCCCGGTGACATTTCCCGGCTTGGGTTTCGATAGCCAGCAGGTGAAAGTAAACACAGAGGTAAAATCCTTTATGAAAACTGATAGGAGAGAACTGTGGAAAACAGTCGGTTACATAGCATGGTTGGACGAATTCCAACCCTTTCAAGAGATGAATCTGACAGTGCAAGTAGACAAATTAGTCTTGAAGAAGCGCCATAATTCTTGAGAAACATGAAGTACAACGTCAAATGGCTTTACGATTGGAACAAGATTTACCCTACTTGTTCATTATTTACTGTTACTGTTCCCTGCTTCATTTGAGATTCCCTTTCTTACATAATTTGGAAAGGGACACGGTTCTTTCCTCAAGTTTGGAAAATGAAGACAAAAATATGATTCCAATACAAATTTGTCGTGGTATAGCTGCACATGAGCAATTAAAAGACATCCAGAGCAACAAAGAAT
Organism: Conus canariensis; assembly: GCA_033310375.1. Taxonomy (NCBI): domain Eukaryota; kingdom Metazoa; phylum Mollusca; class Gastropoda; order Neogastropoda; family Conidae; genus Conus; species Conus canariensis. Next base: position 49,925,728 of record CM065723.1, on the reverse strand, counting down.
TAAGACTGGACCTAATATGGAAAGAAAAAAAAATTGTAAATCGATTTAGAA
>CM065723.1:49908177-49918177 GCA_033310375.1 Conus canariensis | reverse complement strand
ACAAACAAACCAAAAAGCTCTGTTGTATGTTCAAACTTGTCATTGAATTGATGTCAGAGAAACCATGTGCTATTTTGACAAGAGAGAGAGAGAGAGAGAGAGAGAGAGAGAGAGAGAGAGAGAGAGAGAGAGAGAGAGAGAGAGAGAGAGAGAGAGAGAGTTTAGTTGTATTCGAGTTTCACGCGCAGAACCGCCAACGCTAATATGGCGGACGGGGACAGCATTTCCAGGACCCAACACCGTTCCACCAGAACGACAACACATTAAGATGGGGAACAAGAATGATAATTTTTATGTGGGGTCGATCGAGCGTGATTCCGAACTGCAAACACGACGCGAGAAACGACTGAATATAGCGCCAGCAGGCCGCCCTTCAGTCGGCTCTACCCAGGTAGGCAGCCCCTTTGTGTAGACGAGAGAGTGGATTGTAAAGCGCCTAGGGTCGGTCTCTAATCGATGATAGCCGTTTTATATGTACTCTGAATGATAATGATAATAATAAGAAGAATGACAACGATGACCACAACAACGACAACAATGATAAGAACAAAAGAACAACAACAACAATAAGAAGAATGATAATGATAGCAACAACAACGACGAAACAGCAACAAAAATGATAGTAATAATAATGATAATAATAATGATAATAATAATAGTAATAATAATAACAGTAACAGTTATAATATTAAGAATAATAATAACATTGACTGATAACCGGATACTCTACCAACTGAACCAGCCTAGTATCTGGGATAGAAAAGTAAGCCACATACGATACAGAATCAGGAGTAGATAATCCAAACAGATCACAATGTACGACATGATGTATCAACGATCAGGAGTAGATAACCCAAACAGATCACAATGTGCACTATATGTGCAACCAGAATTAGTAGACTACCCAAACATATCACAGCGTATGACTTGATGTGTCCAGGATCAGGAGTAGATAACCCTAAACAGACCACAATATACAATATTACGTGCATCCAGAATAAGAGTAGATAACCCATGCGAATTACAATTCACGTAGTTCAGTACTCTGCATCTGCATTATGAATGGGTTGGTCATACATGTCTCCGCGGGCTTGATATGACATTGACACTCTGACGTTGTTACGTGTGCAGACGCTGCAACAACACGCCGACGAATTCTTCTTCTACATCACTGACACCCTTGAGAAACACTTAATACACGCAGGGCCACTGTTGCGGTACAATGCGTCACACGCTGACATTTTTTAACAATGCTGCGGCACAAAATGTCACTTCAGTACAGATTGCCACACAGGGTGGCATTCTATAGCTATGCTGCAATATGGAACGTCAACACGGTACAAATTGTTAGCACGGCACAGATTATCATCACGGTACAGATTGTCATCACAGTACAGATTGTCACCACAGTATAGACTGTCACCACGGTACAGATTGTCACCACGGTACAGACTGTCACCATGATTCAGATAGTCACCACGGTACAGATTGTTACCACAGTACAAATTGTCACCACGGTACAGATCGTCACAATTTACATCGTCACCACAGTACAAGATCGTCACCAGGGTACAGATTGTCACCACAGTACAGATTGTCACCACAGTACAGATTGTCACCACGGTACAGATTGTCACCACAGTGCAGATTGTCACCACAGTACAGATTGTCACCACGGTACAGATTGTCACCACGGTACAGATTGTCACCATGATTCAGATAGTCACCACGGTACAGATTGTCACCACAGTATAGATTGTCACCATGATTCAGATAGTCACCACGGTACAGATTGTCACCACAGTACAGATTGTCACCACGGTACAGATTGTCACCACAGTACAGATTGTCACCACGGTACAGATTGTCACCATGATTCAGATAGTCACCACGGTACAGATTGTCACCACAATTCATGTTGTCACCACGGTACAGATTGTCACCGCAGTTCACATTGTCACCACAATTCAGATTGTTACCACGGTACAGATTGTCACCGCAGTACAGATTGTCACCACAGATTGTCACCACGGTACAGATTGTCACCACGGTACAGATTGTCACCACGGCACAGACTGTCACCATGGTACAGATTGTAACCACGGTACAGATTGTCACCACGGTACAGATTGTCACCACGGTACAGATTGTCACCATAGTACAGACTGTAACCACGGTACAGATTGTCACCACGGTACAGATTGTCACCACGGTACAGATTGTCCCCACGGTACAGTCACCACGGCACAGTCACTTCGGTACAGATTGTCACCACGGTACAGTCACCACGGTACAGATTGTCACCCGGGTGACATTCTTAAGCGGCAGGTGCTACTTCGGAACAAAATGATTGTCGATGTTTATGAATGTGTCTGCACGGCTTTTGGTCCGATCTGACCCGTCACTTGTTCGACGTGATCTTGGTGTATCACGTGAAGTAGGACACATGAGTGTGTATAACGTGTTTCACTGGCGGATTTCGCTGAGCAACCTAAAAAAAAAAAAACCGTGGAAATCAAGAAAAATATAAAGATTATGGCCATCAGTATTGTAGCATTACATGGTCAGCACAGGCCTATACAGAAGAATCTCTTGGATCTCTCGTTCTACAAAATGCGGAAGCCTCAGGCCCATCAGCATAGGCAGTGTCGTAAGATAACATCATCATAGTCATCATCATCGTCGTCGTCATTGTCGTTGTCATCACCATCGTTGTCGTTGACATCACTATCGTCGTCGTTGTCATCGCCATCGTCATCGTTGTCATTGTCATCACGATCGTCGTCGTTGTCATCACTATCATCGTTGTTGATATCACTATCGTCGTCGTTGTCATCACCATCGTCGTCATCGTCGTTATCATCACTATCGTCGTCGTTGACATCGTCATCACCATCGTCGTCGTCGTCGTCGTTGTCATCACTATCATCGTTGTTGTCATCACCATCGTCGTCATCGTCGTTGTCATCACTATCGTCGTTGTTGACATCACTATAGTCATCGTTGTCATCACCATCGTCGTCATCGTCGTTGTCATCACTGTCGTCGTTGTTGACATCACTACAGTCATCGTTGTCATCACCATCGTCGTCATCGTCGTTGTCATCACTATCGTCGTTGTTGACATCACTGTAGTCGTCGTTGTCATCACCATCGTCGTCGTTGTCATCACCATCGTCGTCGTTGTCATCACCATCGTCGTCGTTGTCGTTGTCGTGCGTTGAGGAGGTTGTCATTCCTCCAAAATAAGAAAATCGCGAGGGTCAGGTACGTCAGGTACGTCAAAGAGTGGACCTACCATCTTACACCACCACCATGACGGTCAGAACTCATCACAACCATCGTCAAAGCCAACACCGTCGTTGGCCAACAAGATATAAACGTGGGTGACCACCCTCAGCTCCCTGCTTCATGTTATACACATACATCACTGAAAAGTGCCCCGCCACACACAACCTACCCCCAATCCATACAATGACATACAGCGACAACTCCTATTGACACTGTGACCCACATGTCACAGTCTCCATTATTTTGTCGTGCTTTTTTACGACCCTCTGAAAATTTTATGTTGTTGCCCAATATTTTTATCATATCCCACCATCATATCTTCTGCTGTCTGCCTGCCTCTGCGTCGCCTGTCCAGAATTCCACCTCCTCCCCCTGTCCCCCTTGACACCTCAGCCCCCTCCTCACCCTCCACCCTCTTTCTCCTCCTGGCACTGCGCCCTACGGGTTAGTTTTTGTTTTGTTTTGTTTGTTTGTTTTAAATCAAGTCCACTGTTCTTGAAACGAGCTTGTCATATTTCTGTTTCCCCTCTTTGACAATGTGGAGTCGGTCATCAACTGATCATGTGGCCATTTTTTTTTTACCTAGACAAGACAACTAGTAACCCTGAAATTCTCACTATGGTGACTTGTGAGAGACTTTGACACGGTATGCTGAGACAATGGGATTTGTGTCCAAATGAGATAGAACAGATGAACAATGAGATAGAACAGATGAACAATGAGATAGAACAGATGAACAATGAGATAGAACAGATGAACAATGAGATAGAACAGATGAACAGTGTATACTGAGACAATGGGATTTGTGTCCAAATGAGATAGAACAGATGAACAATGAGATAGAACAGATGAACAATGAGATAGAACAGATGAACAATGAGATAGAACAGATGAACAATGAGATAGAACAGATGAACAGTGTATACTGAGACAATGGATCTGTGTCCAAATGAGATAGAACTGATGAACAATGAGATAGAACAGATGAACAATGAGATAGAACAGATGAACAATGAATAGAACAGATGAACAATGAGATAGAACAGATGAACATGTATACTGAGACAATGGGATCTGTGTCCAAATGAGATAGAACTGATGAACAATGAGATAGAACAGACGAACAATGAAATAGAACAGATGAACAATGAGATATAACAGATGAACAATGAAATAGAACTGATGAACAATGAGATACAACAGATGAACAATGAAATAGAACAGATGAACAATGAGATAGAACAGATGAACAGGGCACTTTCAAAGTAAGGTGACTGCTGGCGGAAACTGAAACAAACTTCAAAAAGAAAAATAAGCTATTCCTCCAAACGAAAGACACAAACAAATGACAAGACAAAACACGACGCGTTTCGACCTCGTCGGTCCTCTTCAGGCAAGACAAACAACATTCAAGACAATGATGAGGAATGGTTTGAAAGTGGATCTTTATTGGAAAGTTTACAAGAAAAGTGGATAGAGTCGATCGTTTTCCTTTGTCATTGACGTCTACTTCTCATTACTCTCCTCTTCTCCTGTCTTCCCTCTTCTTGGCTGTTCCTTTTTCTGTTCGTTCATTCTTTTCCCCCACTCGTCTGTCTCGTCTCGTTGTTCTGTTCTCACGATTCTTGACCCACTCCATGACTTAGGGTGTTTGATTTCTGTAATGTGCGATTCCCGATGGCATCATTGGGGGGGGGGGGGGGGGGGGGGGGATTAGAACTTTCTTTCTGGAAAGACAACCCCTTTTTGGCGGTTATTTTTTGTTCCAGGATTTGTTTGTTTCTTTCTTTGACTGATCTGAAAGCACCCCCCCCCCCTCCACCCTTTTCTTTTATCTAACAATATACTTGTTGCTGCAAAGTGACTTTTCTCTAATGCCACAATTGGATACAGCAAAACTACATATTGCCTTATCATGTAAAACATAAATCAAGGCGCACACGCACACAAACACACACACACACACACACACACACACACACACACACACACACACACACACACACACACACACCACACACACACACACACACACACACACACAACACACACACACACACACACACACGCACGCACGCACGCACGCACCACAAACACACACACACGCACGCACGCACGCACGCACGCACACACGCACGCACGCACGCACGCACACACACACACTTACACACACACACACGAGAGAGAGAGAGAGAGAGAGAGAGAGAGAGAGAGAGAGAGAGAGAGAGAGAGAGAGAGAGAGAGCTTATGCATGGGAGGGTATTCACAAGAATAATTAGGCTTTCCAGTCGCCTATCTCTGAAGGTGCTTACCTCCCTTTATGATGAGTTTCCCTTAGCACTTGCACACCTTGATATTTCTGTTAACAGGTAGGCCCTAAAGTCTGTGCTCGTGCTTTTCTTCGCCCCTTTCCCTGCCCCCCCCCCCCCTCTTTCTAACATAGCCCCCTCCCCCTCCACTCCTTGTCTTGTCTTCCCCCGTTCTCCCTAAGTACTTATTCTATTATGCAATATTTTGAAAAAAAATGACAAATTACTCTGTTTTCTGCAACATTTTTCATTATCTCGTTTCCCAGGCCTATTTTTTGTCTCCTTTTCCTCTTCTTCTTACCATTCTTCATCTACACTCACATTAAAATTGTAAATTTTTGACGTGAGAGTCTAGACGGTATTATTCGGAAGTTAAAACTCTTACACGCCGTTACACAACTCTTACACACAACTCTTATACACGACTCTTACATACGATTCTTACACACAACTCTTACACACGACTCTTACACACGACTCTTGCACACGACTCTTACACTCGACTCTTGCACACAATTCTTACACACAACTCTTACACACGATTCTTACACACAACTCTTACACATAACTCTTACACACGAAGTTAAATTTTTTACAGGCTTTGGCTGCGTGTGTGCTCATTTGTTTTGGTATTTTTCGATTTGTTTGTTTATTTGGGTTTTTTTGTTGTTGATGTTGTTTTTTTTTACATAGCTCTTGTTAAATGACTTGCAAATGATGACTTTCGATGCCGAAACTGCGTATTGCGATGACTAAAAAAAAAAAAAAGAAAAAGAAAAGAAAAAGAAAAAAAAACAAACCTTACCAAGCAAAACTCATACATAAGCACAAGTACGCCTCTCCTCTCTCTCTCTCTTTCTCTCTCTCCTGCCCACCCACCCATCTTCGATACGTACACACATACACAACGCACATGCACACACGCATGCATGCACATCACGACATATAGACGCCGATATGCACAAGCACACATACACTTGCATATATATATATATATACACACACACACACACACACACACACACACACACACACACACACACACACATTCTCTCTCTCTCTCTCTGTGTCTCTGTCTCTCTCTCTCAGGCACACAAAAACACACACAGAGAGAGAGAGAGAGAGAGAGAGAGAGAGAGAGAGAGAGAGAGAGGAGAGAGAGAGAGAGAGAGAGAGAGTGTGTATGGGAGGTAAATCAAAGGTGATTTTTTTTCCCTTGTCGTCCCTCTTCTAAGTGCTTACCTCCCTTGAATTTGTGTTTCCGTTGTCACCACAGCATGTCTGTGGTTTCACCTCCCAGCACTGGAACTCTTTGGAAATGGAAAGATATTGGTCAGATTGCGCTAACGCTTATTCCTTCCTCCCTTTCCCCCCCTACCCCCTTCCTCCCCACTCCACTTCTTTCCCCCTCAACTTTCCCGCCACCCTAACCCCCCCCCCCCCCCCCCCCCCCCCCCCCCCCAGTTTGTCCCCTCTTCGTCTCTCTGTCCATTTGAGTTAAGCGCATGCTCCCTTTGATCCGTTTTTAATAGCAATCTCTAGAACTTCCGAGTTTTTGTGAACGTAACTATGTCACAGTGCCTCAGCCTGATTAGCGCTGATAACAGCTGGCAAAACATTGAGGTGGTTACTCCAGTTGAAATATCAGGCATGAAATTGAATAAATAAATGAAGAAATACACGAATAAGTAAATGAAAAATTTAAAAATGAATATTCAATTAATCAATGAAAATAAAAATGAATGGAAAAATGATGAAACAAATAAATGAATAAATAAATAAGTAAGTAAATGAAAAATAAATCATGAACACTCAATTAATCAATTAAAATAAGAATGGATAAATAAATGAATGAATAAATAATCAAATCAAATAAATAAATGAATATATTGATAAATACAAGGGAAAAAATGAACGAATAAGTAGACAAATAAATGAATGAATAGCCTGCTGCTTTGCTTTGTCACTTTGGGAGCACTATAAATCAAACCTGCAGTAAACTGCTGCATGTGGTGCACAGTCTTTCACCTCATAATCCGCCATATATTGAGATCAAACAACAAATCGTCATTTCCTGTAACAAATCGTCATTTCCTGTAGACAACGATGACGACAACAATGAGAAGAAGAAGAAGAAGAAGAAGACGAAGAAGAAGACGCGCGCGCGTGTGTGTGTTGTTGTGTGTGTGTGTGTGTGTGTGCGCGCGCGCGCGCGCGCTGAAAACAATGAAGTACTGTTGAGCAGTCGCTTGAAGCATTCACTTGAGCATTTGGTTCAAAGCTGGACGTAAACAGAGTCCTGTAATAACAGATTGCAAGGATTTCTTCTTCTTCTCTTTCGTGCTGGACTGAACTAAATATCGATTCTGACGCACTCCCAGACATGCATATATGCCAGCACTCCTAAACATGCATATAAACCGACATGCACAAGATCAATACGTCTCAGGCTGAAGCGGACCCGAGTCTATGCCAGTGTTTACTGAGTTAAGAAGCAGGAAAATACTCCACAAGCGTCATGATGTATACCTGAAGAGAACATGAGCGCAGTAGACCGCTCTTCGTTGAAAAGCCTAGTGCGGGAAACATTGACACCGTTATAACAATGAATTTGCATGGTTATTTGACGGCACACTGTTTGTCACCTTTTGCAGTGCAAAGTATGAGGAGAATTCAATAGGATCAGTCTGAAGTCGATGAATAACTTTCCGTGCGTGCGTACATGTGTGTGTGTGTGTGTGTGTGTGTGTGTGTGTGTGTGTGTGTGTGTGTGTGTGTGTGTGTGTGCGTGTGCGCGCGCGCGCGTGCGCATGTGTGTAAGAACAATCTCAGCAGTCTTTTCGTGCCTTCAGATTTCTGCATTTTTCACAAATTTTCTCTGATACACAGCTTCTTCAGGTAAGGGTGTAATGATAAGTCTTATCACTGTGCCCTGACCTGAAGCCTTTTATCATTGTACCCTGACCTGAAGCCTTTTATCATTGTACCCTGACATGAAGCCTTTTATCATTGTACCCTGACCTGAAGCCTTTTATCATTGTACCCTGACCTGAAGCCTTTTATCATTGTACCCTGACCTGAAGCCTTCTATCACTGTACTCTGACCTGAGGCCTTTTATCATTGTACCCTGACCTGAAGCCTTTTATCATTGTACTCTGACCTGAAGCCTTTTATCATTGTGCCCTGACCTGAAGCCTTTTATCACTGCGCCCTGACCTGAAGCCCTTTATCACTGTACCCTGACATGAAGCCCTTTATCACTGTACCCTGACATGAAGCCTTTTATCACTGTGCCCTGACCTGAAGCCCTTTATCACTGTACCCTGACATGAAGCCTTTTATCATTGTACCCTGACCTAAAGCCTTTTATCATTGTACTCTGACCTGAAGCCTTTTATCACTGTGCCCTGACCTGAAGCCCTTTATCACTGTACTCTGACCTGAAGCCTTTTATCATTGTACTCTGACCTGAAGCCTTTTATCATTGTACTCTGACCTGAAGCCTTTTATCATTGTACTCTGACCTGAAGCCTTTTATCATTGTACCCTGACCTGAAGCCTTTTATCACTGTACCCTGACCTGAAGCCTTTTATTATTGCACTCTGACCTGAAGCCTTTTATCATTGTACCCTGACCTGGGCTTTACTCATTGTACCCTGACCTGAAGCCTTTTATCATTGTACCCTGACATGAAGCCTTTTATCATTGTACTCTGACCTGAAGCCTTTTATCATTGTACTCTGACCTGAAGCCTTTTATCATTGTACCCTGACCTGAAGCCTTTTATCATTGTACATTGACCTGAAGCCTTTTATCACTGTGCCTGACCTGAAGCCTTTTATCACTGTACCCTGACCTGAAGCCTTTTATCATTGTACTCTGACCTGAAGCCTTTTATCATTGTACCCTGACCTGAAGCCTTTTATCACTGTGCCCTGACCTGAAGCCTTTTATCACTGTACCCTGACCTGAAGCCTTTTATCATTGTACTCTTACCTGAAGCCTTTTATCATTGTGCCCTGACCTGGGCTTTACTCAGTGTACCCTGACCTGAAGCCTTTTATCATTGTACCCTGACCTGAAGCCTTTTATCATTGTACTCTGACCTGAAGCCTTTTATCATTGTACTCTTACCTGAAGCCTTTTATCACTGTACTCTGACCTGAAGCTTTTTATCATTGTACTGTGATCTGAAGCCTTTATCATTGTACCCTGACCTGAAGCCTTTTATCATTGTACTCTGACCTGAAGCCTTTTATCATTGTACCCTGACCTGAAGCCTTTTATCACTGTACCCTGACCTGAAGCTTTTTATCATTGTACCCTGACCTGAAGCCTTTTATCATTGTACTCTGACCTGAAGCCTTTTATCATTGTACCCTGACCTGAAGCCTTTTA
>CM065723.1:49878177-49895677 GCA_033310375.1 Conus canariensis | reverse complement strand
ACCCCCACCCCACTCCTCTCCCAATGTCTGTCTCCTTCACAGCTGACGCGTGTGGAGCGCAGCTTGAGTGCTATTTTGCGCGTCCCACGTCCCTGTGATATGTCCTTCCTATGTGACTGGAGGAACGGGGAACGAGTAGCACGTGCGCACAGTTTTCTTTGCGGCGCTGTGCCTCACTCAGCATGCCAGACGAGCGTAATCGTGTGCATGTAATAAAAGAACAAAATAATTAGGAACATCACTTACAAACGAGCAAATGCATCATGAGATGCCATTAAAAACTTTGTTTGTTTTTTTTTCTTTTTGTCCCAGACATTAGAAACGGGCAAATACATTTTCCCAAAAACAAGACGAACAAATTCATCATGAAATGCCATTAAAAACTTTTTTTTTGTCCCAGACATTAGAAACAGGCAAACACATTTTTCCACAAACAAGACATACAAGCCAGTTTTCGATTTATAACGCAAATAAGTTTTTCGACCAGTAAACCAAGTACGTTTTTGACACGTAAGCGGACAAGAAAGTTTAAGTGAAGTTTCGACAGGTTGAAAAGGCAAATATTTTTGAACTCTTTAAAAGACAAGTTAGTTTAAGGTTGATAAAGAGACAACAAGTTTCGGACACCTACACTGACCGACAAATAATCAGACAAGTTAGCTTTCAATGCATAAAAACGTAAGTTCAGTTTTCCACAAAATGGTGGTTTTTCTTGAGAAGGGGAAAAAACCCAACAAATTCTAAAGACGCGTAGCTATGATATCAATAGGAGTTGTTTAACAAGAAACTGCGGACAATTAAAACACTATTATCAACAAAGAAACCTATATTCAAAGAAATGTTCTGCAGTTTTTCGTTACAATTTTCACAATATCATAAGCCCCCTTACGGGCTGCTAACCCGGTCCATCTTCGAATGTTTTGCATGAATTATCGTGTGCTCTTTACTCAGTACATTTTACAGTCTTCTGAAACCATTCTCACGAGCCCAGCCAATCTTCGAATGTGTTTTAGGGATTATCTCATGATTTTAACTCTATTCTGAGATTCTTTGGAGGCAGTTCTCATGAACTGTTAAATCGATCCATCTTGGAGTCTTTTGTCGGAAGTTTGCACGTCCATCCTGGAATCTTTTCAATCAGCAGACTCAGCAAGCGAGATTTGAAGTTAAAGAGGTAATGGGAAAGCGAACAGGTTCTATTGAGTGTGCCCCCCTCCCCCCCCCCCCCCCCCCCCCCCACACACACACACACACACCACCTCCTATCTCTTCTGTAGACGTTTGATAAACAAAGAATCCGCAAACAAACGAAACCAAGCAGTAATTTTGACAAGTCCGTTGCGTTTATGTTCTCTCACTCAAACTCCCCCCTGTAACTCGTGATAGCTTGCACGCAAGCAATTGACGCCCATAATGGTCGTCGCAGTGGACGGCGTCTCATCATCATCATCATCATCACCATCATCATCATCACATAACATGATATCATCATCATCACCCCCCCCCCCCCCCCCCCCCCCCCCCACCATCATCATTCTCAGTCTTTGCCAGTCCAGCCCAAGGGAAACAACTGACATGCAAGAAACGGATCGCCTGTGCATTACTAGACAAAGCTTATCAGGCGAAATTGCTGCGCAAGCACCACACAGGAGAGGGAGAAAGCGGCCATGCATGCGAGTGAGTGGAGTGTCTTCAAGGCAGCGACGTCACTGCGTTCGGGACCATTCCATATCATGCTGACGCTCGCAAAACTACCCCCATCTCCACCCCGTCCCTCATGCCCCCCCTCCCCCCCCCCTCCCAACCACCTAAAAAAACGACAGAAAAAGAAGTATGAAGAGGAGAGGGGGGGGGGGGGGGGGAGGTTGAGAGAGTTAGGATGAGGGTCGATAGGACTGATGATGTGGGGTGAACGAGATGTCGGAAGGAATGGAATAGACTAGGGGTGGGGGGAATGGGGGAAAAAAAAAGGGGGGGGGGGGGAATCCCTAATGGGTAAGACTCGGTATATGCCGGGTCCACACACCTCCCTAGGCGCTGATCATACCCTTATTTGCCTACCTAATATTGGTCCTTCCGATAGCGGAGTCTCCACTTAGTCAGGGCCATGTGACTCGTATGTCTCGTGTTAAGAAGATATACCCCCCAGCAAAAAGACCCATTAGGATAAAAAAAAAACAAACTATTACAAACGATCATCATTACAAGTCGAAGGCTAAAGGTACTTAGAAAATATCAAACAATGGTAACCATTTAAAGAAAATAACAATTACTTCCCTTTATGCGTATGCATTTTGCTTGTTTTTTGTTTTGCTTTGTTTTTCTGCGTCGGCTGGAAACTAATAATGGAATCGCCCGAACGCGAACGCGCCCGCACACACACACACACACACACACACACACACACACACACACACACACACACACACACACACACACATGCACATAAACGCACGCACGCACGCACGCCCACACACACACACATGCGCGCACACACACGCGCGCGCATGCACGACGCACATACGCGCACACACAACCCGCGCCAGCGTGTGCACGACGCAAACACACACACGGTACGGTAATATTGCTTATAGCATAGCCGACCGCAAAGGGCCATATCAGGGCTGTAAACACACACACACACACACACACACACACACACACACACACACACACACACACACACACACACACACACATACACACACACACACGCACGCACACACACGCACGCATTATCCTTTAATGCCCTCCCCTAACCCTATAGAACACCAAGGCTACATCAAAATGTTGTTATGCTCTGCATAGTTATGCGGGGATTGTCTTCAGTTGTGACAAGCTCCTAGCATAACATTATCAGTCTCCAAAATCCCCGAAGTCGGAGTGTGGCTGCCCATGTGGCAGGGTAATCAAAAACGGTCACGCACGTAATGTTCTCATTCCCGGCTGATGCATTTGTACCATAGTGTTCAAGTACTTCGGCTGTTTGGATGATCCCTGGAGTCTTTTAGCCAGGGTACGACAACAATGTAGTCTGGGGGCCTTTCATTAGCCCTAAAATGTTCAGTAAGACGTTGTAATACAGTCTGCTGTCGTCTACATGTAACGTGTTCCTTTTTGTATTTAGTGCGAGACGGCTTTCTTTTCTTTTCTTTTCTCTTTTCAAATCACATGTTGTGCTGTGTGACTCATCATCACTGTCCTGTCGGTTGCACCCTCTTCATGACGAATTACTCTTCAGTTGCCCCCTTCAGTCCCTCCCTGACATCCTGTCCAACACACCTACACTAAACCCCATCCTATCGAATCCCATCAGAGTTATGTGGGATTTTTCTTCCCCGACCGGCTCCTACCCAGAGTTGAGTTTGCTACTGGCTCAGTTGGGAAGACTGGGACCACACAGTCGAGTTTCATCCACTTAATGGATGCGTCTCTGAGAGTGTTGCTCAAATTTCCTGACCAACACTGCAGGTGCCTGTATCTCTCGGGCCTGGTTGACGCCGGGATATATTATGAAAGAAAGCGTAGAGTACAGCCCTGTCATGTAGTCTCAGACTGAAATGAAAATCCGTAGCATCATCTTAATCATCCTCATTCTCATTGATCAGCATAAAAAAGTCTCAAATTCTGTGGCCCTTCATGCCCTGTTCTTATGGTGACCTCAATTTCGATGTCCTCTCCACGTCTGTGGCCTTGGTTTGGTTCCGTCGGGGTCACCGGTATCGGCGAGTCCATGGGGGCTATCGTTGGACGGACGTGGTGGCGCCGTCCGGAGGGAGAGCTCACTCACGCCGGCTCCGCGACTAAGCAATTATTGTCGTCAGTAGGGGGCTTAGTAGGTGGTGTCCTGCGTATGTTAGATCAGAACAGGTACCACTGAACACCACCGAAGTGACTCGGCAGCAGTGCAGTGTCTCCTCCGGTGGGTTGCCTCTTGACGACCTGACATTGATTGCTGGTGCCGGAGCTGCGGCGGCGCCGACCGGGCTGTGGCTGTGGACGGGATGTCGGAATGAGTGGCGTGGGTGCACTGCCTCTGAGGTGGCGCAGAAGTTGGGACAGCAAAAAAAAAAAAAAAAAAAAAAAACCTTATCCACCACCACCCTTCACCACACACACACACCACACACACACACACACACAACACGCACGCACGCACGCACGCACGCACGCACGCACGCACGCACGCACGCACGCACGCACGCACACACACACACACACACACACACACACACACACATCCAACTAGTCTAACCGAGATCTGACGCAATCCCGTCGCTAACAGATTATGAACACTGGGTCGCCATTGGGCCACCCATAAAAGGAGGAGCCTTCATTGCAACTCGCCATTGGTCCACGCATAAAAGGAGAGCCTTCATTGCAACTCGCCATTGGTCCACCCTTAAAAGGAGGAGCCTTCATTGCAACTCGCCATAGGGCCACCCTTAAAAGGAGAGCCTTCATTGCAACTCGCCATTGGTCCACGCATAAAAGGAGAGCCTTCATTGCAACTCGCCATAGGGCTACCCATAAAAGGAGAGCCTTCATTGCAACTCGCCATTGGTCCACCCTAAAAAGGAGGAGCCTTCATTGCAACTCGCCATAGGGCCACCCTTAAAAGGAGAGCCTTCATTGCAACTCGCCATAGGGCTACCCATAAAAGGAGAGCCTTCATTGCAACTCGCCATTGGGCCACCCATAAAAGGAGAGCCTTCATTGCAACTCGCCATAGGGCCACCCTTAAAAGGAGAGCCTTCATTGCAACTCGCCATTGGGTCACCCATAAAAGGAGAGCCTTCATTGCAACTCGCCATAGGGCCACCCTTAAAAGGAGAGCCTTCATTGCAACTCGCCATAGGGCCACCTTAAAAGGAGAGCCTTCATTGCAACTCGCCATAGGGCCACCCATAAAAGGAGAGCCTTCATTGCAACTCGCCATAGGGCCACCCTTAAAAGGAGAGCCTTCATTGCAACTCGCCATTGGGTCACCCATAAAAGGAGAGCCTTCATTGCAACTCGCCATAGGGCCACCCTTAAAAGGAGAGCCTTCATTGCAACTCGCCATAGGGCCACCCTTAAAAGGAGAGCCTTCATTGCAACTCGCCATAGGGCCACCCATAAAAGGAGAGCCTTCATTGCAACTCGCCATAGGGCCACCCATAAAAGGAGAGCCTTCATTGCAACTCGCCATTGGGCCACCCATAAAAGGAGGAGCCTTCATTGCAACTTGCCATTGGTCCACGCATAAAAGGAGAGCCTTCATTGCAACTCGCCATAGGGCCACCCATAAAAGGAGGAGCCTTCATTGCAACTCGCCATTGGTCCACCCTTAAAAGGAGAGCCTTCATTGCAACTCGCCATAGGGCCACCCATAAAAGGAGGAGCCTTCATTGCAACTCGCCATTGGTCCACGCATAAAAGGAGAGCCTTCATTGCAACTCGCCATTGGTCCACCCTTAAAAGGAGGAGCCTTCATTGCAACTCGCCATTGGTCCACGCATAAAAGGAGAGCCTTCATTGCAACTCGCCATTGGTCCACGCATAAAAGGAGAGCCTTCATTGCAACTCGCCATTGGTCCACGCATAAAAGGAGAGCCTTCATTGCAACTCGCCATAGGGCCACCCATAAAAGGAGAGCCTTCATTGCAACTCGCCATTGGTCCACGCATAAAAGGAGAGCCTTCATTGCAACTCGCCATAGGGCCACCCTTAAAAGGAGAGCCTTCATTGCAACTCGCCATAGGGCCACCCTTAAAAGGAGGAGCCTTCCCTGCAGTTGAGTCATTGCTTCCGCCGGTGGTGCTCAACAAACGCAGGATAGCACCCAAAGAGATGGAAGATGCCTCCCAATTATCCCAACCAGAATATAGAACACGTGGGGCATGGAGTAGTCTACTTTTTTTGTTTTGAGCGTCCCCGAAGGGGGGGGGGGGGGGGTAGGGGTAGAGGAAAAAAAAGAGGGGGGGGGGGGAGGGAGGGGAGACGCTGGTGCCTGATTACGACTCTCGAGACCCACCACTTGATGGAACAATTGATGCTCCCGAATGCTCGCGAATATGAGTCTACTAGTGTTACACAGCTTCATGACGACCAGTGGACCACAATGGACATTCCAGGGAGGTATGAGAGGATGATAAGGTGGGGGGAGGGGAAGGTGAGGGAGGGAGTATGGGTGGAGAGAAACCATAATCATATTCAGTGAAAAAAACAAAACAAAAACAAAAACGGCAAAACAAATATGTCAGCAAGGACACACTAACACGTCAGCCAACGTGACTGGACTTGGCAGCAGAAACAAAGGAAGACGTAACTCAGGTCTTTAGTAGTCCCAGCAGACGACGGTCAGAGGTCATAGAGAGCTGGAACAACGACGACAACAACAACAACAACACCAATAACAACTGACGGCTGAGCTCATGTCTAGGTATTGCGTAAGTGGACACCCGACTTTTAGTCCTGCGTGTCATTGGAGTGGCGAAAATGCTGTGTTCAGTGGCCTCGTCTGGCTCCTACTACTACACTGATTCACTTTTGTAGCATCGTAAAATTTACAGCAACTGGCACTAACTGAACCTGCCAGCCATCATTGGAATTAGGCACTGAACTGATGTTGAACTGGTGTCAAAGTATTTATTAGCAACTTTTTTTTTTTACGCAGATGTAATTTTCGTTTGAATAAAACGAAGAAAAGGAACAGCATTTTTTTTACACTTGAAAAACCATTCAGGCTGCAAGCTTCTGCTCGCTCAAAAACCAATGACAGAGTCCTCTTATGTTCATCCGGCTTGTCAGTTTCCTTCTCAGAGCACGAAATTCATGGCGAAGCTTCAATTTCCTTTCGTGCTCCTGAGCAGTTTTTGTTACGTGCGCGGGAGAAAGAATCCAAACCAAGCAAGTTAAGGTCAAGGTCGTCAGGGAGTAGCTAGTATTTTGATTCCTTTCTGTCCAGTCAGCACCAGGGCTCCGATAGTGTCACAACAACTGACCCTGCTGCGCTCTCCATGGATATAGTCACAATCGCGAGTCATGGCCGAACCCAAGACATTTTCACTCCCTCTCAGCTCACCGTCTCCCCCAGCCCACCAGAGTCAAGAGTATTACGTTTTCACCTGCATCTGTTGGTTTATTTGTCTGTCTGTCAGCACGATTACACAAAGACTACTTCACCAATGACCACGGAACCTGGTGGACAGATGGACTGTGGTCCGAGGACGGAGCCCCCAGTTCTGGGTCTTCTTCTTCAGCTGTCTTCAGGAACCTCCCATGCCCGATGACAATCAAGGGCCTGGCCCTAAGCGAAAGACAAAACAGACATGCAAAGCAACGTACGAACCTGTACGTAAGAAGGTAAGCAAGACAACCAAGAACATTATTTTCTGAGTACACACACACACACACACACACACACACACACACACACGCGCGCCTGATTCTTTTTAACACTCTTTTGTATGGCCCCCATCTACCTCTGCCCCCCCCCCCCCCCCTCCACGCCCTCTTCCCCTCCCTCTTTTTCTTATCTGTCATTTTCTTCTGTGAGGTCTCCATCCTCCCAACCCTTTCCACTATTTTTCTTCTTCTTCTTTTTTTCGGTTAGAAAACAACAGAAATAAAAATAAAAAAAGTACATACAGAAAGAGAAATGTCAAACGTGGCGTTTGACATTTCTCTTTCTGTATGTACTTTTTTCTGATTACCTTACTTCCTCGGCATTCAATAAAAGGAAGATATATAGGACAGAGAAAATTGTATTATATGAACAAATATGGCAGCATTTGGAAATGATGGTCGCTGCCAAGATTCTGGATACCACAGTATGTGTCTACAAATGAAGATCCTACACCAGAACATGATTGAAATACACACCTGAAAAAGGAACACGAAGCATCCTAAACATGTACTTTATGAACAGTTGTGGACAACTGAAACGTGTCTTTCACGCAAAAACCAAACATTGGAGACACTGGCCAAAAAAGTGTATAAGTAGATGAGAGGTGTATAGAGATGGGAATCATAACATACATATAAGAATTGAATAGATTGAATAGGTGATATGTAAACTCTTTCATAAACCTAGATGCCTTGCTCATTTTCATTTCTAACCATTACTTTTTGTTACTTCGTTTGTTGAGAGGAGAGAAGAGAGAGAGAGAGAGAGAGAGAGAGAGAGGAGAGAGAGAGAGAGAGAGAGAGAGAGGAGCATTGTGTTAATTCCAAAGAAAACAAAGTAATAAAAGACGTTGATCCGGTCTCTATTTAAAAACAAAGAAAGAAACGAAAAAGGTCTAGCCGATTAAACAAAACAATGAAAATTAGTAATCTTTGGAAGTTTTAATTTTTCTCCAATTAGAGATTATTTCCCAGGCGCTGTGTAATATTCCTAGAAGAGATAGTGTTATTTTCTCTTATGACAACTACATCCCCACATATTGTTTTTCTGCATTGTACTCAGCTCCGCTGATATCGGCATGAGGAAAGTCGGCCTCCCATTTTCACTGTATAAGTAGCAAACGATTCACTAGTACGCTCGTCAGGCTTTTTTGTTTTTCTTTATACCCTGGAAAAAAAAAACAACTACTAATTAACAAGCGTTCAAGTGCAATATTAACAGCGTCAAGATCTCTATGCAGGGCATCATAATCATTTTGCGCTCCTTCAGTACGACAATTAAAAAAAAAAAAATCTGAGAAAAGAAAATCGCTACAATCCTGTCAGCTATGACCAGAATGTAGCAGGTCTGCATCGCTTGCTTGTGACAAGATACTTGATTGACAAACACCCCCCCCCCCCCCAAAAAAAACAAAACAAACAAAACATGTTGATATTAAATTTGGCACTGTACAATTAGGAAAAGAAGAAAAATGCTGAAAAAGGGAAACAGAAGTTCTTATTACAGTTCATTAAAACATACCTTTTAATTATTAGCAAATGAAATGAAGCATAGGCGCATAGAAGGAATCAAAACTAGGGGAGAAAACTGCTTTTGAGAGTCCATGGAGTTAACAACGAATGTAGAGTCCATGTCAGAACTTGTCACCATTCACATGCAGTCTGTTCTTTTCCCCACACTGTGCATTTGGCATGAGCCCAGTCTCCAGACAGAACACGAGCACTGGCCCCGTTCTTGCCCCTGTTTCCTGGCTGACCAAGGCTACAGACAACAGTGCAGACTTCATCTTCCCTCCATGATTATGCTCTGTAGTCCAGTGTCTTATTTGTTTAGAATCTCCTTTTAACACTCTCTTGCCATGCAATGGAACCTAAGCAGACATACGAATGGTTTTAACCAGCACAGTCTCTCAGTCATTTGACCAACAACAAAAAATCTCATAATCATTCCGATATCTTCTCGGCGCATTATCATGGAAAAAAAACCTGTATGCCTTATATGGGACATGGAGAGGCCCACCCTTACAGGTCGCCTCGGCTTCAATGGCTAAACTGTGCAGTGGATATGTTCTGATGAACTGTGCAGTGGATATGTTCTGATGAACTGTGCAGTGGATATGTTCTGATGAACTGTGCAGTGGATATGTTCTGATAGGATTGATACGTTGACAGATATTACATGCAGCTTTCCTTTCTTGGGGAGGGGGAGGGGATGAGAGATTTGGGGGCCGGTGGTAAGTGGGTGAGACAGTTTCCACAATTATACGCATAGAGCAAAATCGTATCTTTCCAAAACTATCTTGGTGATAAGGGTCTTACTTATAGCTGTGCATGTCTGATACATTTATTACCAACCCAGAGACGTTTATATGCAATTTACTTTTGATGATCAAAATCAGGGTTTCTTTTTTTTTTCCCTAAGGTTCTCCTCAGCAGTCTGCAACACGCCATGTTTCCCATACAAGAGGGAGGTGATCATGTAGCTACGCCATGTGACCCAAATGAACGAACACCTCAAAGCCTACCACTACGAGCCTGCTGATGTGACTTACCTCAGGGGCTGATTAGCAATGACTGAACACCTCAAAGCCTACCACTACGAGCCTGGTGATCTGACTTACCTCAGGGGCTGATTAGCAATGAATGAACACCTCAAAGCCTTCAACTACAAGCCTGGTGATCTGACTTACCTCAGGGGCTGATTAGCAATGATTGAACACCTCAAAGCCTTCCACTACGAGCCTGGTGATCTGACTTACCTCAGGGGCTGATTAGCAATGACTGAACACCTCAAAGCCTTCAACCACGATCCTGGTGATCTGACTTACCTCAGGGGCTGATTAGCAATGACTGAACACCTCAAAGCCTTCAACTACAAGCCTGGTGATCTGACTTACCTCAGGGGCTGATTAGCAATGACTGAACACCTCAAAGCCTTCAACCACCGATCCTGGTGATCTGACTTACCTCAGGGGCTGATTAGCAATGACTGAACACCTCAAAGCCTTCAACTACAAGCCTGGTGATCTGACTTACCTCAGGGGCTGATTAGCAATGACTGAACACCTCAAAGCCTTCAACCACGATCCTGGTGATCTGACTTACCTCAGGGGCTGATTAGCAATGACTGAACACCTCAAAGCCTTCAACTACAAGCCTGGTGATCTGACTTACCTCAGGGGCCGATAAGCCCCAGACTTCCCTGCTACTTTTGTTGACTCTCGTTCTGACAGAAATTGAGACCACATTGCACAGGTATATGAATGAACGTTCCACATGCCTCATGTACTCTCCCATCCAATGTCCTGGGATCGGTGCTGATTGTAGTAATTGATCTTCAGCACTTTGTGATGGGTAAATGATGGAAGAGCACATTGCCGCAAAAGAAATCGACCATACATCTTTCTCGCTGTTTCTGCTGTTTACGGAAAACCGCATCTGCGCCGGAAACACTGAGTCAGAGTTCAAGGTTACGGTAAAGGTCAAGCAGTTTACAGTAACGTCTGAACAGAGAAAACCGCCCTGCTTGTGTGAAAAGAATGTTTTTAGATGTGAAAAAGGAAGAATTTTGTCTCTCGATTTGGAATGAATAAATTTGCCCAGTGCCGTTTGCCTACATGAATAACGGAAATATGCATGACTTGTGGACTCTCTATGTTCCTACATTGTTGCTAGGGGGTTAGGGTGGGTGGGGGTGGAGGCGGGGATTAGGGAGTGAGAAACCTGACAGACGACAGAAAAAGAAAGGTCATGTCTGTCGATTGTGCTTGCACATAGAAACAACCAAACAGTGGATCTGTCTCAGAGCCGGGTACAATATACATCAAGGGATGAACTGTGTAGTGCATACGTTTTAAATGAGACCTGACCCTATGACAGATGGTACATGCAACTTGGAGTTCATTAGAGAATGTATAGCGTTTGGCCCTAATTTGTAACTCTGGCCTCGGACCTTATATTTCCTTCTGTTGATAATGGCTGCACACCAAAGATTAATGCGCCAAGGCCTTGCTTAAGGAATCAAGTATTTATAGACTGGCGCAACTGGATTGTTTTGAGATTTTTTTGTTGTGTCTGAAAGTTCATTCTCCTCATTTTCTTTCATATGGCTAAGAAGGTACAAGCCAGGTAGATCTGGTTCCAAGCAGACAGATTAAAATCAAAAGAACGGGGGATTATTTTGGGCTGTTGGAGCTGGCGCAAAGATAGGGTCACAAACTGATCAGAAACAGAGTTTAATATTAAATGCTGGCTCAAATTTATGGAAAGCCTCAAAACGCTTACACGGATGATAATTATAGTGTTTAGGGCACCAGTAGCAGGCAGTAAAGGCAACTGAACGCAGTGTGTGACTGTGTGGGCAGCGCGATGCGTTGCCCCTGTGAACAACCTTCACTACTGCTGCAGCAAGCAAGCAGTCCCCCAGTACTGATCTGCCGCCTACTACACCACCTCCCGACCGACTTTCTCTCACCTTCGTCTTCTGCTCTGACTGCTGTTGGCACGGGAAAGACACGGAACTGTGCAGGTTGTGTAACAAGCAGCCTGTTTACCAAAGGGTCTGCCAGCATACAACATTCCGCAGGGAGAGAGGAGAGAGAGAGAGAGAGAGAGAGAGAGAGAGAGAGAGAGAGAGAGAGAGAGAGCGAGAGAGCGAGAGAGACGTGGCGAGATATCAGGTTGCAGACCAACTCGTGTGTGCTCGTTGACGGGTAGAATATTTGCTTTGTTTTGTTTTATTGGTTTTTGTTTGTTTGTTTGTTTGTTTGTTTTGCTGCTTTTTTTTTTTTTTTTTTTTTGCTGTTGTTGTTTGTTGGCCTTTTCAGTTTTGAGGTATGACTCTAGAATCATGGCGTGATGTAGTGATCACACACACACAACACACACACACACACAACACACACACACACACACACACACACACACACACACGCACGCACACACACGCACTCTCTCTCTCTCTCTTTCATCACGTTTACATAGAATGGTGTGTGTGTGTGTGTGTGTGTGTGTGTGTGTGTGTGTGTGTGTGTGTGTGCACGCGCACTTTCGTATGTGCGTGAGTGCGTGTGTGTGCGTGCGTGCGTGCGTGCGTGTGTGTGTGTGTGTGTGCGTGCGTGCGCGTGTGCGTGTGTGTGTGTGTGTGTGTGATGTTTCGTTTCTGTGATGTTTCGTTTCTTTACTACTCTCAACAGGCGAGGTTACTGTGTGTCAAAACTCCGCGAAGGTTAGAGAACAGAGAATATTTCTGTTGATTACACCCCCGTGGATATTGAGCAAGACATTCCTTTTGGACCCCGAGTCCTTCAATACAACACTGATCTCTTGTGCATCGAAGATCAGGTTACAGGTTCAAATCCCTTTGCCTAATACACAAAGAGGTAGTGAATTCGCAGAGGTTCACCTAGTCCAGGCCACTGTATCACGGAAGGCAGAGAGCTCTGTCCTCTATTTCCGCCGCCTCACATCCGCTGAACTGAATCAGGTACCCGTTTACTGCTGGGTGGACAGGGATGGTTTTCAAACTGTAAAAATTCGACCCGACGAATAATTTGAACTAACGGTCTTCAGCGCCGCTGTCGAACGCTCGAATCACTTCACCACAGAGCCTTCGTAGCGGGGGTTCTATGTTGCAGAATTAACCAGAATTGTGCACTTCGTGCAACAAGCACAATACTTTGGTATATTGTTCTTTACAATGTTATAATTGATTTCAGATTTGAAGCCACTTCAAAATCGTTTTTTATTTTGAGAGAAAAAAAAAAAAAAGAGCCAAAATTGCAGACGATTTTCTAGCGCGAGGTGCCCGCAGTGAATATTATCAAGCAAAATGAATGTAAGCTAAAATTATTTTCCAATGATAACACGTTGGACGATGATATATCGTGTATGAAAATACATATGTTTATCCAAAACTTTGCCGGCCTTATTTTGTTTCCTTAATGTTTCATAACTTCATAGACCCGAAGCGGGAAAATCAAAATGGCCGCTTCCGATCGCGTGTCCGTAGTTTGCAGTGAAAACTACGTCTTTAGAAGTGAATGCATGCGTGCCTGCGTACGTGCTCGCGCGCGTGTGTGTGCGTGTGCGTGCCTGCGCGCACACGTGTGTGTGTGTGTGTGTGTGTGTGTGTATGTGTGTTGTGTGTGTTGTGTAATGGGAAAAAGGAAAATTCAGTGTCCAATCCCATTTCACCTCGAGGAAAAAGAGAGGCAGATAGTGGGAAAAGACAAACAGAAGCTGAGAGAGAGAGTGGTAGATGAGTCGTATGTCTGGAAGGGGGCACTTGACAGTGTGTAAAAGAAAGTGAGCGAGTGGTAGATGAGAAGTCTTATTCTTGGAAGAGGGCACTTGAGGGTGTGTATGAGGGGGAAAAAAATATACATATATATATATATATATATATATAAATGCATATAGATTGTTCACATGTGTATGTGTCTATGAGTATGCATACCTGGATGGTGGAGATTGTGTTTGGGGTATATATATATATATATAATATATATATATATATTACGCTCTACATGTGATGTTATAGATGTGCTATATATGTACATGGGGTGTGCATAAGAATAAGGTGGGATGGGGGAAGGGGTATAGAGAGAAAGGGATGGAGGAGAGGTGGGAAAGGAATAGAGTTGGAATGATTCAAACTAATCCATCAATGATCAATCATTTTCCTTTTTCCACCCCCAACAGGCATTATCACACCAAATGTACCACATTATCTCACTTATGACAATGATCATCATCCTGTAGTACTGTAGATCTCATGATAATGATCATCATCCATCAGTCATAGATCATTTCCTCTATTCCCCCCAACTGGCATTAACATACTAAGGCTAGTACACTATTCCACTTTTGTAAATGACCATCATCCCACACTACTGTGAATCACACTCACACCATGACAATAATCATCATCCATCAATCATTGTTTACCTACTTCATTCCCCCAACCGGCATTATTACACCAATGCCACAACATTATCCAACTTATATAACAATGATCATCATCCTACAGTACTGTTGATCTCGAATGATCCATGATCATCACCCATCAGTCATCCACCCCTCCCCCCCACCCACCCTCTTCCTGAACCAGCAGTATTATACTAATGCCACCACATTATTTCACTTACCACAATGACCATCATCCTACAGTATCTCACTTATGACAATGATCATCACCCACCAGTCATTGATATCTTCCTTTGTTCCCCCAACTGGCACTATTGTACCAGTGCTACATTATTCCACCTACATGACAATGAGCCTCACCCTATAGTACTGCTGATCCCAAATGTTCACCATCCATCAGTCACTGAAAATACTGTCATCCAGTGATCACCTTCATGCTGCAATATATATGGCAATGAGGAAGCTGACCATTTGGCAAAGGAAGGAGAACAGCAGCCCCAACTAAAACAGGAAGTCTCCTTTGAAAAAATCAAAAGTATTATCAAGGAGAACCAAAAGGGCAGATGGCTTGAGCAGCACCCTACTTCAACAAGAGGGATGGACACTACCGGATGCCCAGATCAGACCTCTGTGTGTGTGTGTGTGTGTGTGTGTGTGTGTGTGTGTGTGTGTGTGTGTGTGTGTGTGTGTGTGTGATAGCGTTGATTTACAACGGTCACTCTTCATCAATCATTGATCATTTCCAATTTTCTGCTCAATTGGCATTATCATACCAATGCTATCATGTTATTTCACTCATGACAATGATCAACATCCTATAGCATTGTTTATCCTACTTATGACAATGATCATCATCAGTTAAAAAAAAAAATATATTATATATATATATTGTGTGTGTGTGTGTGTGTGTGTGTGTGTGTGTGTGTGTTTTGTGTGTGTGTGTGTGTGTGTGAAAACTCCCCACAATTAGTCTCTTTTGACCATAATTCACCCATAATACCCTCCCCTCTCTTCCCCCCTTCACAACCCCCCCCCCCCCTTTTTTTTTCCCCAACAACACTACTTGCATGAATTTCTCACCCCCACCCACCCCACCCCCACACCCACGCATACGTTTGTGTGGGAGGAGAGATATGAACTCTTTCTCTCTCTCTCCCTCTTTACCCTCTTCCACCCCCCTTCCTTCCATATTCTGCCCCCCCCCCTCCCTTTTTTCCCTCTCCTAACGTCTTACCACCCATTGATCATCATTACTATCATTACCCACACCTCCACATACCGCCACCCACCCCACCCCCACCCCACGCATACGTTTGTGTGGGAGGAGAGATATGAACTCTTTCTCTCTCTCTCACTCTTTACCCTCTTCCACACCCCCCCCCCCTCCCCTTCCATATTCTGCCCCCCCCCCCCTTTTTTTTTCCCCTCTCCTAACGTCTTACCACCCATTGATCATCATTACTATCATTACCCACACCCCCACATACAACTACCCACACATAACTATACTGTGCACAAAAAGAAACGCATATTTTTATTTCAGTCATTTCACGCCTCAATTTAGCATTCAAAATATTACAACCACAGAAGAAATAAGACATCAATCTACTGTTATGTCTATTCATTATGTCTGGCTATTCACACTGGACAGAGTTCCCTGCTATACGTGCATGTTTCTGTCAAAATTTTCCTTAATATTTTCAGCGAAAAAATATGCGTTTCTTTTTGTGCACAGTATACTATCATCACCATCACCACCCATTAAAATTGTTCATTTATTTATTTATTAATTTATGTCTTTTATATTCTTTATTTACTTATTTTATTTTATTTCATTTATTTAGTTATTTATTCATTTATTTATTATTATGATTTTTATTTATTTATTTATTTATTTATTTTACTTATTTGGTGGTATGGGTGAAAATGAATGTACAGCATACGACTCCCCTTTTTTGCTGGCGGCCATCTTGGAAATTGCTCAAATACACAAATTTCCCTTTTTTAAAATAGACCTGTATCTGGTTATGTTCAAGGCATGAAATTGTCCTTCTCAGCCAGATTTGGTGTTTGTAGCATTAAATGAACAATTATGCAAAGTATATTCCATTTTTTGTGTCGGCCATTTTGAAAAATGCCCCCAAAACACGTTTATACAAATTTTTCATGGTGGCTCTAAATCAGGTTTTGTTCAGGACATAAAACTGGCCATCTCTGCCAGATTTGGTGCTTGTTGCATGAAGTGCATGATTTTTCGACATAGACCCCCCGCTATCGGAGAATAAATGGATTATAAACGGTTAGAAGTTGTATCAGCCATAAAAGGAGAGCCTTCACTGCAGCACGCTATTGGGCCGCCCATAAATGGATAATGGGTTCTGTTGACTTTTCTCACAAACTGGGTTCGCTTGAGTTTTCGCACAAACTGGGTTCTCTTGACTTTTCTCACGAACTGGGTTCTCTTGACTTTTCTCACAAACTGGGTTCTCTTGACTTTTCTCACAAACTGGGTTCTCTTCAGTTTTCTCACAAACTGGGTTCGCTTGAGTTTTCGCACAAACTAGGTTCTCTTGATTTTTCTCACAAACTGGGTTCTCTTGACTTTTCTTACAAACTGGGTTCGCTTGAGTTTTCGCACAAACTGGGTTCTCTTGACTTTTCTCACAAACTGGGTTCTCTTCAGTTTTCTCACAAACTGGGTTCTCTTGACTTTTCTTACAAACTGGGTTCTTTTCAGTTTTCTCACAACTGGGTTCTCTTCAGTTGTTTTTTTTACAACCTGGGTTCTCTTGACTTGTCTCACAAACTGGGTTCTCTTCAGTTTTCTCACGAACTGGGTTCTCTTGAGTTTTTTTCTGACAAACTGGGTTCTTTTGAATTTTCTCTTCGCTTGTCATGCTTTCAAAGCCCCTGGAAGTACTTTCAGTCCCTGTAACACAAAGTTTTCACCCACCGGTACAACGCCAAACTGACTCAGCAGCAGCGCAGCGTCTCCTCTGGTGGATTGCTTTGCTTAACGACTTCACATTGATTGCTTTCTGCGATCATTGCTGGGCGGACAGAACATTCTGTGTATATGGGCCGCAACAGGCAGCGTGCAAATGCCGAAAGAAGAAAGGGGAGAAAGAGAGAGAGGAGAGAGAGAGAGAGAGAGAGAGAGAGAGAGAGAGGAGGGGAGAGGAGG
>CM065723.1:49868177-49873177 GCA_033310375.1 Conus canariensis | reverse complement strand
ACTACTTGCCTGTAACAGAAATCAATTTTCCTGAATGAAACCAGCAACTCCTGATCAACTCGCTTTAAAGTGGACAGTAAAGGTTCTGTGTTCTCTAAATCATATGTATTTGTTTTCACTCAGATACGCTGAAATTGTTCCCATTCTAAACACATGTCATTTGGTTGGAACTGAACGCATCTATCGTGGACCGTGACGAGGCAGAAAAGGGGGCGTGCCGCAGGCACAGGGATGAACTAACTGCACGTGCCACGCGACCCGCGTCTTCCGGTCACATGACTGTGCGCAGTGTTACCTGGGTCTGTCATACGGATGACTCAGCTTATGAAGGAAATGAGTCAACCTCAGCTGGCATTTAAGATTTGTGAGAGGAAAAAAAAAAGAGAGAGAGAGAGAAAGAAAGTTTAAAAAACAAGAAAGAGAAGACAGAAAGTAAGAAAATCTCAAAACGAATATGGAACATCGAAGAAATAAAACTCAAGATGGTTTCAGATCAGGAAACGCTATCAACATTCTTGTCACTAAGGGTATTTTGTGGAAGAAAATGAGTGCAGTAAACAGTGGTAAGCCTAAATGTTCATTTCGTGTGACAGAGAAAGTTTCAATAACAACACTCACTTACTCTACTGCGAGCTCGGCCAAAGAGAGAACAATAAGATTCGATTTCTAAGCTTTGTCTTGTGCAAAACGTATTCAATCATTTCCTCCCTGGCATCGGTGCTGCCTGATTAAAACATACATGCATCAAATGTCTTTGCCTCAGCGAGTTAGCTAACATCTTGAGGCAGAGATAGCAATTTCCATCCGTTCACCTGTTCCTTGGTGGCATTCGTTCTGAAAGGATTTGGCTGATCCACAGACAAGGAAATACGAACTGATCATAGTTTCCAAGATTGTCCCCCCCCCCCCCCACCCCAACACACAACGGCCGTCCTTTCAGATCAGTCTAAAATGCCTCCAACACTTAACAATCACTACTAACACAGAATTCGGTTCCGAAAATAAGCCTTGCCTATTGTTTAGAATGGACCGACTCATTATATAAAGTTGTTTTTCCAGATACGGTTGAAACACATGCGAAAGTTTATAATTTGAGGGGAAAAATCGTGAAAACATGCCAAGTGTGTGTACCTTGCAACTTGAGTTTCTGTCTTGAAGCAGTTGGGTGCTAATGAAACAATCATGGACACTATGACAACTGCCTAGACAGGAAATGACACTGATGACGTATGAAGAGTTCAAAGTGAAAAGTGACTGACTGTACACTGCAGAGTTGACAACAAATCAGTAGGGGGTGATCCTGCATTGTCCAGACAGCCCTGTTGGAATGATGGAACTTTCAACTCCGTAAAATAAATACAATGCGTTCTATACTGCCAGAAAGTACACTACCTTGACACGTGGTTTACGACAGATGTACCACGTGTGTTGCAGTGAATATACTGTTAAACTGAACGTCCACAAAACAAAAAACAAACTTGCTTACAAAATCATGAGTTTCACCGTAGCGACATTCTATGCCCTGGTCAGTTACTGATGAGTTTCAAAGAAATGAACCCTTTGTTTTGCAAGTTCTAAAGCGACTGAAACAAACACGGTATAGTTTTAAGTTTGGTCTACAACGATAGTAAAACTATGCACATCATGGGCCAAACCGATGTCATACAAAGGAAGATTGCGTTTCCACCTGTCCTTCCTGCACCTATCGCAGGGACAAAGTCCACCAAATGGATTGGCAAGTAACGTAAATACGCACTGTTCTATTATGTGCAAATACATATTATTTCTCTCTTTTTTTCTTTTCAACAAATAGACATAGCACCAGAAAACAAACAAACGATAAGGACTGTGGCATGTACAGTGGAAAATCAACGATACATAATCAGATAACATTTTTTTAATTCAGCTTTTCTGTGATAAGCCTCACCAGCACCTCCCAGAGCCAGCAATCCTCAGCCACTGACACGGATGGGCTGGCAGGTGACACGCTCAGATTCACTTCTAATTCACTGACAGACCTCATCTCCAACCATACTGCATGCTCTTACGTTTTCGTACCAGAATGTTTCGGTCAGAGAATGTGGTATTATTAGAAACCAGGAGAACAACGAAAGTGGAGGACGGGGAGGGGGGAGGGGGGAGCGAGAAGAAGGGATAGGGTAGAGAAGGGGCAAGAGCGAAGAGGAGGGGGTTGGGACAGGGGGGTGGTGGTGGATGAGATGCACAAAGACCGAAAACAATACTATGCCCATCTGGTGACAAGGTTTTCACTCAGAAGACTTTCCAATACTGTCGCCAGCAATGATGTGGCCGAACTTGTATGTATGCTAAGACAACTTTTTGTCTCCGATTATATACAGGTGTTCCCAAAGCATTGCATTATGTACACCAGAACAGAGAAATTAAAATAAAATGATTGACACACACTCATACAGAGAGAGAGAGAGAGAGAGAGAGAGAGAGAGAGAGAGAGAGAGAGAGAGAGAGAGAGAGAGAGAGAGGGAGAGAGAATTGCATTGTTCAGAATGATCGGCCGTCCGTCTGTGTCAACATCTACAACAGCGTCCGATCCTGTGGCACCGGTTCTACATAAAGCCATATTCCACTTCCATACTATGCCGCAGAGTCAAAGCTTGTGTTCTGTTGAAACTCGCAGACATTGAACAGTCAAGAATTTGGCCTGAAACAGATCGGCATGATCCCTAAAAACACCAAGGTACCTCGATAAGACTCGGCAACACAATAATTCATAAATTAGGCAAATGGGATGTTGATTACAGAAACTTGCGAACTCATAAGGTTCGATTCAAAATAGAGTTTCATAACCCTGAAACATTTCATATAACGAACTGTCACGCCCACTTCACAAGCACGCTGCTATGCACGCGTGCAAATTACTCACTGGATGTCTGGTGTTAAAGCTAAGACATATCTCCAGTCACCCGCTAAACAAACAAAATTTGCAGACTCACAGGATTATATAACTAAGCAAAGAAATTAATAATAAATACACACACGCAAAAAAAAAAAGAAGCAGACTCACAGGATGATATAACTAAGCAAATAAATAAATAAATTCATAGTAAATAAACACACGCAAAAAAAAAACAAAAAAAAAAAACAACCAAACAAACAAAACAAGAAGTTGACGATAGTACGTGTATGGCTATCTATCTCTTTGCTTCAAACAAAACTTCCACATGAACAGACCTCATAATGGACCGGAGGCGAGTGCCTGAATACAGGGGGGAAAGGAAAGGGGCAAAAAAGTGTTTGGGGAGCGAAAAGCAAGACAGGATGAAGGGGGGGGGGGGGGGGTGCGAGAAAAGGAGGAGGAGGAGGAGGAGGAGGAGGAGGAGGAGGAACGGAAAGGGAGTGAGAAGATAACGCAGCATCGTTTTAATGACCTCGATCTGAGCAACATGCAGTTCATCATACATAATCATTATAAGGAATGCATCATTTTGATTGAATCCGACAGGTTTTTTTTTGTTTTTTTTTTGTTCTGTTTTAACCCCATGTCTACACGGTTTGTTCCTCTAACCTTATGCCACTGGCTACTGCTGTCTTGACCACCAACAGGACCAGTCCAGGCGTAGTGGTGTTTTCGGCTGCCTAATAACGCTATATCACTCCTGACACTTCCACTGAACACACACACACACACACACACACACACACACACACACACACACACACACACTTGTGACATAAACGTAATCTAAACAACATTTGAAAAAGAAGGGGGAAAACAAAAAGTACATGGCATGCCAATCGTAACTTGGACATCCTGCATGAGCACCTTGTTGAAATATCATGAATCACGTCATTCTCTGTTCAGTGACGTCACCGCACAGTGATGTCATGCCGACCGTCAAGGGGTGCAGCGCGTCAATGAAGTCGTTGATGAAGGAGAGGGGCTGTCGTCCCTCAGAAGATTCCTGAGAAGTCAAAATGCACTAGAATGAAAATAAAACTTTTTTTTTTCCAAAAAGTTTCTTGCAAAATTGGGGTCAGAGATCTCACAAGAAAAAAAAACAAACAAACAAACAAAAAAAAAAAACAACCTCTCCCTCACACAACCTGCTCATAGTCTCGAGCTTGATAGTTTCTTGTTCCGTTCAGTTCTTCAAGAATTGCATCAGGCAAGGTCGTGCGTGGAACCACACTCCAGTCAGTCAGATCAACCAGGTCCACAGAAAGGCTGTTGATCCGCGCTGAAGAACTTTGATGAGGCTGCACAATGTTTGTTCTTGACAGGAATCCTGTGACCACTGGCGACAGACGACACCAAGAGGGGGTGGGGGGGGGGGGGGGGGCGAGGGTGGAAATCCCTTGTGTCCGCGTGCACAGCAGAACTATGATCGTTTTCCGGAAACGTGTCATGGCCATTGTTTCGATCGTTTTATTCTGCATCAACGCTTCTTTTGAACGGTGGGGGGAAGGGGGGGGGGGGGGGGATATGAATGTCATGCACCACCTGCAACTCTTAGACTGACCAGAAATTTTTAGTTCACATCACCATGACGTCAATCGGTACCTCTGTCAACCCCTGAGTCTCTTTCTTTGGACAGGGAGGGAGAGAAGAAGGGGTGGAGGGTGGGAGGGAGGTGAACGGGATCATCCAGAAAACAAATCAACAATGCTATCGCTGAAGAGTGTTTCTACCGATGTTGTGAAGTCGCCCCTTTCCTCCTTCTTTTCTCTCTCTCCCCCCCCCCCCCCCCCCCCCCCCCCCCCCCCCCCCCCCGCTCAAAATAAGCAATGCTGAAGAAGACCTCCCATGGCCAGAGGGTCTGGTAGGTAGGTGGACTCGTGGTGGCGAAGAAGACATCCATTGGTGGGTTCGTGATCGGAGGTCAGGTCTTGGGGGATACAAAAAAAAAAAAAAAAAAAAAAGCACGTCCTGAAATGGGTAAAGAGAGATCGGCCGACAAATGTCAGTGCAGGCGGGGAGAGGGAAAGGGGGAGAAGGGGGAGGGGGTGGGGGAAGGGGGAGG
>CM065723.1:49858177-49865677 GCA_033310375.1 Conus canariensis | reverse complement strand
GGCGCGCGCGCGCACTTTGTTCCGCGCGGAGAGAGAGACTTTGGTCATGGTCACAGGTAATAATTTGTTTTCGAGAGAAGGATGAAGGTCGTTTGTTGGTTTGTTTTTCTTTTCTTTCTTTCTTTCTTTTTTATTTCAGAATTTGTTTCAAAACGGAGTGACAGAGGGCGGAAAATAAAGCAAAATTTAGAAAGCAAGAGGGTTAGTTACCGCCAAGGACATAGACAAACAAAGTACAGGACAAAAGACAATGCATTTCGACCTCTTGGGTCTTCTTCAGGCAAAAACAAATAACATTTAGGACAGTGAAAACGAAGAACGAGAAACCATGCACTTATCTTCTCACATTCGGCGCAAAATCAAAACGTTCAGAATTTGCTTGCCATCTTTCCATCAGTCTGCACACAAGTCTGACTGAGCTAGCTGCTTTTTTGTTGCCCTTCGCAAGGAGTTCAGAAGCAGAATCCAATATTTTTTCCAATATCTGATTACCTGCCCCCCATCCCCACACCCCCTCCCCCCCCTCCCCCCCATCCCCTTCCTCCTCCCCACACCCCTTTCTCTCTTCAAACAGGGAAAGTCATGAAATAAAAAAAACTTGACTGTACAACTCCTAATCGTCTCTGTTCCAAAACTACGTCTTTCTCACCCTCACCAGATAAGACAGAATCAATGATGTAGAACTTCTCCCAAATCCGTCGTCCTCATTAAGGTACGCCCTTCTCTGCCCTGCCCGTCACACCTCGCCCTCCCCCCCCCCCTCTCTCTCTCTCTCTCTCTCCCCCCCCCCTTCCATTCCTACTCCCTTCGTTCCTGCCTCTCAGTACACCAAGGACTACATGGAGAACATCCTCCAACTGTTTCAAAAGTTGATCTTCAAAGGAAGTAATAGATAAAAAATCATCTAAAACTAACTCTATCTCTCTCTCTCCCCCTCTCTGTACGTGTGTGTGTGTGTGTGTGTGTGTGTGTGTGTGTGTGTGTGTGTGTGTGCGTGTGCGTGTGCTTGTGTGTGTGTGTGTGTGTGTGTGTGTGTGTGTGTGTGTGTGTGTGTGTGTCCAGTTGATCCCACTCCAACTCCACGTATGTTGAACATTCAATGGAGAAAAAAAAGAAAACAAAGAGAAAAAAAAAAAAAACAGCAAGGCCATGTGTCGCTAACAATCGGAGCATGACGAAGTCTGACCCCCCCCCCTTCCCACCCACCCCCACCCCCCACCCAAACTAGGAAGACTACCGCCATCCTTCATTTAGTGATGACTAATACCGCCTGTGTCGCTCCCCCCCCCCTCCCCTCGCCTCCCCTTCCCTCCCCATCCCCTTCCTCCTAATTCTCGTTTTAACTATCACGACTGTCTCCTTGGTTTTATAGTACTGTTGTGTCTTTCTTACTCATCCTTTGCTTCTTTCCTCCTTTGTTCGCCAGTCGCCGCTAGAAAATTGATTTTTACTAAAGTTTAAAACTCCACCCATTCGCACGTTGACGCGCATGCGCAGGCGCGCGCCCGCACGCACACACACACACACACACACACACACACACACACACACACACACACACACACACACACGGACGCGCGTGCACGCACAAACTAACCGATTTCATCATGGTTGATACTTCACAAATCCCTCCCCCTCCCCCCCCCCTCTCTCTCTCTCTCTCACACACACACACACACACACACACAAACACGCGCCCGCACGAGCGCGGGCGGTCCCGAACGCACGCACACCTGTCCTTTTTCTTTGTCTGTGATCTGACGCCGTACACCCTAAACCCCCCACCACCCCTGCCCTCACCCCTCCCACGACCTTCCTTCTCTTCCCCCCCCCCACCTTTCCCCCGCCCCCTTCCTTTCTGCTGTCCCCTCCACGCACGCACGCACGCACGCGCGCGCGCACACACACACACACACACTCGCACACACGGACGCACGCACGCACGCGCACACACACACACACACACACACACACACACACACACACACACACACGAACTGACAAAGAGGACAGGGTGGAACAGACAGACAGAGAGACAGACAGGCAGAAAGACAGACATCCCCTCCATCACAACAGAGTGCCGCCCGCTGCCTGCTGCCTCTTGTTCGCAAGACAGGTGCGTTGCCTTGGAAACGGGAGACAGCCACGTGTTGAGGATGACTCATCACCTTCAAGGTGGAGGTGGGTTCTTTTTTTTGTTGTTGTTGTTTCCCTTCCCTTCTTCTACCTGTTCTGGGCGGGGTGGGGCGCCACAACGAACTGAGGGGTGGGTAGGGGGACGCCACGACGTGTATATGCCAAGACCTCATGCAGTCACGCTCACGTGCTGACTGTGCAAACGTATGGTTCCCCCCTTCTCTCTCTCTGTCTCTCTCTGATCATACGGAGGACGTGGGTGGATGGGGGGAGGGGGGGGGGACGTGTGTGGGGGGGGGGGGGGGGGAGACATCTATCTCATGCATTCTCTCTTTCACACAAGTACCTTGTATTGATCTAGAAAAAGACGAGAGAGAGAGAGGGAGAGAGACGAGAGAGAGAGAGCGAGAGATAGAGAGAGAGAGAGAGAGAGAGAGAGAGAAGGAATGGGGGTGAAGGTGAGGGGAGGGGGTTGGAGGGAGTCGATCTCACACACACACACACACACCACACACACACACACACACACACACACACACAACATCTTTTTTCTACACAGTTCCTTCGCGAAGTCCAAGGGCACAAACGATCAGACTCGGGCGATTCCATCTTATCCCTTCCCCATCAAAACAAACAAATCCACAAAAAAAGGAAAAAAAAAAAGGTTCATCTGATCTCAAATCTCAAAATTTATTTTTCTTACTTTTCCACTGCATATATTTGACATTCAGCCTTCGTCCAAAGCAGCGCTCTCTTTTTTTATTTTTATTATTTTTTTTTTTTTGCTTTCCAGTTAGCGCAGTCGGTCTCTCGTTCCCAGACAACTGTGTTTATATGTTTTTCATTTGCAGGCAATAAGTGAATGGCTGCTTCTCCTTTCCTTCCTGCATGACTCAGTTCCTGCAGCGTTCAGTGAAGTGTCCACACCCAGGTGAAGTGAGGAGACACGGGAGATAACCGCCCCAGGAGACTGGCGACAGAGGGAGCTATCTAACGGTGCACCTACGTCACCACAACGGCTGCACACGCAAAGATGGCCGCGCAGCAAAATTGGACGTTTCTTTTTGATGGGCTTCAGTGGGCTCCTTCTTCTTCTGCGGCCGATTTTTGTTTGTTTGTTATTTGGTTGCGTCAGATCTTCAATCCTGTCGCCATGATAAACCCCACAGTCTTCTCGAGGTCTTGACGGCCGCCCCAAAGATGCATCTGCAGTTCTGCACCCTCTGGCCAGGTTCGACGCCGTAGAACATCATTGGTTGGACGGTGTTGGAGGATGTGTAGTGGGGTTCGAACTCGAACTCACACGAGACAGTGCTGGAGGATGTGTAGTGGGGTTCGAACTCGAACTCAAAATGTCTGACCGTGATGATGACATTGGTGCTCTGTACCGCGAAGCCAACTAGAGCAGACCGCCTTTACCTTGTGGTTCTTGCCGGCAAGTTGTTGGGAGGACCAAAGTGAGGTAGGGAGTGGCGTGATGACGACTCAAGGTCCGACGCTCTCAGCTCCCTCAGAGCCTTTACACAAGTCTGGCCTTAAAGCTCACCTCTTCTGCACTGTCCGCACAGGCTGAGGAAATTAAAAATCCCACGACTTTTTCCGAGCCAGTTTAGAGAAAATTCCATGACAGCTGAAGTGGCCATTTTTACAGCCAGAGCGCATTCCTGCCCGCTATCGAAACGGCCGTTTCAGCGACGCCTGGTTAGCGGTTCAATGTTCACATGAGTTTAGCACAATGACAAACAAGCGCCCATGCCCAAGCATTTGCGTTTCTCGGAGGCTTTATTTGATTAATTCCATTCTTTTTCCATGACTTGGACGATCATTCCATGACTCTTCACTCCGGGAATATAATCACCCCTTTAAAAAAAAAAAAAAAAAATTCCATGACTTTCATTAATTTGACCCGGAAAAACCCTCCTGCACCATAGTATGTATCTATGAACGTACAGTCTGTTGGGTTTTTTTTTTTCTGGTGTGCATATGATATTGTATAACACTTAGAGAATGTGTTATCTGGAATATTGCGCGTATACATGTATCTTTGTTTTTGAAAACAGCACATTCAGCCATTTTTCCCATTACCATTACGATCATCATTACTAAGGTCAAGCGGGGAGGTGGTGGATAAGGACGGCGGGTGAGGGAGGGAGGGAAGGAAAGCGAACCCAAAATGGTTGAAAAAAAAAAAAAAACACCAACAAAATTAATGCACCCAATCCTGACACACGAAACCCCATAAACACAGGCCACAAAATCTCTTCAGGCGATGATTCACGTCCGTGTGTGTGTGTGTGTGTGTGTGTGTGTGTGTGTGTGTGTGTGTGTGTGTGTGTTATTTTGTTTGTTTGTTTTGGGGGGGGGTGTGTGTATGTGTGTGTGTGGTGGTGGCAGTCATATTCATGCGCATTACTGTGTTACTACCGTGAAGAACGTATGCATATACATCAAAAACTGGAGTTACGACCTGTACTTGTAGGCATGCCCCCGTGCGTCAGACCTAAGTCACCAAACTTTACGGGGCGTGTCAGCGACGCCTGATATGCGGTTACTAGCTTTGCTCCCGATTCTCCTCATTTGTCTGGTAAACTACACACGTGCTGAAGTCACGCACGCATCACTCTTACCTCCCCTCCTCCCTCCCCTCCCTTATCCCCACTTTCTCCTCTCCCTCCCCCCCCCCAACCCCCACTCTCCCGACCCCATTGTTTCAATATGAGTTCGTTATTTACATAATATACGTCGCTTTCTTTCGGAGACCTGCTTCAGTCTGTAGTGTTTATTTTGTTGTCGTTGTCGTTGTTGTGGTTGTTGTTGTTCAGAGTCAAGGAGGAGACAAAGCGAATAATGAGGGGAGGGGATGAGAAAACAAAGAAAGAAGTATGTCACCATTCAACCTTCGGAAGAAAAACAAAAAAATAAAAGCCATGTGTACTCAT
The DNA here is from genome assembly GCA_033310375.1 of Conus canariensis. NCBI lineage: Eukaryota > Metazoa > Mollusca > Gastropoda > Neogastropoda > Conidae > Conus > Conus canariensis. The sequence goes on along the minus strand of CM065723.1, from coordinate 49,860,602 downwards.
CATCTGGGGCGAGAGTGGCGAATAAATAGATGCAGGGACGGGCAAAAGAAGAACGGGGATGACACAAGGAAAGAGGGAGAAAGACAAAGAGACTACAGTGTGCTTGTTTGTCTCTGTGTCTGTCGATCTGTCTGTCTGCCTATTGATAAGAGAACATTTTATGTGACAAAAATCAAGAGACGCATACAAAGAAATAAGGACAGTGTGAGAAAGTGACAGACACAGACAGACAAACAGACAGACAGACGCACACACACACACGCACGCACGCACGCACGCACAAACACACACCACACACACACACACTTACACACACACACACACACACACACACACACAAACACACACTCTCTCTCTCTCTCTCTCTCTCTTACATACACATGATGCACTCACCAATAAACTCGATGGCCTCCTCGAAGTACTGCTTGAGGTTCTGCTGGGCGCTGTCGGAGGCCGGAATGCGTTTGTAGTGAATGCCGTGCGCCTGCCAGTGCTGCGGCACGTGCGCCGTGACGTTGAGCACGTACGTGATGTTGTGGCGACGTAACCTCTCCAGCTCGGCCGCGTCACGCTCGTTACCTGCGACACCAAAACGGTGCGGACGTGGACAATTTAGCTTGGGGGGAGGAGGGAGGGTTATGATGCCTGTCTGCACCACGACCGATTCTCCCAGCTCACTTAGCTACTCTAGTTAAATTTGAGTCATGGTCGAGACAATACAGACTAAATTGTGAAAAAAAAATTAACACAAGGCTGATTGAACAAGTGACTTGAAGATCAATCAAATGCATAATAATAATAATAATAATGATAATAACAGTAATAAATTCTATCCGGTGTCTTCAGGCACAGTGATGGGGAGCGGCCCACAACCCCTCCCTCCCCCCCCCCCCCCCCCCCCCTCCTCTCCGTCTCTCAAAACTGGAGCAACTTTGTCTCAGACCGCAACGGAAGACCGAAGTTCAAAAGTGCGCTCGGACTCCATTGCTCCGCCTCTCCCCTTCCCCTCCCCCCCCCCCCCCTCCCCAACCCAATCTGGTATTATCTTATTTTAAAACACAAACAAGAGTTATTTTAACAAAATAGGAGGCTGCTGCATTAGATCAGTTTTTTCTCTCCATTCTTCTTATTAAGGAAAGCATTTTAAGTGACTCTCTCAATCTCTCTCTCTCTTGTCTGTCTGTCTGTCTCTCTCTCTCTCTCTCTCTCTCCCCACATACACACACGCACTCTGTCTCTCTCTCTCCCCCCACATACATACACATATACTCTCTCTCTCCACACACACACACGCACACACACACACACACACTCTTCTCTCTCTCTCTATCTGTCTCTCTCTCTCCATTCGCTCTCTCTCACGACAAAGTCACAAAGTCAGAGGCTGAAGGACATTTTTTTTTGTTTGGGGAGGGGGGGGGGGATAAGGGGAAGGACGGCGAGGTAACGTACCGAAGTAGAGAAAGGGGAGGACAGGGGAGGTAACGTACCGAGGTAGAGAAAGGGGAGGACAGGGGGAGGTAACGTACCGAGGTAGAGGAAGGGGAGGACAGGGGGAGGTAACGTACCGAGCTAGAGAAAGGGAAGGACAGGGGAGGTAACGTACCGAGGTAGAGAAAGGGAGGACAGGGGGAGGTAACGTACCGAGGTAGAGGAAGGGGAGGGCAGGGGGAGGTAACGTACCGAGCTAGAGAAAGGGAAGGACAGGGGGAGGTAACGTACCGAGGTAGAGGAAGGGGGAGGGGGGGGGGGGGGGGGGGGGGGGGGGGGTAACGTACCGAGGTAGAGGAAGGGGAGGACAGGGGGAGGTAACGTACCGAGGTTGAGGAAGGGGAGGACAGGGGGAGGTAACGTACCGAGGTAGAGGAAGGGGAGGACAGGGGGAGGTAACGTACCGAGGTAGAGGAAGGGGAGAGGGGGGGGGGGGGGGGGGTAACGTACCGAGGTAGAGGAAGGGGAGGACAGGGGGAGGTAACCTACCGAGGTTGAGGAAGGGGAGGACAGGGGGAGGTAACCTACCGAGGTAGAGGAAGGGGAGGACGGGGGAGGCGGTGGCGGTCTCAATCTCGGGCTCCACCAGGTCGTTGGTGGGGGAGGACAGCAGGCGGGCCGGCATGTCCCCCGGCACCTTGCGACAGCTCCAACACAACCCGGGGTGCTCTGCCTCGAACTGCTTCATCCCCCCTGCACACACGCACACACATCACATCACATCACATCATGTTAACAAAACAGTTTATCTTGCCTGAAGAAGACCTAAATGCTTCACCCCCCCCCCCCCCCCCGACCATCCCTCTGCACACACACACACATCACATCACATCGCATCATGTTAACGCAATAGTTTCTCTTGCCTGATAAGACCTAAGAGGTCGAAACGCGTCGTGTTTTGTCTCTCATGTGTCTGGTTACGCAATTTGATGGA
>CM065723.1:49848177-49853177 GCA_033310375.1 Conus canariensis | reverse complement strand
AGCCAGTCGCATACCTCTGACATGAAGAGGAAAAGGCGATTCACACGAGAAGCGGTCGGTCGAGTTGACTGGGCGGCACATTGTCCGTTGGTCAGAGCGGCGGCATTCCATTCCACCTGACCACATTTCCAGCCCCCCCCCCAGTCTGTGATTTGGTTTCCGGATTACGACGGATTAACGGACTACTTTTCCCTGCCCACAGCATTTCACAACGCCTACGTGTGAAATGTCTCTTGAACGTTGGCTCTCTCTGTGTCTCTGTCTGTCTGTCTGTCTGTCTGTCTGTCTGTCTATCTGTCTGTCTCTCTCTCTCTCTCTCACACACACACACGCACGCACGCACGCACGCACGCAGCACGCACGCACGCACGCACGCACGCACGCACGCCACACACACACACACACACACACACACACACACACACACATTCTACATGACCCGTCTTAACAACAGTCAAAGCCTCTCGGCCAACTGACTAGCAGACCATCATCGATTTTAGAAGAGAAAAATCTCAAAAAGACACGAATGACGTCGCTCAACTCACCCACCCCACCCTCACACCCCCACCCCCTCCCCTTCCATCCCCATTCCCTCTCCATTCCTCCCCCCCCCCCCCCTCCTCTCCAAAGGGACAAATTAGCTAACGGCCTAGGGGGAGGAGATGTGGAGAGGGGAGCGGACCAAGAACTGGGGGGTGGGGTGGGGGGAGTGTTTGGGGGTCGTCTGTCTTCACCACAAGAATGCCGAGAATCGGGGCAAGGCTGCCCCCTCCTCCTGCCTGTCGCTGGTGTGAGTCACGTCCCTCAACATTTCTGGCCACCACCACTAGGGACAGTGTCCACAGGTCACTCGGTCTTCATCTTTTTTTTGTGTGTGTTCACCTACCACCTAGTCACATAAATATTTGACGGCAGAATCCCCCAAAGTCTCTTGTCTGTCTGTCTACTCCGTTTGAAAGGTCAACGGGACCGAAGGAGCGGGGAGAACGCGTTAGTTCGTTCTAACGGCTGGCCAACAACGTGCTATTATTATTGTTTGGTACATTTTTTAATTTTTTTTTTTAGTGTCGCTGGTAGAATCATCTACATCATGTACACTTAGAAATAATATACCGACATTATGTACTATTTACGCATTAGCTTTAAATACAATGAATAATTAACACTGGTGACACAGATGATTAATCAACTACATGGTCATCGTCATCATCATCATTATCTCATCTCATAATGATGATATGATGATAATATTAATAATAATAATTTGTAAGAATAATAATATGATAATAACAATTAGTAATAATAATGATAATCATGAACCCATCCGTTAAACAACAAAACAAACGAATCATGCGGATGAAGAAATATTTCATGGAAAAACATAATGATGCATGACAGAACCTACAATTGTATCATGTCTGAGTGATGATACTGAACCGAGGTTCTGATTTCAGCCACTGACTAGCGCAGTTTAGCTGATCGCCGAAGCAAGCCGAGATGTGTTCCATACCCGCCTGAATACCTAGTTAACTTGCCGCGAGATGAGCGAAGGCGACGGTGTCCAAAGCCCTGACCAAGAGACGGGGCGTGTCGGAAGTCGATTTCACTGGCTTTCTACGCCAAAGAGTACCGACTCTTGTTCCGGGTTCCATGAACTTAGTAACACTACTCTTGCAAGTGACGTGTGCTGATGCTGATGTCACAACGAAGGTTTATGTCGAACTTGTCCGCCACAATCACAGAATGGCAGACTTGCAACACACACAGATTTAAGATTGTCCTAAAATTACTCAGGTGGTGTGGGAGAAGGGGAGGGAGGGGGTAAGTGACACACCTAATGTAACTTAACAAATTGACAAACACAGACCCGCTTTTCAGTTTCAGATAAATTGACAAACACGGACCCGCTTTTCAGTTTCAGATAACAAATTGACAAACACGGACCCGCTTTTCAGTTTCAGATAACAAATTGACAAACACAGACCCGCTTTTCAGTTTCAGATAAAAAATAGACAAACACAGACCCGCTTTTCAGTTTCAGATAACAAATTGACAAACACAGACCTGCTTTTCAGTTTCAGATAACAAACCGACAAACACAGACCCGCTTTTCAGTTTCAGATAACAAACGACAAACACAGACCTGCTTTTCAGTTTCAGGTCGATCTGGATGAACCCACGCGGACAACTCATCAGTAATTTCAAGACAGAATTATCACGAACAGCGAATCCGAACCACTGCACTGTCATTATCATATCTCACGAGAGAGGAACGCACACAATGCCCTTTGCGACAACATCCTCCAAATCAGGGGCCTGCCTATCTAGCAGTACTTGTTGTGACACACAAGATGCTTGCTTGCAAACAAAACAAACGCGTCTTCCTCGCTCGCCTTGCCAGAACTGAACCAGGAAACGCTCCTCTTCTCGTGACAGCACGATTATCAGTCAATCACGGGGTGGCCCAGATTCCAGGGAGTCAGGCCTGTCGAGAGAAATGACGTCAGCACGATGGGGCTATTCAGACTGGCTATACCCTGCAACGGGATGGCAGCGACCTTCTCTGTCCACCCATTATAGTCACGGGGAGGAAAAAAAAAAAAACAAAAAAAACAAACAAACCTCGATGTCTTCGACCTTTTCCGGAATATGGAGGATTCATTCAGAAACACGACCATTCGCCGGCATAACAATAACGCCATCGCATAAAGGATACGTAATGCTTACACAATTTCCTTCCAGAACGCCGGTTTGCCTTTCCTCTAGAACCCCCATAAAACAAATCATTTCCAACAGCACCAATAAACCAGATATTCTTACACAAATCTTCTGTTTGGTAAGCTGGCGCGAACTTCTCATACGTCAAACCATGAGGATTTCTAGTACCATAACGTGATGTTAACGGGTTCCTGATTTTTGTACGAAACTGTCCTATCATGAATCGTGTCTTCCAAACAATGACTCTTTTATTACCATTTCAAATCTGCGGCCATGAGAAAACAGGGATGACGGAGATAAGAGGGGTGAAGGTGAGGAAGATGTGAATCGAGATGATTATAATTTCCCATATCTTGACCAACATCCAGACTAGGACTAGATCTGTCGCTCTGTTAAAAACTTGAAGGAAGAGGAGATGTACAAGGAAGGAAGGAGGTGGAAGATCAGAAGCAGGAGGAGGGGTGAAAGAGAGAAGAAGAAGAAGAAGAAGAAGAAGAAGAAGAAGAAGAAGAAGAAGATAGAGGGAGGAGGGGATGACGATGAAGGAGAAGAAAAGATGAAGATGGGAGGAGGAGGACGACGACGAGGAGGAGGAGAAGAAATAGAAGAAAAGACATACAAAACAAAGCTGAGGATGATCATGAAGTACACGAAGACAACACACACACACACACACACACACACACACACACACACACACACACACAGGACAAGAAGATTACACATACACACGCACGCGCACGCACGCGCACGCACGTGCACACACACACACACACACACAACACACACACACCATACACACACAAGTCACCCTGATCCTTGTATCAAAACGCCACGTATAGCCCCCTCCCCCCCCCCCCCGCGCCTCCCCTACCCCCCCCCCCCCCTCCCCCCTCAGTCACACTGCACGCTGGCTTGCAAGCTGGGCACCTCAAGCGCAGGGCGACGGCTCGGTATTACGCCACTATTACGGGCGCTGAGTCATCCTGTTGCAGTGAGCATGCGCAACACGTTGGCCGCAATCGATGGAGGACACCTTTCGCCTGTCATTGCCGGCAGCGGCAGCAACGACACTTTCCTGGCACCTCTCTGTTACAGCAGGCTGCCAACTAACTAGTGCAAGACATGCAGCCAAGGCGGAGCGGCTGGGAAGTGGGGGGAAGGGGGGGGGGAGGGGAGGCGAGGCGGCGGGCGGGGTGGGGACTGGGGGGGGTCTCTTCAGTATCTGAGAATCAAGTTGATAAGCGAATCAATGTGATTATTTCAACGTGCACGTACACGGCATACTTTCACATGATACGCGCTGCTGATGTTGGTGTTTAAAAACAGGAGATACCGGGATACGTTGTACATGTTGATTTGTTGTCGCATGTGATGCATGCACTTAATCCATTCTTATCGCAGACTGACGTGCATAGACAGACAGATATACATAGACTGAGATACGTGAATGTATATCGACACAAATATGTTATCATGATAAGTACATGTACACCACTATACGCAAATGAGATAACGCAGTGTTTACAGATATTCAAACAGAAACATAGGCACAGGTACATGTAACACGCATATAAATTTAATTGTTTGAAAGGATTAGGAGGACACGATCGAAGGAGATGTACTTAGGTCGTAAAAAAAAGAAAGATGGAACACAGCACATGCATGTTTAAACGAAGGAATGGAATGAAACTTAAAAAAAGAAAGAAAGAAAATAAAACCTGAACAACTGACAGTACTGTACGCCTTGAAATCGGGCAGTTTAAAGTACAAATGGGCATAACTTGCATGCTCGCACAACCACGCGTCCTTACACACACACACACACACACACACACACACACACACACACACACACACACACACTACTCTTCATCCCACATCCAAATCCTCATACTTTGTTGGACGAACGATTAAAAAAGACATTGTCCACTCCCCCCCCCCCCCCCCCCCCCCCCCCTTCATTGCCTGTATTTAACTTCCCGCGAGAGAGAGAGAGAGAGAGAGAGAGAGAGAGAGAGAGAGAGAGATTAAAATGTATACGCCTGACATCCTTCATGTCCCTCATCTTCCTTTGTTAAGCTTGTATTTCAGAAACGTCATCTTTTCCTTGATTCATGTGTTTAAACTTAAAAGAAACGGAGGAGATAAAAAAAAAAAGCAACAAACAAACAAATAAACATAGAATATGAGAAAAAGAAAGAAAGAAAAAAAAGACAGACAGACAGGTGAACAACAAAAACACAGACAGTAAGCTCACTCTTCGTCCTATTCATTCTTCT
>CM065723.1:49838177-49843177 GCA_033310375.1 Conus canariensis | reverse complement strand
AGCTTCTCAAGCGTGTGTCCTCACCATCAGCTAGAAACACCAGAAAAGCACACAGCCTCTCAGTAGTTTCTGAATCACGTTTAATTTGGTGAATACCCTCCTCTATACAATTCCCAGAAAATAAAAATAAAATATCCAACAATAGACCCCGCACAGCTGAACAAAAAATCCCCTCCACAACTAAAGCTTCAAAGAATTTCAACACAACCACTACTTAATTCTTCTTCGAAAGATTTCAACGCAACTTTTCCGCGAATCTCTTTTTTCCTCAACAAAAATCCACTAGTGATCAACTGTCACATGGACACTGACTCAGCAAACCAATCCTGTTACACACCGTTCACTAATGATCACATTGGCTCTCCAACCGAAAAGGCCCCCTGGACTACAACATAACCAGCAACCTCATTCTCCAAGACTAAGCCAATCAACAACACAAACAAAATGTGAACAATACTCACCTGCATATCCTAGCAAGGGACTGTGATCATTTAATCACTCAACATTTCCTGACGGTCATCGTTTTTGTCGTACTCGCTCTCTCTCTCTCTCTCTCGTTCTCACACACAACCGTCGACTTGCACACGACCGAAGTGAATGAACTCTCTTTTCCTCTGACCTGCTTGCCACGAACGGACGTGTGCTGCCGATGAGATCATCGTGTTCTAAATTTAGCTGCCACGCGAGGTCGTCTGCTCGCACGCACGCTTGGAGAACCATGGTGGCGATTGGATAAAACTGCGTTATGGTTTCCGCGGAGGTTTCCCCAGGCCTTCGGTAGAGGGGGAAGTTTGTGTTGTAGTTACCGTCTACCAATGCTACTCTCTCTCTCTCTCTCTCTCTCTCTCTCTCTCTCTCTCTTACCACTACTACTACTACTGCTACAAGAACAACAACAACTACTACTACTACTATTATTACTACAACAACAACAACAACTACTACTACTACAACTACAACTGCTGGTGCTGCTACTACTACTACTACTACTACTTTCACCAAAGTTTGATTCTGTTCCCTTTTTTTAAAAATCCCGAATCTGTCCTGTCAACATACTAATTGATTGTATTCTACATGACGGATGTTTCATTGATTGGACACAAATGTACTCTAACTGTATTTCAAATGATCTTCGTATTGCTGTTCTGTATCTCCAGCAGGGTTCATTTCCCTCCCCCCCCCCCCCCCCCCCCCCATCACGTACACCACCCACCTCACAAGATCTCTCCGTCTTTGACTCCATGATTCCTGTCTCCATCCTCTCTCCTGTATCCTCCACAGGCAAACATACCCTGAAAATGCGTGAGTGTGCATACTGACAGATAGACGCACATACGCGCATGTCCATGCACGCACGCGAGCAGACATATACACACACATGCACTCATTTACATACACACACACGCGCGCGCGCGCGTGCGCGCACACACACCACACACACACACCACACACACACACACACACACACACACACACACACACTCAGAGAGAGAGAGAGAGAGAGAGAGAGAGACAGTTGAATCACACACATACAAACACACACACACACACACACACACACACACATACAAGCACATGTGCACAGTCACACACACACACACACACACACACACACACACACACACACACACACACACACACACACATGGACGCACACACTGTGACTTATACACACAAATAGTACTAACACGCTTGAGCAGTGGACAGAGAGAGAGAGAGAGAGAGAGAGAGAGAGAGAGAGAGAGAGAGAGAGAGAGAGTTGAATCACACACACACACACACACACACACACACACACACACACACACACACAAACACATGGACGCACACACTGTGACTTATACACACAAATAGTACTAACACGCTTGAGCAGTGGACACACAAAGAGAGAGAGAGAGAGAGAGAGAGAGAGAGAGAGAGAGAGAGAGAGAGAGAGAGAGAAAGAGTTGAAAACACACACACACACACACACACACACACACACAAGCACATGTGCACAGTCACACACACACACACACACACACACACACACACACACACACACACACACACACACACATGGACGCACACACTGTGACTTATACACACAAATAGCACTAACACGCTTGAGCAGTGAACACACAAGAGAGAGAGAGAGAGAGAGAGAGAGAGAGAGAAGAGGAGGAGAGAGAGAGAGGCAAGTAAACACACGCACACACTCAGACTTATACACACAAGTAGCACTCACACGATTGGCAAGATGGTATACACACACACACACACACACACACACACACACACGCGCGCGCGCGCGCGCGCGCGCGCGAGAGAGAGAGAGAGAGAGAGTAATGAAATCCCTACAAAACGCAGGACAAACTAGCTGGAATAATTCGAAAGGATACTGGCCGATCATATACGTCTGACCGTTAATACGTCACAAGCATATAGTGACAAACACTAAGAGCAAGTGTGGACAGTAACAACACCGGCGCAGACAATCTGAAGCCACATGATATTGAAATTTGAGTCGCCGCTACAGTAAGTGAAGAGCTGGATACCAATCTGTCGATGGGCGACATGATGAATTGCCCGATTTGGGCGAGTAAATGATTAATCAAAATAGGAGCGTTAGAAAACACACCTTGACTGTTGAGACACCGGTCGAGTTGCCCACCGCCGAACACGTGGGCCAGCGGCTGTCGGACCATGGAAACAGCTTTAAAATCATGAATTCACTTCCATTTGTTTGACGGCGCATAGCAATAAATGTCTAACAAGTCGACTGTTGTGACGATAGTATAACAGCGTAAGGATTTTTTTTTTTTACCAAATCGTAAAAAAAAAAAAAAAAAAAAAGTTGAATGATGCAACTACACATCACTATTGAGTTTAGATCAAACTGGGGGCTTCGGTACTGTGAATTAAAGATGATAGTATTTAATAACATTTGTTCATGATCGGTACACACAAAGGTATAGACAAGGCTATGAAATAAATGCAGGACAAAACATTGTTCGTTACTGTAGCGGCGACTCAAATTTCAATTAACTTAAAAAAACAATGTCAGTCTGCTGAACGAAAGAGACAAACAAATGACATGACAAAACATGACGCGTTTCGACCTCTTTGGTCTTCTTCAGGCAAGACAAACAATATCCCAGACAATATAAACGAAAAATGAACAATCACTTATCTCCTCAAACTGGGTGCAGAGCGGATCCATATGGAGATACGGGTCTCTTCGTTCTTCCTTTTCATTGTCTTGGATATTGTTTGCCTTGCCTGAAGAGGATCAAAGAGGTCGAAACGCGTCGTGTTTTGCAAAAGTTTGTCTCTTTCGTTTGGCGGATTCGTAATTTTTCTTTTAAGTTTGCTTCGATTTCCGCCTGCAGTCACCTAACTTTGAAATTAATTTCATTGGCCGTTTCTCCTCTTAGTAGATCACTGGGTCGCTGGTCTCAGTGTTGTGTTTGAAGCAGGTAGGCCCAAATAGGTGTCTGTTATGAAAGACTGTAACGCGCTGGGTTACGGTTATATTACATGTGACTGAATGGTTCTTTCATTTGGTTTAACAACCGACTTTAAAAATATACGTCATTGAGAAAATAGACGTTATTTCCACAGTCAAGCCAGCAGTTTTCTGTGTGAATCTCAGTTGAACACTCCTCAATGCACGTCATGGACTTTCCGAAGATGTGGATTCGAAATTGGGGTTTCTGAATTCCAAAACAAGACGACCCGATGCCTCAAACAAGTGAACTATAATAATTAGCTTGTGTTTCATCTTATTGTCCTTATAAGGAGTTAGGCAATGCGACTATCCATCCATTCATTCATCAATCCACCTATCCATCCATGAGTTCAAACAGAACACTTTGACACGGGACTTGACCATTGCAGCATGATCCTCGGCAGAAAGGTATTCTCAAGAGACAGTAAATTCTTTGTGGCTATGTTAGCCGAGCGAAAAAAAGGGATTCTCGCGGAGGGGAGATTTTCGGACAAAATGCCCCAAACCGACCAAGCAGCAGCAGCAGAAAAGATGAGCTGTTCTGAATGAGTCTCTGGCAGAAAGCCCGAGTTAAATTTAGAAACGAAACCGCTGAGTTTCCACGAATGTCGGAATGCACAGAAAGAGGGAGATAAAAGTGGACTAACTGTAGACAGTGATTTGGCGGCGGGGGTGGTGTAACGGAGGTGAAGGGGGCGTAGGGCAATGGTTCAACTGGATCAGCAGTGAGTCATGCCAGGAAGATCCGGCGGAGTGGAAAACTCCCGTTTTGGTTGTTTTTTTTTAAATTGGTAGAACAGTCACACTTTTCATGAGGAATCACAATATCCTGTTCGATAATATACATACTGTTTGCAGCTTCTATTTGTGGTTTGGGCATCAATCATGTTTTGACTTTAAAAAAAATCAGGCTAATGGGTTGTTCGTGTCTCTTTTTTTTGTTAGTTAGTTTGTTTGTTTGTTTGTTTCCTTCTTTTGTTGTTGAACTGTTTCCACGAATTGTACAGCTGTCTAATGGTCTCTGTCTTCACTGCTTTAAGGTTGGGCTTCGTTAGAAAATACGTCATCTGAGAGAGAGAGAGAGAGAGAGAGAGAGAGAGAGAAGAGAGAGAGAGAGAGAGAGAGATTATGGTGTGTGTTGTGTGTGTGTGTGTGTGTGTGTGTGTGTGTGTGTGTGTGTTTATCGGCATTTGTTATTTTTGCATTGGTGGTGCAAAAACCATTGATCAATAAGCAGGCCATTGTATGGTTGAGTACAGGGTGAAAAGTTAAAACAAACAAACAAACAAACAAAAAAACCAGTCGTATTGATAGCTGTTGACGAGGTAAACAGTGACAGCATCCGAAAACAGCACGTCGTAATTATACTCTTTGAGAAGTCATAGATACCCGTTTTGATGTGTCATAGATACCCGTTTTGATGTGTCATAGATACCCGTTTTGATGTGTCATAGATACCCGTTTTGATGTGTCATAGATACCCGTTTTGATGTGTCATAGTTACCCGTTT
>CM065723.1:49828177-49833177 GCA_033310375.1 Conus canariensis | reverse complement strand
AACATGTGGGTGATATGAAGTTTGTAGTTAATAGTTGCTGTTAAACATGTAAGACCCTTATAAATATTCATGAGGCGTAGGGATCTGAGAGGATGGCGTCCCTAGGTGGCGCCAAAGGAAAGCGTTGGGGTTTGGGAATTTACTGGGTTTTTCAGGCAGGCCCCAAATCTCAAACAGAGAAGACTACCCCTTATTCTGTGAAGTGTGGTGATGGTGTTCTGATGGCATTAGAAATGTAAGTTTATACATTTTTCATTTCTGTATTCTGGCAGTGCATTTCTATGTACTTTGTATTTTGCTATGTGTACATGTTAGACATTTGACCATGCTCCATTGTTATTATGAAATGAAAGTTGATTGTTCCATGCTTTGTATTCTTGACCCTTTGGATTTTTTAATAGGTTTTATTGAGCACTAAGATTTTGAAATTATTCTAGAAGTCGAGTTCATATTTGGTTATTTATATGTATGAATACATGTTGGTAGGAAAGACTTACTTAATTGCAGACTGGATTTCGTGGTTCCTAAATGAGCTATTTTAATATTGTTTAGATTTTTGAGCAATTAGATAAAGATGTAGTCTCCATGCTGTGCATGGATGTGTAGATTAAGGACTGATGGGTCTGTGCAGGATAGCAATTCAGTTAGGTATTCGGATAATTGTCAGCCAGCATCTTCGGAAATTTAATAGGCAGGTGTGCAGGTTATTTCGCGCTTTGTTGCATAGAGTCGGCTTGCTTATAAATATATGGTTGCAAATGCAAGTTGGCATTTAGAATGCCCTGCCTTAAGTAAAGATCTGTCTGTAAAAAAAGGCATGTGCATCTTCAATGGAGAGTGCTGTAAGTGCACGACTGCATAATACGTGAATAAAAAAAAATGAAGCTAGATTGTGTTCTGTGACAATAAAAAATAAATAAATGAAATAAAATACAGACGCTATGGAGTCCTTATCGTTATCATGTTCATTGTAATTTGTTAAATAATAAGAGAATAAGCAGATGGTATAGTGATGTAGTAGACAGATTATTAGTGGTGTTTCTAGAATTTTTATAATTGAGCAGTTGAGACAGGAGTCGTTAAATGATGGCCGGTAAGGCAATATTGTTGTGTGTTATTGACTTATGGGCTAATGTAATAGATGATTTTGCATTGCTTTTTGACCGGAGCGATAAGCTCTCTCTCTCTCTCTCTCTCTCTCTCTCTCTCTCTCTCTCTCTCTCTCTCTCTCTCTCTCTACTGAGTGTCTGTATCTGTCTCTCTTATATGCATGATGAAAGTTACAGGTTTGTTGCCTGTATAGGCTGTTTGCCTTTAATATCGACTGAAGTTTGTATGTTTCTATGTTGCTGTTTCATGTTTTTTTCATTTCATGAGTCGAAGTGTTGCGCTTGATTATGTTCACTGTCGATTCTCTTGACTGGTTGTAATTTGGGGATGCAGTCTGTCATCTCATGTTGCTTAATTATAGCAGCGAAGGATGAGCAGTTATGACAGGACACATGGAATGAGATGGAGTAATGGTGTTAGGGACATAAATCCCACATAACTGGCAGTTGCTGTTCCGACTTAGGGCAGCACAGGGTCTTTGAGGTTAGGTTTACCCTGGTTTCAGAGTGGTCGTTTTGTCACTCGATTAGTTCTTGTTTGGATAGGTTATCATTGTTGATAACATTTGCGCAAATCCAATGCAAGAGACTAAAAGAGCTATAGTGGCTGAACATAGATGGTTCTGAATACCATAGTATAGCGCATTCTTGATTATGTGTCTCCTGGATGATAATTATACTCTGGCTTGCGGTAGAATGAGGGATACTTCATCCCTGAGATTGATGTAGTTTTGTCTTTTCGCAAAATGATACTTTTATGTCACGTTGAAGAATTTATGCAATGATTCGGAGGTATGTGAACTATGCAATGGTGTAACATGCATTTGTGGTTTACGTTCGTTTGCATTTTCAGTTGCAGGCCACGGTTGCTAGAGCCCTTTTTCTTTTCCCTTTCCTTTGTCCTGTTCTTTTCCCTTTACCTTTTCTTTGTCCTTTTCTTTGTCCTTTACTTTTACCTTTTCTTTTCCCTTTACCTTTGTTTTTTCCTTTCCTTTACGTTTTTTCTTTTCGCTTTACTTTTAGTTTTACCTTTTTTTGTTTTACTGTCTGTCCCCTTTTTTGTTGGACATTGTCACCAGCCCCTTCCATGCACAAAAAGCTATAGACCAAATTAAAAGGAAGAAAATCTTCACTGAGCCTGACTCATTTGTCTTTATTGGATGAACCTAGTCCAACTTTCTCCCGAACCCGATCTCCCCTTGTGCGCTTCTTTACAGTAGGAACTAGGGGAGGTTTACACACACACACACACACATATATATATATATATATATATATATATATATATATATATATATATATAAGAAAATACACACACAATGTGTTAAAACACTAAAAAAAATAAATAAATAAAAAAAAGACGACGACGACAACAACAGCAACAACACCACACGCACACACACACACACACACACACACACACACACACACACACACACACACACACACACACACACACACACACACACACACACACACACACACACACACACACACACACACACACACACACACACACACACGCGCGCGCGCGCGCACTCGCCAGAATTTCGTTGAAGTCTTTCTTCCGTAAAATCTTCAGTCAGTTGAAAAATGTTGCTTGCTTTCAGAAACTCAATAATCACATCAGGTGAGATATCTCAGAACAAGCGACTGATGGAGTCTATTGTGAAGTGTTCATGTCTGACATCATGTGAGTACACACACAAACACACACACACACACACACACACACACACACACACACACACACACACACACACGCACACACACACACACATACACGCACGCACGCACGCACACACACACACACACACACACACACACACACACACACACACACACAACACACACACACACGCTCACTCTCACACACACTCACACCCTCACACACCAATGCTTGTACACTCATGTCCGTGGACTCTCTAATTAACATGCTGGCATCACCCCACTGATGAACACACACCAGCGCGTACACGTCTACAGTATGCGCTGGGGGCCCTGAGAGATCCAAAGTCTTATCTCAGTTGACATGTGTTTGATCATTTGTGTCTGTTATTGGAAAGGCCCAGTATGAGTTTGCTCGTATCTCTTGGAGTCTTCGCAGCGTTGGCCTTGAGATTATTCCTATGTTTGTTTGTTGGTTTCTTGCTCTTTCCCTTAAGTCTGGATGTGCGGCCAATTCCTATCTTGTTCAGATCTGAAAGATGGTCTATGATATAGTGCAGTGCTTGTGTCACTGCTTCTACCTCCATTGTTAGACTTGAAGTTGTTAAACTGTGTGCACCATTGTCTTCCTGAATAGTTCGGCCATTTTGCTTCACTGTGTATCCCCAGTCTGACTTACCTTTGGTGACAGAACCGTCAGACCTGTGGTGACAGAACCGTCAGTGTGTGACAGAACGTCAACTGTGTGCAAAGGTCTTCAACCTGAGTCTGACAGAACGTCAGACCTGTGGTGACAGAACCGTCAGACCTGTGGTGACAGAACCGTCAGTGTATATTACAATATCATCTTTTGTGCAAAGGTCTTCTACCTGCATCTGAAAGAAAACTGTCAAAGATGCACTGAGTTGTTTGCAGGCATTGCGTCGTAATGCGCATGGTGTGCATCTCTTCTCTCTCTCTCTCTCTCTCTCTCTTCTGTAGTGTGTGTGTGCGTGGTGCGTGCTGCGTGTGTGTGTGGTGTGTGTGTGTGTGTGTGTGTGTGTGTGTGTGTGTGTGTGGTGGTGTGTGTGTGGTGTGCGCGCGCGCGCGCGCGCGCGTGTGTGTGTGTGTGAATTTCATTTTGTTCTCTCTCTCTCTCTCTCTCTCTCTCTCTCTCTCTCTCTCTCTCTTGTGGTATATAACACGCTAGGAATACAACCATGCCAAAACACTAGCAAGGGAACTTATCAAGCCGGGTTTTCAACAGAAGGCCACGATTCAAACCCTTACGAAATAGCTTCCCCTTGAAAGAGAGAATCTTCCTGTAAAATGTGAAGGT
The DNA here is from genome assembly GCA_033310375.1 of Conus canariensis. Taxonomy (NCBI): domain Eukaryota; kingdom Metazoa; phylum Mollusca; class Gastropoda; order Neogastropoda; family Conidae; genus Conus; species Conus canariensis. The sequence goes on along the minus strand of CM065723.1, from coordinate 49,829,082 downwards.
CGGATCTGTTTGAACAATAAACGTGCTGACTTGTTTGTTCATTTGGCATTTATACGAACATTGCATTCTAATTATATACACATTGCTTTCCAGTTACATGAACATTGATGTCTAGTTACGTTCTCTCTGATCCTTGACGGTAAGAAAACAAGGGATAGGAGTCATGTTTGCTGGCAAGTGAACGGTTGTGTCTGCTGCATGAAGTGGTTCTGAGCCAGCGTTACACTGGCTTCAGGTCCAATAATCCGTCAACGTTTTCGATGATGCCACCAGTTTTTTCGTTAACCTGAGCTTAATACTGGACTTTTTTTTAAAGGCACATGGGAAAACGTAGATCTCTGCCAAAGGCACACAAATCTTGCCTCAGCATTTCGAGTCAGTTCAGGTAAAAATAAAATCATTTTCCCGCTAAGGGAAGTAATAAGCGATACAGACTGGAGGAGTTACTTTCCATGAACTTAATGTCGATGTAAAAATAAACTTAATGTGGATGTAAACGATGTAAAAATAACCTTAATGTCGAGTAAAAAAAAAAAGAAATAAACTTAATTTAAACGATGTAAAAATGAACTTAATATCGAGGTAAAAATAAAACCATTTTCCCGCCAGGGGAAGTAATAAGTGATACAGATTGAAGGAGTGACATTCCGTGAACTTAATGTCGATGTTTGTGTCACATATTTCTTCGCAGATAATCATGTCCAGTAATCTGTAAATGATTCGAAGTCGCTCTTTGGGTTTTTTTTCTTTGTTTTTCACCTGTGCATGATACTGGACTTTTGGGGGCTTTGTTTGAGATTTTTTTAAGCCAGCTCTTGACTTGAAAGTTGAACACCTTTTGGATTTGTCGTACTGAATTGTATTGTTTGACCGGCATTATTTTGTGTTGCGTTGCATCGTCTTGT
>CM065723.1:49813177-49818177 GCA_033310375.1 Conus canariensis | reverse complement strand
CTCTTACCAGCTGGCGTGAAGACAGTGTCCTGAGTGAACTCTAAGGAGACAGAGAAGGAATGAGACTATTTCACTCTTTCCAGCTGGCGTGAAGACAGTGTCCTGAGTGAACTCTAAGGAGACAGAGAAGGAATGAGACTATTTCACTCTTTCCAGCTGGCGTGAAGATAGTGTCCTGAGTGAACTCTAAGGAGACAGAGAAGGAATGAGACTATTTCACTCTTTCCAGCTGGCGTGAAGATAGTGTCCTGAGTGAACTCTACGGCTTGAAATACGACGCAAAGTAAAGTCCAGTTCCAGAGTTATAGATGAGGTTCAAAACGCTGCATGTTCTCTACTACATTAAAAGAAAAATTCCCTTCAAAAGCGGGGCAGGAGGAGAGAAAGTATGGAAAGAATGACGTAAAAATATACATCTGAAATCGTTCAGTGACAGCTATGGGAACCATTGGGTTCTGTCTTTTGTACAGAACCGTTCGTTTATGTCCATCCTGACACGACATTCGTGGCTATTAAAGATGGTCAGAACTGTGTAAGGAATCGAGGGGGAGGGAGCAATGCGCGAGCAGTTAATTGCCAGAATTGCTGTCAAACTCGTCAAAAAATCCTGGGTGATGTTTCTGAAGTCATGGCGTTGATGTGTTTTTTTCTTTCTTTCTTTCGCTCTTTCAGTCTTCTTTCTTTCATCTCTTTTTATTCGTTTTCTTTGCTTTTATTTCTCTGTTTTAATCTATTTTTCGTGATTTCTTTGTTGTGTTTGTTTCTCTCTTTCTTTAAATTTATGTTTGAATCTGTCATTTGTTCTTTGAATCTCTCTTTGTTTTTTTTTCCTTTGTTTCTTTTTTTTTTACCTCTCTCTTTTCAGCTTCTTTTAACCTTCTTTTCTTTTTTTCTTTTACTTTTTAAAAGTTTGAATTTTTTTTCTTTTTTTTAGTCGGATCTTTTCTTCTCCCATTTTTCTAAATGTTGTCCCTTTCTTTCTTTTCTTTGAATCTTCCTTTCATTTCTTTTATGATTTTCTTCCTTTGAAAAATGTCTACTTTTTTTTCTCTGTAAGTCTGTAATTATAATGTCAACTTTTGTCTGTCTGTCTTCATTCATTTTTTTCTTTCTTTCTTATAATGTCAACTTTTGTCTGTCTGTCTGTCTTCATTCATTTTTTTCTTTCTTTCTTTCTTTTCTTTCTTTCCTTCCTTTTTTCTTCCTTTATTTTCTTCTTCTTTTTTTAATCTTTGGGTTTTCTTTCTGTGAATATCATTTTCTTTCTTTTTATCTTCTACTTTTTCTTCACCTTCTCTCTCTCTCTCTCTCTCTCTCTCTCTCTCTCTCTCTCTCTCTCTCTCTCTCTCTCTCTCTCTCTCTCTTCAGAATAGTCATAAAGTTTGACAGCACATCTTGCTTCATAACGGGACATTGGAACAAGATGACAAGATGTATTAATATCCTGTCTCTGCCTGACGTCTTTTGATATTATATTAACTCCCCGCCCCTCTCGGAAAAAAAAATCGACAATATGTGGCCGATGGTCAAGAAATATCCAAGTTAGTTAGCTGCGTTGAGATTTGATATCCTTATCTACCAAAAGCGATAGAGCGGACAGGGTTAACTACCCCTGGAAACTGAGGACAGAGGGTATGTCTGACACTACACGACCCACCCGAACGACAACGCTTGAAGATGTGTAAGGGAATGTTCCAAAACGTCCATTATAATATGACTAGGTGTTCGAAAACTTTCCGCTACTTCATGTTTCCAAAACATCCATCGTGATTATCATGATTTCAAAAATCCGCTATGATATGCTGGAACCTTTCAAGACCCCATTATTTGATGTTCCCAAACATCCTTTCTGAGATGGCTGGATATTCTAAAGCATCCATTATTTGATGCTTCAGTGCGTTCATCGGAATCATAATGTTTGAAAAAGTCCATCATCATATGACTAAACGTTCCAAAGCGTCCATCTTTTGGTGATTTCAAATCGTCCATCCCATCTTTTACGTGCCTGATTCGAGGGGCAAATCCCAAACATTTGAAACAATCCAGGTTGGTCTGTAAGGGGGTGGTTGGTGGGTGGGGGATATTTTAATATTTGCAAATAACAGAGCAGTGTACCGCATAACAGAATCAATGCGCAAAACAAATACTCCAAAGGCCATTTTATTCCAACGAAACCTCACCAGTGTCACTCTGACCAAGATCCATCCCCCCACCCCCCCACCCCCTCCCCCACCCCAAGATCTGGCGAACTAATTTTACCCAGGTGATGAAATTAGAAGGGGGAAGGCACCGGTGCCACCGGTGTCAGAACGGCACAGGTGAGGCAGCATACTGGTGAATGAAAGGGGCTGAGTCATGATCCACACGTGTGCTCCCCCCTCCCCTCCCTCTCCCCTCCCCCGACCACGACTCCACCCTCCCAATTGTTGATGAGGCATTAAATGATAGGGTGACAGGAGAGAGAGAGAGAGAGAGAGAGAGAGAGAGAGAGAGAGAGAGAGAGAGAGGAGAGAGAGAGAGAGAGAGAGTTCGGGTTGGATGGCGGATAAGGATGAGGATGAGGATGAGGGTAGGTGGGTTGGGGAAAGGGAAGGAGAGGGGAGAGGACTTTGAAACAAAGAATGTGACGTGGAACAGGGAGGGGGAGTGAGAGGGAAGGAGGGGGGGGGGGGTGCGGGAGGGAGAGGGTTGGACGTGGGCGGAAGACTGACTGACGCCGCCTACGTCAATTGACAAACCTTTGACGATAGCTGTTGATGATGATGGTGTCATGATAGTTCGCTGTTGCTGCTGCAGCTGGTACCAGCAATGGCGGTGGTCGTGTTGATGATGGGGATGATGATGATGATGATGATGATGATGATGATGATGATGACGAGATTGTGACAACGACAACGATGACGATGATGATGATGATGTTCGATACTAAAGCTTTTTTGTTTTTGTTTTTATTTTTGTTCTGTTATTTGTCTGTTTATTTGTTTGTTTTCATTCGTTTGTTCTGTAGACCATTTCACTGTTATGTTATTGTCCCAGCTCAGTTCAAATGCATATTCACATCTCAGTCTGTTGCACACAGCTGTAAATCCAGTTAAAGATAAAGGGAAAAGAGGATTGCACAGATGAAATTAAGATCCGGGTTAAAAGATGAATCCACATTTGACTGTCAAAAAGTAAAATAACCAAAAATCATTCTCGATTGAGAACGTTCATATAAGATGAAATATATTGGTCTCTTGTGAAAATTTAGAAAAAAAATTACATCGGAGATAACATCTGTGAAGAGAGATTGTTTCAAAGTGGGTGATCCCAGGCAATGACTGAAGCAGCAGTGCAAAAATACATTACTGAGCCGCCAAAAAGAATCGAACAAACAAGCTCCCGAACCGAGACAACGCGTTTCGATCTGATGGCCTGCTTCATGCAAGACAAACAGGCCTAACATTAAAAAGTGGGAAAAAAGATAAACAAGCTTATTTGTATGTTAGTTTGTTTGTTTGTCCTTTTGTTTTCGCTATTCGTGATGTTCTTTGTTCAGCATGAAGAGGAACCAGTAGGTCGGCCTAATGCCCGTTCTGTAGCTTGTTCCGTTTAATTGGCGACCCAATAATTCTCCTTTTGCTCCTAAATCTATTATTCTTTGACAGAGTCTGCTGTATACATAAGCCTACAGAGCTTACGTCTCACGTCGTGCAAGTTCTAGCATTCACTAAGATGGTTGATGCTGAGTGGCTCTTCACGCGGTAAGCCCCGTAGTGCCTTTTTTGACTCATGTGTGTAAACAAAATTAATGAGTCTTTGTAATCATAATTTTTCGACTCTCTCTCTCTCTCTCTCTCTCTCTCTCTCTGTGTGTTGTGTGTGTGTGTGTGTGTGTGTGTGTGTGTGTGTGTGTGTGTGTGTGTGATCAAAAAGGCTTCAGTGAGTGTAGACTATGTAACCCCTTCTGTAACCAGCATCACTCTGACTTCCACCCTGCGATTCCAAAGAACAGAATGATGGGGTGGAACTGTTAGAAGTCTGGAAGGATTTGGAGGAAGTGACACACAGGAGGTGAGGTATGTGAGTGTGAGGACTGATTTTCCCCTCTACATCTGTTAATGCGACCCATGTAAATTATCTGAACAATGTTTATCTCCCTTTTATACTAAAATCATCTGAACAATGTTTATCTCCCTTGTTATACTTTGTTGGCACAAAATATCATCCACGGAGGATTCCCTTCACAAACGCCACGTCAAACAGCTCCAATAGAGCATTAAGATCAATCAAACATACCTGCTTTAGCATTGCACTCATGGTTTGATCAATGCCAGCACTTTCACAGTTTGAGATTTACATGCTTGATATCGTTGATAACGACCAAGTGTTAGGAGGTATGGGATAGTGAAAGAAGAGTTACACTATCCAATGTTAGAGGGTATGGGATAGTGAAAGGAGAGTTAAACTATCTCTTCTCTGACATCAGCTGTCATACCTTCCGGCTGAACTGCATTACCCTCAGGCAACACGAAAGAAGGAAAAAATATTGTATCCAGTGACACCCACCCCTCCCCCCTCCCCTCCTTCCTCTCCTCCTCCCCGACCCCGACACCTACGACACCTGAGACCCTTCGAAAATAATCTTTCTTTCCTCAAAACTTTTTTTTCTTTTTTTTTTTTTCGGGGGGGGGGGGGGGGGGGGGCAGCAAGAGGGGAGGGGATATTTATATTTGTTTATTTCTTAAACATTTTCACTTCTTCGTTGGCCTTCCGAAACAGCTTTGTTTGTTTGTTACTTGTTTGTTTCCTGGAATATCTGTGTTTATAACTTTTTTTTCTTGCGTATTTTTGCTTGTTTCTATCTAGAAAACTTTTGATTGGTCGTTTGCTCGTCTTTTTTTCTGTAACATTTTGTCTGTAACATTTCTTCTGTAACATTTTGTCTGTAACATTTTTTTTTTGCTTGTGTGTTTTCTTCTGGGTCATTCTTTGTGTATTTTCCCCGGATTTTTTTTTCT
>CM065723.1:49790677-49805677 GCA_033310375.1 Conus canariensis | reverse complement strand
CAACAACAACAACAAAGTAATCAAAAGACCTGACTGAAGTGAACGATAGGAGGTAAAACATTGTTGTGGCAACCGACGACAAATCATATTGATATTATAACACACAGCCATTATGAAAATTCAGAAGCGATAAAAAAAAAAAAAAGCAAATGGGCTTCCCGTAACAAATGGCAGGAGTTATATGAACTGTCGAAAGTGTGGACAATAAAATATAGCAGATAAGTATCATTAATAAACATATATCAACATTAAGAAAAAAGACCTCCCCGTTGCGAACGGCAGGAGTGAATGAGCAATCAAAGGTGTGGACATTGACAATATAAGTAATGCACAAAACCAGCAAAAGGCGTCTCCGTTACGAATGACAGGAGGGTGGACAGTCACACTGAGATAAAAGAACATACAATCTTATATGGCCAGAGCCCGATAGAAAATCTGTAATGCCTACAAGGCATCACTTGGGCCATATGGCAGTCTACACACTGTATGAAAATCAAACAACAACTGGAAACCAGCAATCCTCTGCGTGGTGTCCACATTTTGACAAGTGACGCAACCGATTTCAGAAGTCAGCATGCGCACATGCAAACTCAGAATTAACATTTCATTATTGGACATGTGTACTAAATAGATTACAATGTCATATTTAGTGATCATAATGTATTGAAGGGTGGACTTTCTTTCCCTTATACGGGAGATGGAGAAAGAAAAACAAAAAGGTAAGTTCATACAACCCCCCAAACTGCAAGAAGAATTGATCGATGAAAGTTTTTCAGGGTATGGCTTTATGCAGGTACAGGGACCCATAGCCGAATCGGCCGGGTTGGAGAGTTCTGTGATGGATCCACGAGTCGTGAGTTTAAATCACCTACAGGGTCGGAATTTGTGCTGCTTGAAAACGTCTTCTGTCCATGTAGCTGTCAATGCTTGAGGAGAGTCTCCCTGAATCATTTCACTGGGATCAAGGTGACGTGTCCATACACGCACATGTGTACATTCACTACACACACATACCAAAAAAAAAAAACAAGAAAAAAAGACAATGGTAGGTAGGCACTCAAGGTCTGACCAGCGCGTTGGGCTAATGCGTAGGTCAGACATCTGCTGAGTCGTAGCCACGAGACCCTCTTCTTCAATTGTCTCATCTTAGTTGTTATTTCATTTATCCATCAGCTTAAAATCATGCGTAGTGTGGTCTCAAAACTTAGTGGATGTGGTGTAGCGTATATGGACTAGTCCGCACGCAGTGACGCCTCCTTGATGAAACTGAAACTGAAACTAAGGCGACGGAACGGAAAGGTCGGGTCAGCTCCGTCTTCCATAGTGTGTGCCCCAAACAATGTGGATTTCACTGACCTTACGGCTTTTGGGCTATAGCACATTAACCTTTAACTTATTTTTAGCCTTTGTGTGAACTAATACAAGTAGGAGGAATTTATTTTTAACCTTTGTGTGAACAAACACAAGTAGCGGGAATTTATGTTTAACTTTTATGTGAACAAACACAAATAGGGGGAATTTATGTTTAACCTTTGTGTGAACAAACACAAGTAGGGGGAATTTATGTTTAACCTTTGTGTGAACAAGCACAAGTAGGGGGAATTTATGTTTAACCTTTGTGTGAACAAACACAAGTAGGGGGAATTTATGTTTAACTTTTGTGTGAACAAACACAAGTTGGGGAATTTATATTTAACTTTTGTGTGAACAAACACAAGTCGGGGGTGGTTTAGCTTCCGGCAGGAAAGGACGAGGATCAGATTAGGATAGGGGATGGATTAGGTTTAGAGATTTGGTTCGGGTTAGGGTTACTGTCAGCAGTAAGTGTTTAACACACCAAACAAAACAGAACATACACTGTAAAACTGAAAACCCAAACAAAACAAAACAAAACAAACACATGAACGAACGCGCATGTAAGGGTAGCAATCGAATCCAGCCTGGGTCTGTGTGTCTCAGCTAATGACTCATCAAAGCCGCCGGACGGGAATATGTATGTTGCCTGGCGGTTAGGCCGGACGGGAATATGTATGTTGCCTGGCAGTTAGGCCGGACGGGAATACAGGCCGGACGGGAATATGTATGTTGCCTGGCGGTTAGGCCGGACGGGAATATGTTTGTTGCCTGGCAGTTAGGCCGGACGGGAATATGTTTGTTGCCTGGCAGTTAGGCCGGACGGGAATATGTTATGTTGCCTGGCAGTTAGGCCGGACGGGAATATGTTTGTTGCCTGGCAGTTAGGCCGGACGGGAATATGTATGTTGCCTGGCGGCCAAGCCAGACTGAAAACGCAAACCGTGCTGCACGCCTATGGGAGCACACTAGCTTCAAAACCCGATAACAGCTGTTTTCCCTGGAGAACGTCTCTCGCCCTTCAGGAAAACGGAGTTAAGCTGTTATCCCAGAGAATCACAAGTTTTCCTAAGGTTAACAGTTGTTCTCCCTGTTGTTTGTTAGGCGGCTTGCAGACAAAGGAGATATTTACCGCGTTGAGACACTTTCTAGATGTACCCCACTCCGCAGACGTAGCCAGCCATACGCGAGACACACTGTTGGGACATTTACAAACCTGACCTTTCACCTTGCGTTTTGCACACGCACTCTCCACGAAAGCTACCATTCAAACGAAGAAATTGAAGTGACTGCCAGACAAATACAGAATAAAACTTCGGTAGTGGTCAGACATTAGCAGTAAGGCAATACTGCATTTATACCAACGTAGACACCTGCCCATAAACTTGCGTATTCAACCCAGCTGACGTACGAGTACCGTTATCGATTGTCGTTGTACGGGAGAAGCCTACTCGTACGTCGTTTCGCGCAGGTTCATACTTGACAAAACATGTTTTTCTACATTCAGCCGATTCTAGGTAGTCTCATGCCTTTCTACTTTGCGAGTGCAATTCAGTCTTTTAAGTTATCTGCATGTGTGCACAAATCAATGTTCTATGTGATTGAATTATGACTGAATCGACGTCAGTAAACCAATCGCCGTTTCGGAAGGGAAATAAGCCTCGCATGGTTTATTTACTCCTCATCCTGTGAAGCGATTTTGATCGAACAAACGCCAGCACTATTGGAAGGGGAAGACAACCCGAAGAGAGCAATGCTCTACTCTTCCTATTCGCTTGCAATCTAGCGCACAGGTTCGGCCAACGCTTCAAACGGCCCGTCAGGCCCCGAAACTTGCTACGCCTGCAGGCTTCATATGGGTCACATGTGTTTCTTTGTCTTTAACAGCGTTATTCCTGAGGATCACAACTGTGTTCCCTATTTTCACGGGGAAAACAGTTATTATCCTTAAGGAAAACAACGAACACAGGAGTTATTATCCTCGGTATTACACTTATTTTCCGTGTTTTGTGACCTGATTTGTGTTTGTCATAGTAAACAGCGATTACGGCTGCACCCCCTGTGAACGACGTTGTCCTTGCGATAATATCTATCCCCACCCACCCCGACCCCCAGGAAAACAAAGATAACAGTTATTATCCCATGGAGAATTAGAAGAGGGAACAGTGGCGAATGAGATCCTCATGGAAAACGATAATTATCCTCAGGAAAATAGTTATGATACCCAGGAAAATACTTGTGATCTTCGGGGTAACTGTTTTCCCTTTCTTCGCTGTTTTGCGCAAGGACAATAGCCGCTTTCCAGAGGAAAACAACTATTATCGCCTTTAGACGCTAGTATGGAGCCATACACGCCGCTCTATTTTAAGCACGAACGCTGCCGTGTTCCATAACTCCTGGCCCGTGTAACATTAGTAACATTCAAATCCAACGTCCCACTGGGCTTTAAAATAGGTGGGCGAATGGGGACAACAATCATCATTATGTTATAAATATTTCAGAGCGCAATTCTAGTTGAAATCAAGGGTTCTTCATTCGTTGTGCTTTCACATGCAATTCATACAGTTCCATCTATTTATTTATAAGTTAGTAACAACTAACTTACCGTTGAACTTGCTGTGCACACACAGTGTGGCGTCAGTACCCATTATTTTATTTTAAAAAAAAAAAAAAAGCAACAACGAAAAACAACAACAGTAACAGCAGCAGCAGCAGCAACGGCACCAACAACAACAACATCGCACACATTTAGTAAATGCCAGTGAGAGGGTGGCAACAAGTTCAACAGGAACCATCAAAGGTTGGGAATGGGGTGGACTGGGGGTGACTCCAGCTCCTGTTTTGCGTCACAAAGACGCCATCAGAACTAATGTAATGCATGATGCGTAGCGAAAATGGCAGTTTTTTTGTTGGCCGCCCGCGTGATTCGACTGACGTCATAAAACCACTGTGACCGTGCCAAGCGAACCAGTGTCGGTACCTGGCGGCGATGATCATCAGTCCGGGTCATAGCAACCTGGCCGTCTTTTGTTCTCGGTTGCCGGGGCCAGGAAGTGTGGTAATACTCCTTTCGGTTGACCAATCACAGCCCCTGTTTGACAACCGAAGGTTCCACGATTATCAACTCACCCACGCTGGCCAATCAATGAGCTTCTTCGTCGCAACGGATATTGTTTACATTTTGAATACTCCGCCTCATCTTGCGCGTCTATTTCCGTCTCGGTCGCTGGCATAGTAGATTGAGTTTGGCGTCTTTCTGCTTGGCGGGGTTTCAGTTCCAGCCGATAACAGCTTTTTTTTTCTGATCTTGCCTGACAGCCAAGCCAACGTTTTCTTCTGCTCAGCAGCTGTTAGTACCTGCCTTTAGTACTGCTACAGGAGTTGGTTCTGCTGCCAGTCGTTGGCCGTCTTGATTCAGTGCTCGGCAGCTGCTGTTGATCCTTGTTGTTGCTGACAGTCGGCTTCGTTTTCTCGTCAGCTGACAGGTCAGTAGATCTGTTAGATGGTCAGCAGGTCTATTAGATTTAAATCTAGACCATTTCTAGTCTGTGTTATGCTGTTTAAGAGAAATCTTTACCGTGTTCGTATGTCTGTGGAGTATGATGACCGCCGCTTTGGTGTTTGATAAATCTAGATCAGAATTCGCTGTATACTGGTGTCAGCCATACCAGTTTTGACTGGCGAGATGGAAAGACTGCTGTGGTTGTAATGGCATGCTCAGCATCGGGAGATTATTGTCATGTATCATACTGAGATGGTCACTCATTAAGTCACTGGTCAGGAATCTTGCAGAACATACAGTTTTGTTGTAACTTTAGAACAGAATAGAAACTTAGTCAAGGAAGATCACTTTAGGATCTATTATCAGTAATGATTTTGTAAGATACTGCGGTCACTGCACATCACATTGACTGATTTGATTATTGTGATGATGATGAGAAAAATTGTTTGTCTTGCATTTGATAATAGTAAGCTCTTTGTGAGCTGGCTTTAAACTGTTAACGGATGGTTTTGTGAAATTTTAGCAAATTTAATGGTGAAAGTTATTGTGCAAGCTTTTGCTTTGAAATGCATGGTACACATGTGGTTTACCTTGCAGGCCGTGTGCCTGGTCCTCGCCTTGTGCCTGGATCCAGCTCTTTCTTCAGGTTGTTGCAGTGTGTTCCTGTCGACCTGTGTTCCTGTTTCTCTGCTTTGCGGCTGCTTCTTGATGGTAGATCAGTGGACAGTTACTGTTGATAAAACTTTCGCCACCACCACCACTCCCCTCTTTTCCCCTCGTTCCTCCCTCGCCCCTCATCCCTTAGCGCATTTCCAGTTACAATAAATGTTCCTTTAAACCAGCCTCCATGCCAAGAGTTGTATCGGCTTACGATCTGGGCCTTTTCCGGTGTTCAGGCCTGTTTCACGTTCCCGTCATTGAATTGAATTGGCTTCTTTTAATTTGATCTTTCATGAATGAACATGTATTATGTTCGATTGGAATCTGAATTACTATGAAGTAACGGAAACAGCTGAACTTTCAAACAAAAAAAATGTAACCTGAAAGTCAAAACTGACTAAAATGAAATCAAGTGTCCTGTAAACAGCTAACATTTCTGTGTAAAGAAGTGATTTTTATGAAGGATATATGCAGATAAAATTCAAATAAGTAATTTTTCCTTTCATTAAACTCTGAGATCAAATATGAACATTATTTCAAATTTTATGAAGTAAGTTAAAGATCTCGCAACTGCCAGGTTCGTGGAAGTGTGAATCACGATCTGTATATATTTCAGCTCCACAGACAGCCAGTATTGAAGTAAAAGAGAATACTGGGTCAAAATAAGTAAGATCCTAAGACAAAACAATATGTTTGCAGGACTTGTTTTGAATGGTCATCAGTGATCTCTGATGTTTGGAAAGTGAAATGCAGCATCAAAAGAGTCAACACAAAGGGCGGGCACGTGGACAGCACTGCCACATCAGATCAGTTACTTCCAGCAGTCCAGGCCAGAAAGAAGAGTCAACACAAAGGGCGGGCACGTGGACAGCACTGCCACATCAGATCAGTTACTTCCAGCAGTCCAGGCCAGAAAGAAGAGTCAACACAAAGGGCGGGCACGTGGACAGCACTGCCACATCAGATCAGTTACTTCCAGCAGTCCAGGCCAGAAAGAAGAGTCAACACAAAGGGCGGGCACGTGGACAGCACTGCCACATCAGATCAGTTACTTCCAGCAGTCCAGGCCAGAAAGAAGAGTCAACACAAAGGGCGGGCACGTGGACAGCACTGCCACATCAGATCAGTTACTTCCAGCAGTCCAGGCCAGAAAGAAGAGTCAACACAAAGGGCGGGCACGTGGACAGCACTGCCACATCAGATCAGTTACTTCCAGCAGTCCAGGCCAGAAAGAAGAGTCAACACAAAGGGCGGGCACGTGGACAGCACTGCCACATCAGATCAGTTACTTCCAGCAGTCCAGGCCAGAAAGAAGAGTCAACACAAAGGGGGCCCGTGGACAGCACTGCCACATCAGATCAGTTACTTCCAGCAGTCCAGGCCAGAAAGAAGAGTCAACACAAAGGGCGGGCACGTGGACAGCACTGCCACATCAGATCAGTTACTTCCAGCAGTCCAGGCCAGAAAGAAGAGTCAACACAAAGGGCGGGCACGTGGACAGCACTGCCACATCAGATCAGTTACTTCCAGCAGTCCAGGCCAGAAAGAAGAGTCAACACAAAGGGCGGGCACGTGGACAGCACTGCCACATCAGATCAGTTACTTCCAGCAGTCCAGGCCAGAAAGAAGAGTCAACACAAAGGGCGGGCACGTGGACAGCACTGCCACATCAGATCAGTTACTTCCAGCAGTCCAGGCCAGAAAGAAGAGTCAACACAAAGGGCGGGCACGTGGACAGCACTGCCACATCAGATCAATTACTTCCAGCAGTCCAGGCCAGAAAGAAACGGATACACGCGAAGGAGCGGGTGAGACCCAGAGAAGTACTGTCCTCAACTGCCGAACAAACCAGCTGAGAGCAATTTCAAAACTGCAAGGCCTTGGCGCATTTATGATTTTTTAAACGTCTAAATAGTTTTGGTGTAAATCATCTCCACCGCGTTTAAAGAAAAATAGGCGAATTTAGGTCAGCTGGAATGTGGTAAGTGAATAAATGACATTGACTTCAAGGTCAAGCATAAACAACAAAAAAAAGAAGAAGAAGAAGAGAAGAAGAAGAAGAAGAAGAAGAAAAAACAACAAAAAAAACAAACAAACAAAACAACAACAAAAAAAACAGGAAAAAGAAAGAAAGAAAACTCAGTTACTTCGACCTCGTAAACAAACATGGTGTCTGGCAATATCGAGGCAGAAGGTCCATACCCTTCCAGGATAGCGGCCATTATCTGATGTCCATTACCCAGTGAGTGACCTGCTCATCTTCCAGGGCTTCTCACACAGCAGTCACTGGGTGACGCTCATCACCATAATATATACTGACAAAATCATTAGTTTCTGATGAGTGACTGAGAGGGACCTGATGACATTATTCCGTTGGGTCTATGCCTGGTGGCGTTTTTTTCTTTCTTTCTTTTTTTGCAGGAGGGGCACGACAAACGACCAAGTCATTAGGTCCTTGTAACATTGTCAGTCCAATGATCTTGCCGTCATGCAAACAGCAATAGACTGCAAAAAAAAACAAAAAAACAAAAACAAAAAAAACAAAAAAAAACGAAGACAATGGTACTGTGCTGGACCGTATTGATATCAGGGAGATACTAACGGTACTGGCAATAATCGAGACAACCCTTCGTCACGACTGATTGAAATAAAAAGGGTTAGTAGATCAAGAAGCAACAGAACTTGTCGCCCAGATCCTGAACAGTTCTCTTTCTTAGTATCTTGACTCAACTGTGCCAAGTTTTTGGACTCTGAACTAAGAGAAGTACAGGAGATGTGAACGTGGATACTACACACGAACACGCACTCACACACACACACACACACACACACACACACACACACACACACACACACACACACACACTGGCGCATACTTGGACATTTGCATGCGCGTAAACACACACACTTGCACGTGCACGCACGCACACAAACGCACGCACGCGCGCGCGCACGCGCGCGCGCGCACACACACACACACACACACACGCACGCACGCACGCACCCACGCACGCACGCGCGCGCGCGCGCACACACACACACACACACACACACACACACACACACCACACAACACCGGGAAGTATAGATATTTTCAAAAAAATGTTGCAGAGTTAGCAAACACAAACATCCCCGTCTTCACTCCCATTTTCACTAAAAAAAAAAAAAAAAATCTAGTGTCAAATTTCCTGACCAACACTGCAGGCGTCTGTATCTATCGGGCCCGGTTGACGCCGGAATGTGTCAGGAAAGCAATCGTAGAGTTCAGCATTGTTGAACAGTCTCAGACCAGAAGGGTATTCCATAGCAACATCTTCATCATCCTCATCCCCATCTTTTACCTTTTACCTATCCCTTGACATCGTCTGTTGTCGTTGGGGCACCCCTGATGATCCGGCCACCACTCTCCTCCATCTGTCCCTGTCTTCCACCGCTCGCTGAGATTCCGCCACTGGAGTGGCACAGAAGATAAAACAGAGAAAAAAATGTTGTAGGACATGCAATAACACAACTATTAAAACAGCTGGAGCCTCGGGTTGACAAATTAATTCAGCTGCAATAGCTGAATACAAACATAATGGTTACGTGACATCATATGTGTCAAATTAATTCAAGCAGGCAGACCTGCAACACGGTAAATTTATTCAGCGTAGCGTTTTAGATGGCTAGTTGAGTGGAAAATTTATTTGAGCGAAACCCTTTGAATCCAGGTGTCTTTGAACAATGGCTGTCGTTGTCTTTGAGGGGATGGGATTTGGAGCTCCTGGCTTTTTTTGTTATGTAATATCCTTTTGTTTAATGTTCACCTCTTTGTGTTTCTCATACATGTCAAGTGATTTGAGCTCATTGGAGAAAAAGCACTCGGTAAGTCTTCACTGTTAATGTTGGTGATATTGTTGGCAAGTATGGTTTTGTATTACTGTTTAGAATGGCGAGTCCATTCAACACTATCATGTTGAAGACAAGTTACTGACTTTTTACAGGTGTTTTATTTATTTATTAATTTTTTTTTGACAAAATAAATTCCAGTAAAATAGCTTATTCTGTATTTTCTGTCAACTCTTGCCTGTCCTGTCCTGACATGACTGTCATCCTGCTTGCCAGCACACTACCACACCCAGGGTTGACATGTGTGTGTCTCGCTGTGTGCGTGTGTGCGTGCGCACGTGCGTGTGAGTGTGTGTGTGTGTGTGCGTGTGTGTGTGTGTGTGTGTGTGTGTGTGTGTGTGTGTGTGTGTGTGTGTGTGTGCGCGCGTAGACACATGTACATGTATGTATGTATGTACATATGAATAACATGTATAAACTAAACTCGTTTTAACCAAGCTTGGTGGCGAGCATTTCTGGTGTGGGTTGCTCATGGCTGATGGTGAACGGTTGAACAGTTTTCTGGTTTCTGTCGATGGACAGTTGTACCAGAGTTGATAATGGTGTTGCAGCTTGCTGTCAGCTTGATCTTCTCGTTACTGATTTCCCATGCCATGTGTTGTTGATGTTTCATCCAGTTGTTTTTTTTAAAGCTTCGGCAGTTCTATACCACTGCCTGCCCGACCATCAATGTCCTCTGCAAACTAAAGGTTCCTGACTGCAAACTAAAGGTTCCTGACTGCAAACTAAAGGTTCCTGACTGCAAACATAAGGTTCCTGACTGCAAACTAAAGGTTCCTGACTGCAAACTAAAGGTTCCTGACTGCAAACTAAAGGTTCCTGACTGCAAACATAAGGTTCCTGACTGCAAACTAAAGGTACCTGACTGTAAACATAAGGTTCCTGACTGCAAACTAAAGGTTTCTGACTGCAAACTAAAGGTTTCTGACTGCAAACATAAGGTTCCTGACTGCAAACTAAAGGTTCCTGACTGCAAACGAAAGGTTCCTGACTGCAAACGAAAGGTTCCTGACTGTAAACTAAAGGTTCCTGACTGCAAACTAAAGGCTCCTGACTGCAAACTAAAGGTTCCTGACTGCAAACTAAAGGTTCCTGACTGCAAACTAAAGGTTCCTGACTGTTCTTTATCCACTGCTGACATGATCCTTGAGTGCATCATTCATGATGAGTTCCAGCAATATTCTGAAAAGTATGAGAGACAGAAGGCAGCCCTGAGGAACTCCTCCTGAAGTATGGAACACTCTCCAACAGCGCCTTATATCAGCACTGCACTGGTCACTTTGGAGTACAGTTGCTGGGTTGTGTTGATGATCAGCTTTTGCCCGATGTTACATTTCTTCATTGCAGTTCACAACGCCTCCTTCCAGACTCTGTCTAACATCTTGAAGTCTGTGAAACCGTGTAGAACTGCCTCTGGTGTGAAAATATTTTTCGGATAGGGTAAGGAGGTTCAAGAGCTGTTTGACGGTGCTTTTGCCTATGCGGACTCCAGCCAGGTCTTCCGCTCTAGTGGTATCTGCTTGTAGCTGTGATCTGTTTAGAATGATTTTTGAGCATCATTTTGGCATTGCTGATCACACTGAGAATGCGATAGTTCTGGCAGTGTCGGAGTTTCCTTTCAAGGGAAAAGTGACGGCTAGTGCTGGAATCTATGGCGTGGGCCACTCCCCAGTGTGCCAGGTTGTGTTGCGGACGCATTTCCTTTTAATAAAGGACAAAGAAAAGGTCTTGTGTCTTAGATAGCTGTCATTATAGCAATCACTACCACACGCCGCATAAAGGACAAAGAAAAGGTCTTGTGTCTTAGATAGCTGTCATTATAGCAATCACTACCACACGCCGCATAAAGGACAAAGAAAAGGTCTTGTGTCTTAGATAGCTGTCATTATAGCAATCACTACCACACGCCGTATAAAGGACAAAGAAAAGGTCTTGTGTCTTAGATAGCTGTCATTATAGCAATCACTACCACACGCCGCATAAAGGACAAAGAAAAGGTCTTGTGTCTTAGATAGCTGTCATTATAGCAATCACTACCACACGCCGCATAAAGGACAAAGAAAAGGTCTTGTGTCTTAGATAGCTGTCATTATAGCAATCACTACCACACGCCGCATAAAGGACAAAGAAAAGGTCTTGTGTCTTAGATAGCTGTCATTATAGCAATCACTACCACACGCCGCATAAAGGACAAAGAAAAGGTCTTGTGTCTTAGATAGCTGTCATTATATCAATCACTACCACACGCCGCATAAAGGACAAAGAAAAGGTCTTGTGTCTTAGACAGCTGTCATTGTATCAATCACTACCACACGCCGTATAAAGGACAAAGAAAAGGTCTTGTGTCTTAGACAGCTGTCATTATAGCAATCACTACCACACGCCGCATAAAGGACAAAGAAAAGGTCTTGTGTCTTAGATAGCTGTCATTATAGCAATCACTACCACACGCCGCATAAAGGACAAAGAAAAGGTCTTGTGTCTTAGATAGCTGTCATTATAGCAATCACTACCACACGCCGTATAAAGGACAAAGAAAAGGTCTTGTGTCTTAGATAGCTGTCATTATAGCAATCACTACCACACGCCAAATAAAGGACAAAGAAAAGGTCTTGTGTCTTAGATAGCTGTCATTATAGCAATCACTACCACACGCCGCATAAAGGACAAAGAAAAGGTCTTGTGTCTTAGATAGCTGTCATTATAGCAATCACTACCACACGCCGCATAAAGGACAAAGAAAAGGTCTTGTGTCTTAGATAGCTGTCATTATAGCAATCACTACCACACGCCGTATAAAGGACAAAGAAAAGGTCTTGTGTCTTAGATAGCTGTCATTATAGCAATCACTACCACACGCCGTATAAAGGACAAAGAAAATGTCTTGTGTCTTAGATAGCTGTCATTATATCAATCACTACCACACGCCGCATAAAGGACAAAGAAAACGTCTTGTGTCTTAGATAGCTGTCATTATAGCAATCACTACCACACGCCGTATAAAGGACAAAGAAAAGGTCTTGTGTCTTAGATAGCTGTCATTATAGCAATCACTACCACACGCCGTATAAAGGACAAAGAAAACGTCTTGTGTCTTAGATAGCTGTCATTATAGCAATCACTACCACACGCCGCATAAAGGACAAAGAAAAAGTCTTGTGTCTTAGATAGCTGTCATTATAGCAATCACTACCACACGCCGCATAAAGGACAAAGAAAAGGTCTTGTGCCTTAGATAGCTGTCATTATAGCAATCACTACCACACGCCGCATAAAGGACAAAGAAAAGGTCTTGTGTCTTAGATAGCTGTCATTATAGCAATCACTACCACACGCCGTATAAAGGACAAAGAAAAGGTCTTGTGTCTTAGATAGCTGTCATTATATCAATCACTACCACACGCCGCATAAAGGACAAAGAAAAGGTCTTGTGTCTTAGATAGCTGTCATTATATCAATCACTACCACCCGCCGTATAAAGGACAAATAAAACGTCTTATGTCTTAGATAGCTGTCATTATATCAATCACTACCACACGCCGCATAAAGGACAAAGAAAAGGTCTTGTGTCTTAGATAGCTGTCATTATATCAATCACTACCACACGCCGCATAAAGGACAAAGAAAAGGTCTTATGTCT
This sequence comes from Conus canariensis, assembly GCA_033310375.1. NCBI lineage: Eukaryota > Metazoa > Mollusca > Gastropoda > Neogastropoda > Conidae > Conus > Conus canariensis. The sequence continues at coordinate 49,792,634 of CM065723.1, read as the reverse complement.
TAGATAGCTGTCATTATATCAATTAGTGCCGTACGCCGTATGAAGGACAAATAAAACGTCTTATGTCTTAGATGGCTTTCATTATCAGTCACCGCCGTATGCCATGTTTTAAGGATTCTGCAGGGATGTTGTTGATGTCTGCAGTCTTCCCATACTTCAGCAATGTCACTGCAGCTCTGACTTCTTCATCGAGCATTGGAACGTCATTCTCATTGATGAATCCTGTTCTGTTAGCACACTTGGATCTCCTTTGCTCTGTTCGTTGTAGAGTTCAGAGCACTATTCAACTCATATCTTAATGTCTTCTTCCGTTATGAATCAGTTCCCATGCTGACTTTTTTGTTGGATCAAGTTTTTCTACAAGCTGGAAAGCTTTCTTTGTACCCGTCGCTATCTATTTTTTTCTTTTGAGGTCCTCACACTGTTGTTCAATCCAGATTTCCTTTGCTTTCTTTATTTCTTCCATGATCGTTTTGTTTATAGGGTCATCGTTATCTCCCTCAGTCTTCTTGAACGGTTTTAGCGTTCTCCTAATGCTAGTGACCTATGGCCTTCGCCTTATTCCATAGATCTCTATTGTTGTTTATCATCATTTCGTTGACACTGTGACGGCTTCAAGATCCTCTTCCAGTAGTAGGGACAATTTTTCCCCCTACAGCTACCGTGTATTGTTCAGCGATATCAGGTACTTTCACCACGTCAAGATTGAAATCAGAAGCCTGTTTGTCATCCTCTTGCTGTTCTTCAATGATTACTACTAACACCAGTGCCTGGAAATGTCATTGTTTACGTCTATTGATGCCCGTTCTTCACATGAATGTGGTCTGTCTGGCTGCAATATTGACCATCTGTGAACTGTCATGTCCATCGTCTGGATGTTTATGATGGTCACCGAGAGTGTTGGCAAAGACCAGTCATGGCACTATTACTGAAGAATTCCGGTGAGTAGGTGGCGAAGGCCCCTGTCACTGGTGTCTCATAACAGTAGGGAATGCGGGGATTCTTCCCGGGCATCTCTGACCAACCTTGGCATTCCAGTCACCCTGAACGTTGAGGATGTTTTTCTTATCAACGTTGTCGACGACCGTTTGGAGCTGGTCATTGTCATAGTCTGACTTGGCAGCGTGCATATATACTAACGTGATGTTGAATGTTTTTTGTCGCAGGCGTATGGTTACAATCTTGCTGGAAACGGTACCATCCCAGTACAGCGTTCCTGATGCTCCTGTTGACAGAAAACCTCTCTACAATTACATCGTGTTGATCGTTTTCTACTATACAGTACAGGGCGCGCCTTTGGTCTGTTTTTTGTTCTTTCCGTTGTTCTTACATCTAATTTCATCAAAGCCGAGATAGTCCCAGGAATATGTACAGGACTCATCTCAAGGAAGGTGCAAAAACCAAAACCAAACAAAGAGAAAGAAGAAAAGTCTGCTGATTAATTCATTTGCTTGTTTCTGTCATTTTGGTTTTATTCATTCAACATTTTTTTTGTATGTTTGTTGTAGTAGCTGTGGTGGTAGTAGTGGTAATAGTAGTGTTGATAATCAGAGTGGCAACATGGTGATGATGTTGATGATGACGATGATGATGACTTGGATAATTATGATGATGACCATGACGATTGTGTTTTGTTGTTGTTATCATCATTGTCTTTTTACCTTATGTATACGTTTTCTTCTTCTTCTTCTTTTCTGTGAGTGTCCACCTTCATCGAGTTGAAGATTCTGACACTATAGGAGGGGGTTTGTAGTCCTTGTTTGCCATTTGTGATTCTGTCTTGAAATAAAATATGATTACTTAAAAAAAAGAAAGAAGAAGAAAAAAAAAAAAGAAAGAACGAGAGGGAACCAATTTCAACAGACATGAATTAAACAAGACATGTATGCGATTCACATAAAACAACAGATTCTTTTTTTTTTCATCTCCGTCAGACCAGTCTCACTGCCCGTCTTCG
>CM065723.1:49778177-49785677 GCA_033310375.1 Conus canariensis | reverse complement strand
GAGAGAGAGAGAGAGAGAGAGAGAGAGAGAGAGAGAATGCAGACACAAGGAACACACACACAACACACACACACACACACACACACACACACACACACACACACACTGGTGGGTGGGTGGTTCCATTTATCATGGAGTGGGAAGAGTGACATGTTTTGTGTCTGTCCAGCCGCACAAATGTACTCCGACCGAAAACGTTTATTTCAAAGGGAGTAGTGGAAAGCTGTTGGTATGCTGATGTGACCGAAGGGGAGGAGTGGGGGGGGGGGGGGTGCCGGAGGGAGAGGAGGGATCGGAGAAGAGGGGGGGTACTCAACAAAACTGTGCCCGCCCAGATCTAGTTGCCTGGAGAAGAGGAAGGGGAGGGGGGGAGGGATGGGATTGGGAGGGAGATGCAATCTCAAAATCTCGATGGGTTGCCAGTCTTTTTTTTTTTTTTTTTTTTTTGGGGGGGGGATCTACAATTCCTCGATAATAATAATAATAATAATAACAATGATATGAAAAAAAAATTATGTTTCTTCGTTTGACTTTTTCCCCCCTTAATAACAACAAAAAATTGCATTCTTTTGATTTGTATTTTCATTTGGAGAAAGAGGGTCGGGACGGGAAAATGGGGCCGGGAGGTTGCGGTGGGGGTGGGGGATGGGGGGTGGGGGTGGGGGGGGGGGAGTTGGATCCGAAACCCCAGTGGCTACTTAATGCCTCCCAGAACAAACACACAACCACGCTCGGTCGCAATCACTGTCGTGTCTTGGTCGCACACGAATCATAAGAATAGGCGAACAATGCAAGGGAAGTAATCCTTCTTTGATCTTGGCTCAAAAGTCTCGTGCAAGACTCGAGTTGGCTCTCTTTTTAGAAACTTCCTTTTCCGGGAGCCGGTTTGTTTGTTTTTTGTCCCAAGACCCTCCTGCTTCACGGAACCTGAGGCAGTTGTCTCTTTGGCTTCAATGTGTCCTATAAAACAAACGAACACCGGTGGGTAATAGGTTATTGGTGCATGCCCCATAGTCACTCCTCCTTCCTTCATGTGAGAGAATACTGGTCTTCACGTGTTCGCCAACCTATTGTTCAATAGTCGCTCTACTGATTTTCTCACGGCAAAAAAAACAAAAAACAAAAAAAAAAAAACAAAAAACAAAAAAAATACCCAAACAAACAAACAAATAAGCAACATCCAACAAACAAACAAAAAGAGAAAAAAAACCGAGTTCGCCCGCATTCAGTAGATTAGTTTTAAGAATATCAGTAGGCCTATCATTTCATAAAGTCAGCTCTCGCCAAATCAGCAATCTCTCTCTCTGTCTCTGTCAGTCAGTCAGTCAGTCTGTCTGTCTGTCTGTCTCTCTCTCTCTCTCTCTCTCTTTCTCTCTCTAGCATTTGTTCTTGGACGAAAATCTGTATGGAGCGAATAACTTAGATGATATGGCACCCCCAGAAGAACAGAAAGGGGAAGGGGGGGTGGGGGAGGGGGGGAGGGGGGATGGGGAGAAGGGAAGCTAGAAAACGGGAGCAGGTCTTTGGGATCCCATATTTGTGTTTCACCGGGTCTACATTTCCATCAGGTCTATCCCCCATCCACCCACCCCGTTTCTACCCCCCCCCCCCCCCCTCCTCTCCTCCATTCCCTTCCCCAACTCAGTTAAAGATCTTGTTGACCCCGAACGAATCAGCTGTATTGAATATGTTCCCGCAGGTTTCTACTACCTCCAAGCTTATGCCTTCCCTAGGTCTACGTTCCCCTCAGGTCTACGTTCCCCTCAGGTCTACGTTCCCCTCAGGTCTATGTTCCTCTCAGGTCTATGTTCTCTCAGCTCTATGGTCCACGCACTCCCGCATTGGTCTATGTTTTCTGCGGGATCTGAACACCCCCCCCCCCCCCCCTTATTTTCCTCGTTTCTCGGTGCAATTAAAAGATCATGTGATTCTGACTTTGCCAGCTCACTCAGATCAAAGTTAAAGGTCAAGTGATCAAGAACAGGCTATTTCTACCCAAGGCTAGGTTAAAGGTCAGGTGACCCAGAAAGAGTGTCATTATGGCCCATCGTAATGCTAAAGTCTATGTGACCCATGGTGACCCAGAGTAATGCTGAAGATGAAGTAAGAGTGGGTGATAGTGACCGAAACATCGGTGGAACATCAAGTGACACAGGATAGAATGCTGCCAGCCACATGAAGTTAAAGATCAAGAGACCCATAATGGGTCAGCTGGCCTGGGTCAAGGTCAAAGGTCAGTTGCCCAGAATAGGTCACGGTAACCCTGACCTAGATTGAAGGTCAGATGACACAGACTGGGTACATGGTGAGTCATCATGACCCATTCTGGGTCCTCTCGCTCTCGACTAAGGTCTAGTTAATTGCAGAACACAGACGGTCGTTTGGGTCTAGGTCACCATGACCCATTCTGGGTCACCCCACCTTTGCTGTCGACTTGAGTCATCATGACTCATTGTGAGTCCGTCTTTTTGCTTTTTTTTCTCCTCCGCTGTCTCTTTTCCGTGCCATGTCAGTGATCTCAAGGCCGCTCATTCCGACTCCCGCTGTGGTTTGTCCTGGCGCTGCCCCGGCACCGGCAGTGACAGAAAGAAGTCACAATCAATGCTGACCAGTTAAGTAGTGGGGGAAAACAAGTGCAGGTTAACAATTCTTCCATCAATATAGTCATGACTTGGCAAAGATTTGAAATTTTTAAAAAAGGGTTCAAGATGAAGAAAATGGGAATATATATATATATATTATAAATGTGAAAACCCTTCACTAGCTGCATGAGGGAACCGTCGCAATCCCTCTCGAAGGCAGATCTAGATGTATTGCCTGCTCCTAGGCCTTTCGTCCGCTGGATCGGACTCATCAGGGAGACACGGCTGGTTGTGTCTGTGCTTCTGGCGTCAAGAGGTCACAATCAAGTCATCAGCAGGCAGCCCAGCAGAGAAGACATCTGCTGCCGAATCACTTCGGTGGTAGTCAGCAGTGCCTTTTCTGATCCAACATACGCCGGACATCATCGCCCACTACCCCCTCTACTAACGACATTATTGCTTGATGATGGAGCCAGCGCGGTTGAGAGCTCCCCCTCCGCCCCTTCTTACCGTCTCCCCCCTCACCCCCCCTCTTTCCCCCACACACACCATCCCGACGGCACCACCACTGTGTCAATCCCTCGACAGTCTCCACGAAATCATGGAGGGCATAGACGCGGAGAGAAATGGCCACCACGAGAGCAGGGTATGAAGGGCCACAGAATCTTATAGTTGTGTGTGTGTGTGTGTGTGTGTGTGTGTGTGTGTGTGTGTGTGTGTGTGTGTGTGTGTGTGTGTGTGTGCTGGTTGATGAAGATGATAAAGATGATGCTGTGGAGCTCCACTCTGGTCAGAGACTACGCTTCCTTTCATAATATATTCTGGCGTCAGTCAGGCCCAAGAGATACAGACACCTGCAGTGCTGATCAGCAAATGTGAGCTATGTTGTCAGAGATGCATCCTTTAAGTAGACGGCACTCGACCGTGTAGTTCCACTTCTTACTATTGAGCCCATAGCAAACTCAGCTCTGGGTACGGGGCGGTCGGCGCAGAAAAAACGCCACAAAAATATGGCTTTGATAGGAACCGAACCCACGACCTCCCAATCCACAATCTGTGACGATACCCACAGCGCCACGACGGCTGACACAGCGCGTGAAACGGATGGCGTAAGGAAGGCGGGGGAATGACAGAGGAAAGCAGGATGCAATGGTGGCGTAATGATTGAGGAGCGTGTACGGGGGCGTGACATTGGTGGGTATACGGGGGTGGGGAGGGGGCGCGGGGAGCACGGATTCAGAGGCAGCAGAATAGGGGGGGGGGGGGGGGGGGGGGGGGGGGGGTAAGGGGGGGGGGGGGAGAGGAAGGAGATGCACCTACGTAGGGCGCGACATATATGGGCATGCGTGGGAGGGGGGGGGGGTAGGGGCGAGAGAATGCAGGGTAATGACGTGTGGGGGGTGCGGGGGGATGTGGATGCAGGGGATGCCAGAGTACGGCGTCATCGATGAAGGATGTGACATGGATGGGGGTAAGGGGGTCGCAGATGCAGTGTACGATGTGGTGGCGGATATGGAAGATGCAAATACAGCGTATGACTTCGGTGGTGGTACAGCGGTCGTGGGTACAGGGCGTGGCATGGCTGGGGTGACGCGGATACGGGAGGTGCAAATGCAGGGCATGACATGGTTGGGGGGGGGGGGGGATGGGGGGCGCGAATGCAGGGCGTAAGATCGGTGGGGGTGCAGGGGGGGGGAGGGCGGGGGGGGGGGGACGGGGTGGATGCAGGATGTGACTTTGGTGGGAGTACAGGGAATGCAGATTTGGGGGCTTCACAGGGGTGGAGATAGGGGGCGCGGATTTCAGATGATATAGGTTGGGACGCAGGGAAGGGGGTGGGTGTGCGTCAGTTTCATGGCGTGGCATGGGTGGACTATGGAGGGGGGGGGGGGGGGGAGGTTGTGGCGCGGATAAAGGGTTACTTCATGCCAAGCAGGGCTTCCCATTCCACTCTCTACTTTTCGGAATAGGCTCATGGAGTCAGTCAGTATGATTGCTTGTGGAGTTTTAAACTGGACTGTGGATGAGAGCCAGTCTCGTTGTTACCTGACGCAAGTATGTATTCGGCAATAGTTCCCTGTCCAAGACCGTTCTACAGGCTACAGCGGAGGGTGGACAGCCCAGAGGCAGACCAGAGACATCCTGTATGGACAGCAATAAAGGACTGAACTGGTTACAGCCCCTCTACCCTGTTGTGAACAGAGGGCCGTAAGGATCCCTGACTGGCCAAACATCGGTGAAGGCAACCTTGCCACCTGCTGTTACCTGACTGTAATATATGTATGAATGGAAATACATCTCTCTCTCTCTCTCTGTATGATTTTAAATGCACCTCAACACACACACACACACACACACACACACACACACACACACACACACACACGCATTGATTTTTCTCTTTCTTTACTCGCTGCCAGTTGTCTTATTTTCAGTCGTGTTGACCGACAGGGTGCAGCTGACATTGCTAACTGTGCCCATGTTTTCCTGCTGAGATTGCTGAACTAGCTCACTGCAGTAAAAAGGCTTTGTGGTCGCATCAACAATCACCGAAATCTTTGAGTGAAACGACGACGACTATGACGATGACGATGATGACGGCAGCAACAACAACAACAACTAAAACAACAGCAACAGTAACCATATAGCTTAAATAAGAGATGGACGGTTCCGTTAAAAAAAACACATCATTGTGCTGTCAGAGATCGTTTTCACAAACGATCCCATCCATTGCAATACTTCTCCTATTCACCTATTAATCGCACTTGTACAAATCTTTGAAGCAATTATTGGAGTAGTTATATTTTTTTTTCTTTTGCCCTCATCGTTCATGAACTCTCTCTGCAGTAAAATGCATTAATATGTGTGTGTGTGTGTGTGTGTGTGTGTGTGTGTGTGTGTGTGTGTGTGTGTGTGTGTGTGTGTGTGTGTGTGTGTGTTTTACAATATATCTTGTGGAATGCAAATCCTCCTCTGTCTGAGCGTAATGAACCAGACGAACATCTTTTGCTGTCAGAAACTGATGGCCTGATCTGGCATAGCACTAACCGTCCACAGAAGTTCTTGTTGTTCCCTGTCCCACGGCTTTTCGCGGGCCTCTTTTTCTGATCATCCATGACAATGTGCAACCATCTCCTCTCCTTGCTTTCTCCTCTTCTTCACTTCGGAATTCAGATCCAGAGATTTCCATGCCGAATTTCAGGTGTTGGTAGCTTGCAACCTTCGGTATTACCTCGGAGATCTTGGTGACCTTCCCGTGGCTTTCAGTCGGAGTCGTCCTCCAGGCGGTATTCCTCGGGAACCAGCTTCTTGACGACCTGCTGGAGCTCCATGCTGGTAGCCAGCATGGTCCTGGTGCTGGCCTTCTGGTTCTCGATCTCCGACAGCATGCCCACGATGATCTTCCTGGACACGGGCACTAACCGGTGACTCAGCTCTGATTTACAGGGTGCTGTCTTTGGACGTCTTGACTGGGAGCAGGGTGTCCGCCCTGCGTTCAGCAGCTTGTCCACCAACTGTCCAGGAGCGATGAGGACGCTGACGTCAGACAGGCGGTCGGTGGATCGGTGCCCGGCACTGCGTCTCCGAGTGGTCACGTGTGTGATTGTTTCGCTGTGGGTTTCAGGTGAAGCATTCGTTTTGCTATGACTGAGACTTCTTGGAGCGTGGTGTTTGTTGAAAACATGTGTGTCACTTTTTGATTTGGTGAAGTTGGAAAGTCTTCTTCTGGACCTGCTTAACCTATTCGGATGTTGAACGTCAAGATCAGCTGTATTTCGTTGGATGTGTGAAGTCCTGCTAACACTACGTTCCTCGGATTTACGATGAGGCTTGTCTTGGATTGGATAGTGATTTACTCCACCATTGACGACCACATTCCTCTGTGACGCTTGATGTTGGAGTTTTGAACCCACATCAGAATGTTCCAAACGACCATGCCCGTCAAAGGTCTGTATTCCATGATTTCTGTCAGGCAGTGACAGCGAGTGAGACCGGGGCTTGGAATAGACAGGATCCACAGATGGCGCTTCTGGGGCGGGTCTGACCTTGGCGCTCCACACCATACGTGGTCGGTGAATTTTCTGATACCCACTGTGCTCTTCTTCAGTCACCTGACTGGTCTTCAGTCCATCTTCATCGGCAGATTCCGAAACGTGGCCGTTCGTGTCATCAGTACTGCTGCTTTGTTGATCTTCAGAAACACTTTTGGAATCGTGTGTCATGTATGGCACTGGAACGAACACAGAGGTCGTGATTTTACCGTCTTTTCTGACCTCGGGATGGAAAATGGACTCAAATTTCTTAAGCACTATTTCCTGTACCGTTCGGTCATGATCAGAGTACGCACTCTTGCCATAGCAAGGCTTTCTTGATTTACGAAACCCGAAACTGGTGGTGGGTCTCTGAAGTCTGCCATTGTGATTGACAGAGGTCGAAGAATAGTTGGCGTCTGCTGTCTTGGGTCTGTTTACCTGGACTTTTTTCCTTACCAAACTTGCAGACTGACTTCCATGTCGAAATGGTCCAGAACCAAGACCATTACTGGTGCTTCTCTTTTCGGAGACCCTCGTGCCAGATTCCCTTCCACCGTGGCTCTGACCATTCTTTCTGCTGCCAGTTCCTGCCGAGGCGGAGGGCGATGACTGGGGGCGGGAGGTGTGCTGTATAAACTGATGGTTTCCATCGGAGTCTGTGACGGTGGAGCCATCGGTCTGTGCAGGCATTCCGGGCAGGGCGGAGAACTTGCGTTGCCTGAGGACGTCGGCGGGGTTCATGGAGCGGGTGTTTGGGTGTCCGTAGGTCTGCAGGCCGGGCACCGTTTCGTACAGAGACTGCAACACGTGAGACAACAGACCTGTGGTGGTGGTGGTGGTATTTCACCATTCAGAGGCAGTTCTGTTCTTTTAGACAGGCGATT
>CM065723.1:49768177-49773177 GCA_033310375.1 Conus canariensis | reverse complement strand
TTTGGGACGGATCCTTATCAAACAGTTATTCCAGAATCGTTCAGCAAGATTAATAACTAAACTTGGAGCAAGTCTCTCGGTCAGCATTAGTTATTACTTCCCTTGACAGGGAAGAAAATTGACAGTTCATTTTCCGCTGAACATATAAACGCTGTAAAGTGACTGTTCCACACACACAACTGTCTATCAAGTAAAGTGACTGTTCCACACACACAACTGTCTATCAAGTAAAGTGACTGTTCCACACACACAACTGTCTATCAAGTAAAGTGACTGTTCCACACACACAACTGTCTATCAAGTAAAGTGACTGTTCCACACACACAACTGTCTATCAAGTAAAGTGACTGTTCCACACACACAACTGTCTATCAAGTAAAGTGACTGTTCCACACACACAACTATCTATCAAGTAAAGTGACTGTTCCACACACACAACTATCTATCAAGTAAACTGTTTTTTATAGAATGCTAAAATGACTGTTCCACACACACAGCTATCTATCAAGTAAACTGTTTTTATAGAATGCTAAAAATTTCTCTTGACATCAATGATGATGTTTCGCGTTTTGCTTATTCTGTAAAAAAAGGAAAAGCACATGCGGTATGAATTATTTACCCCAGCAACAATTACCTCCCCTGGCGGAAAGTAATGTTAATCGCTCACGAACTTGTTGAAAGATTTGTTCAAACTTAGCGGTGGGCTGTACCCTCCCGAGTGCTCTTCTGGTTATCGTAGTCAGTATATACTTTCAAGTAAACATAGTTAAGGGAGACTGTATGCAGAAAACGTTTAGCATGTTATATTTTAAACTTTCTTTTTATATATGTATATTCTACTAACACTATCCTTTGATCATAAAACAGAGATCTCACGAGTATGCCACGGCGTGATCACACACACACACACACACACTCTTGGACACACAAGATGGCGGCTATGGTCAACAGCTAAACAACACGCTTGCTGAGTTTTTTTGCCAAAGTTCCTTAAAATGACCAGGTTCTCCAAAACAAGACCCTGGACGCGAAGTCCTTCAGCGTTGACCACCCTGATTTTGGACAACAGCGATCAAGGAAAAAACAAATCAGCCAAGAACAAGAGAGAACGAAAACCGAGAGCTGAGGACCGTTTCGTTACCCTGAACCAAACGACCTGTGGAACGCTTGGATCTGCCGGTCACAGGCCTAATAACCGGTCAAGCGAAAGCCTTGTAAGTACTGTTGCTGACATGAAAACATTAATAGAAACACTATGCTATCGAATTTGCAACTTAGAGAAAACGATACAAAATCAAAATGAAAAAATTGACCTGATCGTAAAGAACAACAAAATGACGACAATGGTCAGCGTTGCCACCCAGACTGCCGAACAGCAAAGTTATACATCATATGCTGAAGCAGTCAGCTCGGGGCCAATACCGTCGCCCGCGGAGCAGCAGAAGGGTGGCCCTCAGCAAAAAAGACCGACCAACAAGCCTCAAGTCAAAGGAAACGACCATAGAATGACAAATAGAACTCAGCAAAAACAACGAAGTGACGCAAAAAAACATTACGTCAAGGCGACAGCAAAACGTCAGGATTCTGCTCCTAAAGGAAAAAAGAATGACGAAAGAACTGAGTCTGGTCTGCCAAGTCTGCTTTTCATACACGATTCCGTGACAAACAAGGTCAATGACAAGAGACTTGGAGATTCCTTTGGATTTCAAGCAGAATCTCGGAAAACGTTCAAAATCAAGGATATACAACAAACATTTGATTCAGCATATCAAAAACACGACGCGCTACTGATTCACTGCGGAGTGAATGATTTAAAGTCAACATCTCCCACGGACTGCAGCAAAGATCTGGTGCAGTGTATCAGAGGCATTAAGAAAGAAAATCCTGGTCTCAAAATAATTGTCAGCAAAATAGCACCAGTCACAGATACTCAACTGACCATCAAGAGAGATCTGTTCAACGCCCTCCTGACATCAGAGCTGAGTGAAGACGAGGACGTCAGCCTGATCAGCCATAACAACCTGCGCACGAGCTCCTGGCATCTCCATGACGGCCTCCACCCCACCAACAGTGGTGCCAGCGTCCTGGCTAGGAACATCGGGCGTCACGTGAGAGACCTGCTGTGTAGCCGACCCAGGAAGACCGGACGATCACGGTACCAGCCATCCTGGTACTACCAACCCTACCCGGATCCTCTGCTCTACAGCCTGGGCCCCTGGAACAACAGGTTCAGCGTGCTGGGCGACTGGTGAAAGTGGAACTTTGCAAAACACCAGCACCACTTGTGACTAGAACGCAACTCTCGTTAATATTTGAACTGCAGTATAAAAATCATCATTCATTTTCCATTGGCACAGTCATTCATTGATATATTATTGTTATTTACTATATCTCAATGTTGTTTGCACTAGCTTACAAATAAGTTCTGTTGATACGTGAAATTTTCTAATGTTAAAATACGGTTCCTTTAAGGTATTTCAGTGGAACTGTCGATCTATTATAACCTCCCTTGACCAATTAGCACAAAAGCTTGCAGAAGAAAACTACAATGTATTGGCCTTACAATCCCTAAACACACATAGAAACAAATTACCTAAACTTGCTGGCTATTATTTCCCCCCAATTGTTCAACAGGGGAACACAGATGAAAAAATCAACGTAGCCATTTACATCAAGGAAGGAGAAAACTACACCCTCTGCGCAAGTCCCGTTCCACCAGACACACCTGATTCCTATTCCTGCGCAGTCAGGGTTCAGGTAAATTCTAACATCGTATTAACTGTTGTGTCAGTCTATCTACCACGGGGACCTAACGAGTTTAATTCTGAATGGTTACGATCATTACATACAAGACCAGATAAAAACAATAGATATCTTATAACTGGAGATTTTAATGCTCATTCCCCGTTTTGGGAAAAGAATTGTCAGTCGATTACTAGTAACCGTTTTATAGAAAATCTAGTCGACTCGTCCTTATATCTTTTGAATGATGGGAGAATAACACGAATTCCTGACAACCCTAAGCACAAGCCAAGTGCAATAGATCTAACTTTAGTATCTCCAGATCTAGCGCCACTTTGTGATTGGCAAACCCTCGATGACACACTCAATAGTGATCATATTGCTATCATTACTACCTTTGAAACTTCAAGGCCTGAACTAACAGATTTAACAATGGAAAAAGTCCCAAAATATAATTATAAATTAGCTAACTGGGGTAAATTCACAGAATTACTAAAAGCATTCTCTGTCGACACAAAAGAACTTGATACTCAATCTATTGATGACCTATACGATCAGTTTCAGAATGCTATGCTATCTGCTGCGAATCAGTCAATACCTATGATAAAACCTGTCAAATCAAGTTCAAAAAAGCACGCAGGTAATGCCTGGTGGAATGAGACATGTGAAAAAGGGAAAAAGGAGAAAAACATTAAACTGAGAGAATATTTACGAAGCAAAGGAGAAGAGCGCGCTCAAAAGCTTCTTGAGAAAAAAAGAGCAAAAAATCATTTTAATCACATCACAGCTCAAGCAAAACAGCAATATTGGTCTAACTTTTGTAAGAATGAAATATCAAATCATAAAGATGCCCAAAAAGTGTGGGAAAAGTTAAGAACAATGAAAGATGGAGTAAACTTGCCAAAATGTCCTGTAAAGCTCCCAAGCTCTGATTTCCCTTCTAATCTAGAAAAGGCCGAAGCTTTTGTTGACATATTTGCCAAAAATGGCAGTAAAGATAGTTTATCAACAGAAAATAGACTGCACAGAGAGCAAGAAGAAGGAAAGCTCATCTACAACGATCCAGACCCTATAATAAACCACTATCTGAATGCTCCCATAACAATTCAAGAAGTAGAAGAATGTCTTGCTAATCTGGGCACCAAAAAAACATCAGTGGGTTTAGACGGTATCTCTAATGAAATGTTACGTCATGTCCCACCTAATGTAAAACGCTTTATCTCGGTATTCATTCAAAAATGCTGGGAAGACGGCAATTTGCCCTCATTATGGAAGCGTTCTATCATAGTTCCTATACATAAACAAGGAAAACCTCGAAGTAACATAAACAGCTACCGCCCAATTGCCCTGACGTCGCACGCATGTAAACTAATGGAAAGAATTGTCCTAAACAGATTACTTTATTTTTGTAACAAACATCAAATTATCCCCATAAATCAAGCTGGTTTTCAGAAAGGCAGATCAGCAACAGAACATCTAGTAAAACTCACAACACATGTTAAACAACAGTTCGCAAGACGAAAAAAACATCCTGGCAACGTTCTTTGACATAAGGAAAGCGTACGAACAAGTATGGCATGAACGACTTTTGTATAAACTTAAAACTATTGGAATAAATGGAACCATGTATAACTATGTCAAAGCTTTCCTTCAAAGTAGAACTATTCAAACAAGAATAGAGCATACATATTCCAGCACTAGAACACTGGAAATGGGTCTTCCACAAGGATCAGTATTATCTCCAATTTTATTTAATATCCTAATTGCAGATATAACAAAAGGCTTATCCAAAGACATAGTTTTAGTACAATTTGCTGACGACATATGTCTGTGGATGAAAGTCACTATGAAAAGAAAAACCCCATTAAGATCCTTAAATTACATATAAGATCAAATATCAACATGAATTAAACAAAATCAGTAGTTTCTTACATGAAAATGGATTGACACTCTCGGCAGAAAAAACAAATCTAATGCTTTTTAACTCTGGATATGACCCAGAGAAACTTCCACAATTCACCCTGAATGGGTCAGTCTTACAATACGTCAAATATGTTAAATTCCTAGGAGTATATTTAACATCAAAACTCTCATGGAACCAACATATTGAATATATTTTGAATAAAGCAAGAAAAAGTTTAAACTTTCTAAAGATCATAAGCAAACAAAAATGGGGACAAGATAAAGAGAGTTTAACACTCCTATCTTCGGCTCTTGTGCGCTCTAGATTGATTTATGCTCAAGAAGTTTTCTTTAGT
>CM065723.1:49718177-49745677 GCA_033310375.1 Conus canariensis | reverse complement strand
GTACAGTTAGATGTATTAGGTACTGGTTAAAACTGATACAAATGAATGATACCGAAGAAATCTTGCAACATGCTATGTAACCTAGATGCCAGGGGAAAAATAAACTGGGCCACGAAAATGAGAATTAGATTACATGAACTGGGTTTCGGAAATGCCTGGTTAAATCAGGGAATAGGAGATGAACCGATCTTTATTCGAACACTCCGTGTCAGATTGGTTGATAGCAGATGTCAAGAATGGAATTCTCACATGAATGATTGTACTCGATTTTGATGTATAGACAACATATCTCCTTGCACAGTATTCCGACTTACTTGTCAAAGAAAATGGACATACATCTGAAATTTATAGTGACAAGATTTAGATTTGGAATATCGGATAACTTAGTTCATCATTTCCATTACAGGCAACATTATAATTCTGATCTTACTTGTCCATTATGTAAAAACGCGTGAGAAAATGAGGTTCATTTTGTACTGCAGTGTACTGCCTTGAGTGATCTTAGAGATGAATTCATTCCACCTGGTTATTATCGACAGCCATCCTTGTTTAGACTCATCTTACTCATGTCTTGCACTAAAGAAATTGTTGTTAAAAAGCTTGCATTGTACTTATATAAAGCCTTTAAACGCCGGAGCTTAGCATGTCCTCGAGTAAGTACTGTTTTTGATTCCTTTTTTCTCAGTATGTTTATATTATCACTTTTTGTACATGTTTAATCAACCCCCTTCATAAGGGGCAGTGGCCTATATTGAATACATATCCGTATCCGTATCCGTCTTCTGTCTCCGTCTGTCTGTCTGTCTGTCTGTCTGTCTGTCTGTCTGTCTGTCTGTCTCTCTTCTCTCTCTCTCTCTCTCTCTCTCTCTCTCTCTCTCTCTCCATGTGCTCTCTTTTTTTCTCCTAGTTTTCCTCCTCCCTTCCTCTTTTTTGTTGGGGGGGGGGATTTTTTTTTTTTTTAATTCCCACTTCTACTCACCGTTAAACGCATGCTGTTTTTTTTTTTTTTTCCCCAAGCACGTAAACGTGTGTGTGGTGTGTGTGTGTGTGTGCGTGTGTGTGTGTGTGTGTGTGTGTGTGTGTGTGTGTGTGTGTGTGTGTGTGTGTGTGTGTGTGTGTGTGTGTGTGAATGCGCGCGCGCGCGCGCGCGCGTGTGTGTGTAAGAGAGAGAAACAGACAGACAGATTTACTGAAAAGACAATGGCGTGCGTCTGTGTGTGTGTGTGTGTCTGTCTGTCTGTGTGCGGGCGCGCGCGCGCGGGCGCGTACACGCATGTGTGTGCGTGCATGTGTGTGCGTGAGAGAGAGAGAGAGAGAGAGAGAGAGAGAGAGAGAGAGAGAGTACACACACAAACACACACACACACACACACACACACACACACACACATACACAAACAAGCACGCACGCACCCTCGCACTCTTACACGCACGCTGGCATGCACGCAGATACACGCTCAGGTCCATGCACGTAAATCAATTTTGTTCTATGCATATGCTTATGAAAAAAAAAGAAGAAAGAAAGAAAGAGAAAAAGAAAAGCATTCGTACTTCCGTAACAACACTTATACATGATCACGCACATACACACAAATTACGTTTTGGTGAGGAGAGAGAGAGAGAGAGAGAGAGAGAGAGAGAGAGAGAGAGAGAGAGAGAGAGAGAGAGAGAGAGAGAGAGAGATCCCAGACCGCAAATCAAAATTGTTCTGTGTAAAGGCAGGATAAACGAAAAACAAACAAACAAACAAAACAACAACAAAGTTCAGAAGGCACAATAACAACTAACTTCAGAAGGCAAAGAAAGTTATTGCTGTTTTATGAGCATGGTGATGATGATGATGATGGCTGAAAAAATTGTTTATAAACATGGTCATGATGATGACGTTGATTCCAAACAGATTCATCGCCGACGACAACGACCGGGACGAGAAGACTCAGAGTCAGAACTGGATGGCTTGGCTGCTTGTGGCAGACTTGCTACATATGCCCGGCATCTGGCATTCCTGTTCGCCGCAGCCCGGGGGCCTCTACGCTCCGAAGGCCAAGCACGTTCTTCGTCGCTGGATGACGAGGCATCCCGCAAATCTGCTCCTTAAGCCCGTGCTCCAGCATTAGGACGCCTTGCCAGAGGCCCCGCCACGTCTTCATCCCTGGATGGCCCAGGTCCTCTCGGTGCTGCTGAATAACCCCGGGCTCCTCTGGCGTCACCGGCACGACCTCGAAGGCCACCGGATCGGCAAAACTGGATTCCGCTGGTGGAGGTCGGCGATGTACGGGAGGAGGTTAAAGCAGGAGTGATTCATTCTCCGAAGACGAGATAATGTCACCTGGGTAAAGGTCGATCTGCAGTAGCCCCCCCCCCCCCCCCCCTCCCGGATTCGGCATGAGAAGCCTTCTACGACCTTTGAAACAATTCTCACTCGACGAGCTGCGACTAAAGGCGGATTCTGTAGAAGAACGGATGGTCCTGATGGTGTACCCGATGCTATATGTACGCCCACCCCTGTAGCCCGAGTCGGATCTTCACTCTGTTCCATCATCAGACTTTATGATTCTTCACCCGCTCAATGGAGGTGCAGACAACACAAACTGATACGATTCCTGTCCCCCCAAAAAAGTGTCTGTTAATCTGTGGAGAGATGCGCAACATGCATAGATAGCTGGAAATAATGTGTCACACACACACACACACAACACACACACTCTCTCTCTCTCTCTCTCTCTCTCTCTCTCTCTCTCTCTTTCAGTTTCAGTTTCATCAAGGAGGCGTCACTGCGTGCGGACTAGTCCATATACGCTACACCACATCCGCTAAGTTTTGAGACCACATTACGCATGATTTGAAGCTGATGGATAAGTGAATTAACAACTAAGATGAGACAATAGAAGAAGAGGGTCTCGTGGCTACGACTCAGCGGATGTCTGATCTACGCATTAGCCCAACACGCTGTTCAGACTTTGAGTGCCTACCTGTTACAAGTCCCTTAACAATGCAGCCCCTGACTATCTAACCAGTTTACTCAATATCTACACACCCTCACGCACCCTCCGTTCTTCCTCTGATCCTCTCACTTTCCGGATTCCACGTACCAAACTCAGTACCTTTGGCCTACGTGCCTTCTCTGTTTCTGACCCACTCTCCTGGAACAAGCTTCCACTCTCTGTCCGTCAACTACCTACTTTCTCTTCCTTTAAGACTGCTCTTAAAACTCATCTTTTTTCTTCATAAAAGTCCTCTCCACGTGTGTGTGTGTGTGTGTGTGTGTGGGGGGGGGGGGGGGCATGGGCCCATGTCTGTGCATGGGCGCGCGCGCGTGTGTGTGTAGGTGTGTGTGTGCGTGTGGGCAGGCGTATGTCCGCAGGGCGCGCGCGCGCGCGTGTGTGTGTGTGTGTGTGTAAGGATGTGTGTGTATGTGTATGTGCACGTGGTGTGTGTGTGTGTGTGTGTGCGTGTGTGCGTGTGCAGAAGTGCGTATGATGTGTGCGCGCGCGCGTGCGTGTGTGTGTGTGTGTGTGTGTGTGTAATTTGTGGGTTTGTGTGAGCACACGTATCTGCATACAGGCTATATGTGCATATATGTGTGTATGTGTGTCTTTGTATGTGGGCGTGTGCGCATGTGCGTGTGTGCATTTGTGCGCTTATGTATATGCGTATATGTGCGCACGTGTGTGGGTGTTGACGTGCACATGCACACATGTGTATACGTGTGTGGGTAGGAGCGAGCCAACATACGCGCACACGTTGTGTGTGTGTGTGTGTGTGTGTGTGTGTGTGTGTGTGTGTGTGTGTGTGTGATCGTGCGCGAGCTCGCGCGCGCGCGTGTGAGTGGGTGGTTGAGTGGGTGGGTGGATGCGGTGCGTGCGTGCGCGTGTGTACGCGCGCGCGCGCGCGCGCGTGTGTGTATGTGTGTGTGCGTGCGTGCGTGCGTGTGCATGCGCGAGTGCGCGCGTGTGTGTATGTAGTGACTGCATGCGTGAGCGTTCATCAGATCACACACACACACACACACACACACACACACACACACGACCCACGCACGCACTCTCGCACACTTACACGCACGCTGGTATGTACGCAGATACATGCTCAAGTCTATGCACGTAAATCAGTCTCGTTCTATGCATAAGAATAAAATAAAAAGAAAGGAAGAAAAGAAGAAACAAAAGGAAAGAAAAAAGGAAAGAAAAAAAATCAAAAGGAACATCCATGCATTTGATTCCGCAACAGCATTTTAATACCATCACACACATACACGTCCCACACCGCAAATAAAAACTATTCTGTGTAAAGGCAGGATAAACGAAAAACAAGTGAACAAACAAAACAGCCAAGTTTAGAACAGCTTCAGAAAGCAAAGAAAGTTATGACTGTTTATGAACATGACGACGATGATGACGATGGCAAAGAAAGTTATAACTCTATGAACATGGTGATGATGACGATTGCAAAGAAAGTTACAACTGTTTATGAACATTGTCATGATGATGACGATGATTTGGAACAGATTTCAACGCCGACGACGATGACCGGGACGAGGAGCCTCAAATCGAGCAGTGGGTGCCCCTGGTACTTGTGGCAGACTTTGTACATATCCTACGCATAACCATTGACCCCTGCTCGCGTCAGGTTGAGGGCCTCTGCGCTCTGGAACCCCAGCACGTTCTTCGTCACTGGATGACGAGTCATCCCGCAAAGCTGCTGCGTAAGCCCGTGCTCCAGCCATAAGACGCCTAGCCATAGAGCGATTCGGCTGCAGAGGCCCCACCACGTCTTCATCCCTGGATGGCCCAGGTCCTCTCGGAGCTGCTGAATAACCCCAGGCTCCTCTGCTTTGCTCTGAATGGAGTCCAGACAACCCAAACCGATATGAATCCTGTCAACAACGAAAACTGTTAACAACCAGATAAAAAAAAGTCAGTTTCTGTTAACCTGTGAAAAGATCAACAACATGCATAGCTAACTAGAAATAATGGACGTCATCAATTCTAATAGGTCTTAATAATATGACAAAGTCTTCATTACAACAGCAGTCTATGAACATGCTGATGATGATGACGATTGCAAAGAAAGTTACAACTGTTTATGAACATTGTCATGATGATGACGATGATTTGGAACAGATTCAACGCCGACGACGATGACCGGGACGAGGAGCCTCAAATCGAGTAGTGGGTGCCCCTGGTACTTTTTGCAGACTATACATATCCTACACATAACCACTGACCCCTGTTCGCGTCAGGTTGAGGGCCTCTGCGCTCTGGAACCCCAGCACGTTCTTCGTCACTGGATGACGAGTCATCCCGCAAAGCTGCTGCGTAAGCTCGTGCTCCAGCCATAAGACGCCTAGCCATACAGCGATTGGGCTGCAGAGGCCCCACCACGTCTTCATCCCTGGATGGCCCACGTCCTCTCGGAGCTGCTGCATAAACCCAGGCCCCTCTGCATTGCTCTCAATGGAGTCCAGACAACCCAAACCGATATGAATCCTATCAACAACGAAAACTGTCAACAACCAGATCAAAAAAGTCAGTGTCTCTTAACCTGTGAAAAGATCAGCAACATGCATAGCTAACTAGAAATAATGGGTCATCAATTCTAATAGGACTTAATAATATGAGAAAGTCTTCATTACAACAGCAGTCTATGAACATGCTGATGATGATGACGATTGCAAAGAAAGTTACAACTGTTTATGAACATTGTCATGATGATGACGATGATTTGGAACAGATTCATCACCGACGACGATGACCGGGACGAGGAGCCTCAAATCGAGCAGAGGGTGCCCCTGGTACTTGTAGCCGATTTTGTACATATCCTACGCATAACCATTGACCCCTGTTCGCGTCAGGTTGAGGGCCTCTGCACCCTGGAACCCCAGCACGTTCTTCGTCACTGGACGACGAGTCATCCCGCAAAGCTGCTGCGTAAGCCCATGCTCCAGCCATAAGACGCCTAGCCATAGACATTAGAGCGATTGGGCTGCAGAGGCCCACACACGTCTTCATCCCAGGGTGGCCCAGGTCCTCTCAGAGCTGCTGAATAACCCCGGGCCTCTCCCCTTCACTCTCAATGGAGTGCAGACAACCCAAACCGATATGAATCCTGTCAACAACTAGAACGATAAAGTCAGTGTCTGTTAACCTGTCAAAAGATCAGCAACATGCATAAATAGCTAGAAATAATCATTCATTCATTCATTATGCCCATCCGTCCCGGTGGATCATAGGCCATCAACGACCCTTCGCCATCGCACTCCGTTCTGGGCTGTTCTGGTCATTCCAGTCGGGATGGAGACCCTTCCTTGCCCAGGTGAATGTTTTGGTTCGTTGTCGTCGATGCTTCTGTACCTGGTCTTTTTACAGTAGGGTTGTTAGCCCTACGCAAACCCCTTTATCCTCTGGGCGAGGTGGTCCTGCCTTAGTCGCCTCTTACGACATGCATGGCAGGGCAGTGGGTGTATTCTATGCCCAACCCACAGGGCGGAGCTACAAATAATGGACGTCATCAATTCTAATAGGTCTTCATAATATGACAAAGTCTTCATTACAACAGCAGTCTATGAACATGCTGATGATGATGACGAGTGCAAAGAAAGTTACAACTGTTTATGAACATTGTCATGATGATGACGATGATTTGGAACAGATTCATCGCCGACGACGATGACCGGGACGAGGAGCCTCAAATCGAGCAGTGGGTGCCCCTGGTACTTGTGGCAGACTGTGTCCATATCCTACGCATAACCATTGACCCCTGTTCGCGTCAGGTTGAGGGCCTCTGCACCCTGGAACCCCAGCAGGTTCTTCGTCACTGGATGACGAGTCATCCAGCAAAGCTGCTGCGTAAGACCGTGCTCCAGCCATAAGACGGCTAGCCATAGAGCGATTGGGCTGCAGAGGCCCCACCACGTCTTCATCCCTGGATGGCCCAAACCTTCTCGGAGCTGCTGAATAACCCGGGCTCCACCTCTTTGCTCTCAATGGAGTGCAGACAACCCAAACTGATATGAATCCTGTCAACAAGAACGGTCAACAACCAGAACAAAACAGTCAGTGTCTGTTAACCTGTGAAAAGATCAGCAACATGCAAAGATAGCTAGAAATAATGGACGTCATCAATTCTAATAGGTCTTAATAATATGACAAGGTCTTCATTACAACAGCAGTCTATGAACATGCTGATGATGATGACGAGTGCAAAGAAAGTTACAACTGTTTATAAACATTGTCTTGATGATGACGATGATTTGGAACAGATTCAACGCTGACGACGATGACCGGGACGAGGAGCCTCAAATCGAGCAGTGGGTGCCCTGGTACTTGTGGCAGAATGTGTACATATCCTACGCATAACCATTGACCCCTGTTCGCGTCAGGTTGAGGGCCTCTGCGCCCTGGAACCCCAGCAGGTTCTTCGTCACTGGATGACGAGTCATCCAGCAAAGCTACTGCGTAAGCTCGTGCTCCAGACCATAAGACGCCTAGCCATACAGCGATTGGGCTGCAGAGGCCCCACCACGTCTTCATCCCTGGATGGCCCAGGCCTTCTCGGAGCTGCTGAATAACCCTAGGCCCCTCTGCTTTGCTCTGAATGGAGTCCAGACAACCCAAACCGATATGAATCCTGTCAACAACGAAAACTGTCAACAACCAGATCAAAAAAGTCAGTGTCTCTTAACCTGTGAAAAGATCAGCAACATGCATAGCTAACTAGAAATAATGGACGTCATCAATTCTAATAGGTCTTAATAATATGACAAAATCTTCATTACAACAGCAGTCTATGAACATGCTGATGATGATGACGATTGCAAAGAAAGTTACAACCGTTTATGAACATTGTCATGATGATGACGATGATTTGGAACAGATTCATCGCCGACGACGATGACCGGGACGAGGAGCCTCAAATCGAGCAGTGGGTGCCCCTGGTACTTGTGGCAGACTTTGTACATATCCTACGCATAACCATTGACCCCTGTTCGCGTCAGGTTGAGGGCCTCTGCACCCTGGAACCCCAGCACGTTCTTCGTCACTGGATGACGAGTCATCCAGCAAAGCTGCTGCGTAAGCCCGTGCTCCAGACCATAAGACGCCTAGCCATACAGCGATTGGGCTGCAGAGGCCCCACCACGTCTTCATCCCAGGGTGGCCCAGGTCCTCTCAGAGCTGCTGAATAACCCGGGCCTCTCCCCTTCACTCTCAATGGAGTGCAGACAACCCAAACCGATATGAATCCTGTCAACAACTAGAACTGTCAACAACTAGAACGATAAAGTCAGTGTCTGTTAACCTGTCAAAAGATCAGCAACATGCATAGATAGCTAGAAATAATCATTCATTCATTCATTATGCCCATCCCTCCCGGTGGATCATAGGCTATCAACGACCCTTCGCCATCGCACTCTGTTCTGGGCTGTTCTGGTCATTCCAGTCGGGATGGAGACCCTTCCTTGCCCAGGTGAATGTTTTGGTTCGTTGTCGATGCTTCTGTACCTGGTCCTTTTTACAGTAGGGTTGTTAGCCCTACGCAAACACCTTTATCCTCTGGGCGAGGTGGTCCTGCCTTAGTCGCCTCTTACGACATGCATGGCAGGGCAGTGGGTCTATTCTATGCCCAACCCACAAGGCGGAGCTACAAATAATGGACGTCATCAATTCTAATAGGTCTTATAATAATTATGACAATGTCTTCATTACAACAGTAGTCTATGAACATGCTGATGATGATGACGATTGCAAAGAAAGTTACAACGTTTATGAACATTGTCATGATGATGACGATGATTTGGAACAGATTCATCGCCGACGACGATGACCGGGACGAGGAGCTCAAATCGAGCAGTGGGTGCCCTGGTACTTGTGGCAGACTTGTACATATCCTACGCATAACCATTGACCCCTGTTCGCGTCAGGTTGAGGGCCTCTGCACCTGGAACCCCAGCACGTTCTTCGTCACTGGATGACGAGTCATACCGCAAAACTACTGGCGTAAGCCCATGTTCCAGACCATTAGACGCCTTAGCCATACAGCGATTGGGCTGCAGAGGCCCACCACGTCATGTCATCACTGGATGGCCCAGGTCCTCTCGGAAGCTGCTGAATAATACCTAGGCCCTCCGCTTTGACTCTCATATGGACGTCCAAGAAAGACAACAAAATCGATATGGATATCTGACAAACAACGATGAACGACAACACCAATCAAAAAGTCAGTGTCTGTTAACTGTCAAGACAGCACATTGTCATAATCTAGAATAATCATTCATCATTATGCCCTTTCCCGTCACGGTGGATCATGGCTATCACGACCCTTGCCATGCACTCGTTCTGGGCTGTCTGGTCAGTCCATTTCGGCATGGAAGACCCTTCCTTGCCAAGGTCGAATGTTTTGGTGTCGTTTCGTCGATGCTCTGTAACTGGTCCTTTTTACGTAAGGGTTGTTAGCCTGCGCAAACCCTTTATCCTCTGGGCGAGGTGGTCTGCTTAGTCGCCTCTACAATGCATGCAGGGCAGTGGGTCTATTCTTGCCAAAACCCACAGGGCGGAGCTACAAATAATGGACGTCATCAATTCTAATAGGTCTTAATAATATTGACAATGTCTTCATTACAACAGCAGTCTATGAACATGCTGATGATGATGACGATTGCAAAGAAAGTTACAACTGTTTATGAACATTGTCATGATGATGACGATGATTTGGAACAGATTCATCGCCGACGACGATGACCGGGACGAGGAGCCTCAAATCGAGCAGTGGGTGCCCCTGGTACTTGTGGCAGACTTTGTACATATCCTACGCATAACCATTGACCCTGTTCCGTCAGGTTGAGGGCCTCTGCGCCCTGGAACCCCAGCACGTTCTTCGTCACTGGATGACGAGTCATCCAGCAAAGCTGCTGCGTAAGCTCGTGCTCCAGACCATAAGACGCCTAGCCATACAGCGATTGGGCTGCAGAGGCCCCACCACGTCTTCATCCCTGGATGGCCCAGGTCCTCTCAGAGCTAGCTGAATAAACCCAGGCCCTCTGCTTGCTCTCAATGGAGTCCAGACAACCCAAACCGATATGAATCCTATCAACAACGAAAACTGTCAACAACCAGATCAAAAATGTCAGTGTCTCTTAACCTGTGAAAATATCAGCAACATGCATAGCTAACTAGAAATAATGACGTCATGAATTCTAATAGGACTTAATAATATGAGAAAGTCTTCATTACAACAGGCAGTCTATGAACATGCTGATATGATGACGATTTCAAAGAAAGTTACAACTGTTTATGAACATTGTCATGATGATGACGATGATTTGGAACAGATTCATCCCGACGACGATGACCGGGACGAGGAGCCTCAATCGAGCAGTGGGAGCCCCTGGCACTTGTAGCGACTTTGTACATATCCTACGCATAACCATTGACCCCTGTTCGCGTCAGGTTGAGGGCCTCTGCCCTGGAACCCCAGCACGTTCTTCGTCACTGGATGACGAGTCATCCCGCAAAGCTGCTGCGTAAGCCCGTGCTCCAGCCATAAGACGCCTAGCCATACAGCGATTGGGCTGCAGAGGCCCCACCACGTCTTCATCCCAGGGTGGCCCAGGTCCTCTCAGAGCTGCTGAATAACCCCGGGCCTCTCCCCTTCACTCTCAATGGAGTGCAGGACAACCCAAACCGATATGAATCCTGTCAACAACTAGAACTGTCAACAACCAGAACGATAAAGTCAGTGTCTGTTAACCTGTCAAAAGAACAGCAACATGCATAGATAGCTAGAATAATCATTCATTCATTCATTATGCCCATCCCTCCCGGTGGATCATAGGCTATCAACGACCCTTTGCCATCGCACTCTGTTCTGGGCTGTTCTGGTCATTCCAGTCGGGATGGAGACCCTTCCTTGCCAAGGTGAATGTTTTGGTTCGTTGTCGTCGATGCTTCTGTAACTGGTCCTTTTTACAGTAGGGTTGTTAGCCCTGCGCAAACCCCTTTATCCTCTGGGCGAGGTGGTCCTGCCTTAGTCGCCTCTTACGACATGCATGGCAGGGCAGTGGGTCTATTCTATGCCCAACCCACAGGCGGAGCTACAAATAATGGACCTCATCAATTCTAATAGGTCTTAATAATATTATGACAATGTCTTCATTACAACAGCAGTCTATGAACATGCTGATGATGATGACGATTGCAAAGAAAGTTACAACTGTTTATGAACATTGTCATGATGATGACGATGATTTGGAACAGATTCATCGCCGACGACGATGACCGGGACGAGGAGCCTCAAATCGAGCAGTGGGTGCCCCTGGTACTTGTGGCAGACTGTGTCCATATCCTACGCATAACCATTGACCCTGTTCCCGTCAGGTTGAGGGCCTCTGCGCCCTGGAACCCCAGCACGTTCTTCGTCACTGGATGACGAGTCATCCGCAAAGCTACTGCGTAAGCCGTGCTCCAGACCATAAGACGCCTAGCCATACAGCGATTGGGCTGCAGAGGCCCCACCAGTCTTCATCCTGGATGGTCCAGGTCCTCTCAGAGCTGCTGAATAACCCCAGGCCCTCCGCTTTGCTCTCAATGGAGTCCAGACAACCCAAACCGATATGAATCCTGTCAACAAGAAACGGTCAACAACCAGACAAAAATGTCAGTGTCTGTTAACTGTGAAAAGATCAGCAACATGCAAGATAGCTAGAAATAATGGACGTCATCAATTCTAATAGCTTAATAATATGAAAAGTCTTCATTACAACAGCAGTCTATGAACATGCTGATGATGATGACGATTGCAAAGAAAGTTACAACTGTTTATAACATTGTCATGATGAGACGATGATTTGGAACAGATTCAACGCTGACGACGATGACCAGGGACGGAGCCTCAAATCGAGCAGTGAATAATCATTCATTCATTCATTATGCCCATCCGTCCCGGTGGATCATAGGCCATCAACGACCCTTTCGCCATCGAACTCTGTTCTGGGCTGTTCTGGTCATTCCAGTCGGGATGGAGACCCTTCCTTGCCAGGTGAATGTTTTGGTTCGTTGTCGTCGATGCTTCTGTAACTGGTCTTTTTTACAGTAGGGTTGTTAGCCCTGACGCAAACCCCTTTATCCCCTGGGCGAGGTGGTCCTGCCTTAGTCGCCTCTTACGACATGCATGGCAGGGCAGTGGGTGTATTCTATGCCCAACCCACAGGGCGGAGCTACAAATAATGGACCTCATCAATTCTAATAGGTCTTAATAATAATGACAAAGTCTTCATTATAACAGCAGTCTATGAACATGCTGATGATGATGACGATTGCAAAGAAAGTTACAACTGTTTATGAACATTGTCATGATGATGACGATGATTTGGAACAGATTCATCGCCGACGACGATGACCGGGACGAGGAGCCTCAAATCGAGCAGTGGGTGCCCCTGGTACTTGTGGCAGACTTGTACATATCCTACGCATAACCATTGACCCCTGTTCGCGTCAGGTTGAGGACCTCTGCGCCCTGGAACCCCAGCACGTTCTTCATCACTGGATGACGAGTCATCCCGCAAAGCTGCTGCGTAAGCCCGTGCTCCAGCCATAAGACGCCTAGCCATACAGCGATTCGGCTGCAGAGGCCCCACCACGTCTTCATCCCTGGATGGCCCAGGCCTCTCGAGCTGCTGAATAATCCCGGGCCCCTCCTCTTTGCTCTCAATGGAGTCCAGACAACCCAAACGATATGAATCCTGTTAACAAGGACGGTCAACAACCAGAACAAAACAGTCAGTGTCTGTTAACCTGTGAAAAGATCAGCAACATGCAAAGATAGCTAGAAATAATGGACGTCATCAATTCTAATAGGTCTTAATAATATGACAAAGTCTTCATTACAACAGCAGTCTATGAACGTGCTGATGATGATGACGATTGCAAAGAAAGTTACAACTGTTTATAAACATTGTCATGATGACGACGATGATTTGGAACAGATTCAACGCTGACGACGATGACCAGGACAAGGAGCCTCAAATCGAGCAGTGGGTGCCCCTGGTACTTGTGGCAGACTTTGTACATATCCTACGCATAACCATTGACCTCTGTTCGCGTCAGGCTGAGGGCCTCTGCGCCCTGGAACCCCAGCACGTTCTTCGTCACTGGATGACGAGTCATCCCGCAATGCTACTGCGTAAGCCCGTGCTCCAGACCATAAGACGCCTAGCCATACAGCGATTGGGCTGCAGAGGCCCCACCACGTCTTCATCCCTGGATGGCCCAGGCCTTCTCGGAGCTGCTGAATAACCCCAGGCCCCTCTGCTTTGCTCTCAATGGAGTCCAGACAACCCAAACCGATATGAATCCTGTCAACAACGAAAACTGTCAACAACCAGATCAAAAAAGTCAGCGTCTGTTAACCTGTGAAAGATCAGCAACATGCATCGCTAACTAGAAATAATGGACGTCATCAATTCTAATAGGACTTAATAATATGACAAAATCTTCATTACAACAGCAGCCTATGAACATGCGATGATGATGACGATTGCAAAGAAAGTTAAAACTGTATATGAACATTGTCATGATGATGATGATGATTTGGAACAGATTCATCGCCGACGACGGTGACCGGGACGAGGAACCTCAAATCGAGCAGTGGGTGCCCTGGTGCTTGTGGCAGACTTTGTACATATCCTACGCATAACCATTGACCCCTGTTCGCGTCAGGTTGAGGGCCTCTGCACCCTGGAACCCCAGCACGTTCTTCGTCACTGGATGACGAGTCATCCAGCAAAGCTGCTGCGTAAGCCCGTGCTCCAGACCATAAGACGCCTAGCCATAGACATTAGAGCGATTGGGCTGCAGAGGCCCCACCACGTCTTCATCCCAGGGTGGCCCAGGTCCTCTCAGAGCTGCTGAATAACCCCGGGCCTCTCCCCTTCACTCTCAATGGAGTGCAGACAACCCAAACCGATATGAATCCTGTCAACAACTAGAACTGTCAACAACTAGAACGATAAAGTCAGTGTCTGTTAACCTGTCAAAAGATAAGGAACATGCATAGATAGCTAGAAATAATCATTCATTCATTCATTATGCCCATCCGTCCCGGTGGATCATAGGCTATCAACGACCCTTCACCATCGCACTCTGTTCTTGGCTGTTCTGGTCATTCCAGTCGGGATGGAGACCCTTCCTTGCCAAGGTGAATGTTTTGGTTCGTTGTCGTCGATGCTACTGTAACTGGTCCTTTTTACAGTAGGGTTGTTAGCCCTGCGCAAACACCTTTATCCTCTGGGCGAGGTGGTCCTGCCTTAGTCGCCTCTTACGACATGCATGGCAGGGCAGTGGGTCTATTCTATGCCCAACCCACAAGGCGGAGCTACAAATAATGGACCTCATCAATTCTAATAGGTCTTAATAATAATTATGACAATGTGTTCATTACAACAAGTCTATGAACATGCTGATGATGATGACGATGCAAAGAAAGTACAACGTTATGACATTGTCATGATGATGACGAGATTTGGAACAGATTCATCGCCGACGCCGATGACCGGGACGAGAGCCTCAAATCGAGCAGTGGTGCCCCTGTACTTGTGCAGACTTGTACATATCCTACGCATAACCATTGACCCTGTTCGCGTCAGGTTGAGGCCTCTGCCCCTGGAACCCCAGCACGTTCTCGTCACTGGATGACGAGTCACCCGCAAAGCTACTGCGTAAGCCTGCTCACCATAAGACGCCTAGCCATACAGCGATGGCTGCAGAGGCCCCACCACGTCTTCACCCTGGATGGCCCAGCCTCTCGGAGCTGCTGATAACCCAGGCCCCTCCCTTTGCTCTCAATGGAATCAGACAACCCAAACCGATATGAATCCTATCACAACGAAACTGTCAACAACCAAAAAAATGTCAGTGTCTTTAACTGTAAAGATCAGCACATGCATAAGCTAACTAAAATAATGACGTCATCAATTCTAATATAGAAAGTCTTCATTACAACACAGTCTATGAACATGCTGATGATGACGATTGCAAAGAAAGTTACAACGTTTATGAACATTGTCATGATGATGACGATGATTTGGAACAGATTCATCGCCGACGACGATGACCGGCGAGGAGCCTCAAATCAGCAGGGAGCCCCTGGCACTTGTAGCAATTGTACATATCCTACGCATAACCATTGACCCCGTTCCTCAGGTTGAGGCCTCTGGCCTGGAACCCCAGCAGTTTTCGTCACTGGACGACGAGTCATCCCGCAAAGCTGCTGCGTAAGCCCGTGCTCCAGCCATAAGACGCCTAGCCATAGAGCGATTGGGCTGCAGAGGCCCCACCACGTCTTCATCCCAGGGTGGCCCAGGTCCTCTCAGAGCTGCTGAATAACCCCGGGCCTCTCCCCTTCACTCTCAATGGAGTGCAGACAACCCAAACCGATATGAATCCTGTCAACAACTAGAACTGTCAACAACCAGAACGATAAATTCAGTGTCTGTTAACCTGTCAAAAGATCAGCAACATGCATAGATAGCTAGAAATAATCATTCATTCATTCATTATGCCCATCCGTCCCGGTGGATCATAGGCTATCAACGACCCTTCGCCATCGAACTCTGTTCTGGCTGTTCTGGTCATTCCAGTCGGGATGGAGACCCTTCCTTGCCCAAAGGGGAATGTTTTGGTTCGTTGTCGTCGATGCTTCTGTAACTGGTCTTTTTTACAGTAGGTTGTTAGCCCTGCGCAAACCCCTTTATCCCCTGGGCGAGGTGGTCCTGCCTTAGTCGCCTCTTACGACATGCATGGCAGGGCAGTGGGTCTATTCTATGCCCAACCCACAGGGCTGGAGCTACAAATAATGGACGTCATCAATTCTAATAGGTCTTAATAATATGACAAAGTCTTCATTATAACAGCAGTCTATGAACATGCTGATGATGATGACGATTGCAAAGAAAGTTACAACTGTTTATGAACATTGTCATGATGATGACGATGATTTGGAACAGATTCATCGCCGACGACGATGACCGGGACGAGGAGCCTCAAATCGAGCAGTGGGTGCCCCTGGTACTTGTGGCAGACTTTGTATATATCCTACGCATAACCATTGACCCCTGTTCGCGTCAGGTTGAGGACCTCTGCGCCCTGGAACCCCAGCACGTTCTTCATCACTGGATGACGAGTCATCCCGCAAAGCTGCTGCGTAAGCCCGTGCTCCAGCCATAAGACGCTAGCCATACAGCGATTCGGCTGCAGAGGGCCCACCACGTCTTCATCCCTGGATGGCCCAGGCCTTCTCGGAGCTGCTGAATAATCCCGGGCCCCTCCTCTTTGCTCTCAATGGAGTCCAGACAACCCAAACCGATATGAATCCTGTTAACAAGGACGGTCAACAACCAGAACAAAACAGTCAGTGTCTGTTAACCTGTGAAAAGATCAGCAACATGCAAAGATAGCTAGAAATAATGGACGTCATCAATTCTAATAGGTCTTAATAATATGACAAAGTCTTCATTACAACAGCAGTCTATGAACATGCTGATGATGATGACGATTGCAAAGAAAGTTACAACTGTTTATAAACATTGTCATGATGATGACGATGATTTGGAACAGATTCAACGCCGACGACGATGACCGGGACGAGGAGCCTCAAATCAAGCAGTGGGTGCCCCTGGTACTTCTGGCAGACTTTGTACATATCCTACGCATAACCATTGACCCCTGTTCGCGTCAGGTTGAGGACCTCTGCGCCCTGGAACCCCAGCACGTTTTTCGTCACTGGATGACGAGTCATCCCGCAAAGCTACTGCGTAAGCCCATGCTCCAGACCATAAGACGCCTAGCCATACAGCGATTCGGCTGCAGAGGCCCCACCACGTCTTCATCCCTGGATGGCCCAGGTCCTCTCGGAGCTGCTGAAATAACCCCAGGCCCATCCGCTTTGCTCTCAATGGAGTCCAGACAACCCAAACCGATATGAATCCTGTCAACAACGAAAACTGTCAACAACCAGATCAAAAAGTCAGTGTCTGTTAACCTGTGAAAAGATCAGCTACATGCATAGCTAACTAGAAATAATGGACGTCATCAATTCTAATACGTCTTAATAATATGAGAAAGTCTTCATTACAACAGTAGTCTATGAACATGCTGATGATGATGACGATTGCAAAGAAAGTTACAACTGTTTATGAACATTGTCATGATGATGACGATGATTTGGAACAGATTCATCGCCGACGACGATGACCGGGACGAGGAGCCTCAAATCGAGCAGTGGGTGCCCCTGGTACTTGTGGCAGACTTTGTACATATCCTACGCATAACCATTGACCTCTGTTCGCGTCAGGTTGAGGGCCTCTGCGCCCTGGAACCCCAGCACGTTCTTCGTCACTGGATGACGAGTCATCCCGCAAAGCTGCTGCGTAAGCCCGTGCTCAAGCCATAAGACGCCTAGCCATACAGCGATTGGGCTGCAGAGGCCCCACCATGTCTTCATCCCTGGATGGCCCATGTCCTGTCAGAGCTGCTGAATAACCCCGGAACTCTCCTCTTCACTCTCAATGGAGTGCAGACAACCCATCCGATATGAATCCTGTCAACTAGAACTGTCAACAACCAGAACAAAAAAGTCAGTGTCTGTTAACCTGTCAAAAGATCAGCAACATGCATAGATAGCTAGAAATAATCATTCATTCATTCATTATGCCCATCGCACCCGGTGGAGCATAGGCTATCAACGACCCTTCGCCATCGCACTCTTCTGGGCTGTTCTGGTCATTCCAGTCGGGATGGAGACCCTTCCTTGCCCAGGTGAATGTTTTGGTTCGTTGTCGTCGATGCTTCTGTAACTGTCTTTTTTACAGTAGGGTTGTTAGCCCTGCGCAAACCCCTTTATCCTCTGGGCGAGGTGGTCCTGCTTTAGTCGCCTCTTACGACATGCATGGCAGGGCAGTGGGTCTATTCTATGCCCAACCCACAGGGCGGAGCTACAAATAATGGATGTCATCAATTCTGATAGGTCTTAGTAATATGACAAGTCTTCATATTAAGCCATAAGACACCTAGCCATAGAGCGATTGGGCTGCAGAGGCCCCAGCATGTCTCCATCTTTGATGCCCAGGTCCTCGCAGAGTTGCTGAATAACCCTAGTCCCCTCGGTGTTACTGGCACGACCGCGAAAGGCACTGGATCGCCAGAACTGGTCGTCGTTGTCGCTGGATTCCGCTGGTGGAGTTCAACGAGGTACAACACGAGTGGAGGCGGGAATGATTCATTGCCTGAAGATGTGATTATTTCGCCCCGGTGAAGGTCGACCTGCAAACGGCCAGGGCCTCTCTGCAATCGGCCTGATGCCCCTGGTACGATCTTCGTACACTTCATCACCCGAGCTGCAGCTGAAGGCGGATTCTGAAGAAGGATAGACGCTCGCGATGCCGTACGTGATACCATGGCAGCGCCCACCCCAGTAGCCAGAGTCGGAGCTATCGTCTGTTCCATTGGAAGACCACACGATTCTTCGCTCTCAATGGAGTGCAGACAACCCAAACTGATATGAATCCTGTCAACAACAAGAACAAAAAAGTGAGTGTCTGTTAACCTGTGGAAAGATCAGCAACATGCATAGATATCTAGAAATAATGGACGTCATCAATTCTAATAGCTCTTAATAATACGACAAAATCTTCCTTACAACAGCAGTGGTTTTTTTGTTTTTTTTTTTTTTTTTTTTTTTTTTGGGGGGGGGGGGGGGGGGGGGGGGGGGCATCAGTTATCGGAGCAATGGAGCACCCAAGGCGGTGATTTTTTTTTTCCCCTAAGGCCGAAATCCACTTCTTCATTTTTTGGTGCTTCACACTGTCCTCTTCATCTGGAAAAAAAAAAAAAAAAAAAAAAAAAAAAAGCAATTTCCACTGCTAGCTTTTTTTTTTTTTTCCTTTTTTCCCCCTTTTTTCCACCAACCGGTCCCTTACACGCCATGCGTAGTCTGTATGATCTCTTATAAATGGACATAGCCTTGCCGTTTTTAGTGCTTTGGCGTTTGATACAAAATGTCTGGGTTTGTTAATGTTCTAATGTGTGGTGTACTGGCACTCTCACACTGAAAATGTGCTGCATATACAAAGAGAACAACATAAGTGAAACAAAAAAAACCAAAAAACTTAATAATTATTTTCTTTTCTTTCAGATCCCCCCCCCCCCCCCCAAGAAAGAAAAAAAATTGAGAGAGAGGAGAGAGAGAGAGAGAGAGAGAGAGAGAGAGAGAGAGAGGACAGACAGACAGACAGGCAGGCAGACAGACAGAGGCGGCATCATAGAGTTGTACGTAGAATTTTTTTACAAATCGTCCCACCAGTTGGCTAATCCCCAATAAGGCCAGCCTTGTAGCGAAAACAAAAAGGGTCCACAAGGAAGGCATGAGGAACGCCAAGAAGCGTGACAATTCTCTCTCCCCCCCCCCCCCCCCCCCCCCCCCCGCTTTTTTTTTCCCTCCCTGAGCCTCACTTCCCCTCTCCCCCACTGTCGATCCCACCCTCCCTCCCCTCCCCAAATCTCCGGTCTTCCCCCCTCTCCAAGCCCACATCTCCCCCCCCCCCCACCCCCTCTCCTCCCTTCTGTGACGAGTTTTATTATTTGGGATACAAAGCTTTGGTTATACAAGGACTTGCGTTTTATGGTCGTTTTGTTACAATTAATTCTTTAAACAAAAATAAGTGGCTATCATAAAAAATAAATAGTATACCAATGGTAATGAATTTTTTGTGTGTGTGTATGCGCCTACGCATGTGATCGGCACTTAAGGTTTGCGACTGAGCAACTGACAGAGAGAGAGAGAGAGAGAGAGAGAGAGAGAGAGAGAGAGAGGAGAGAGAGACAGACAGACAGACAGACAGACAGACAGAAGACGAGAGACAGAGACAGAGAGAGGGGCAGAGACAGACAGACACAGACAAAGAACATGATGCTACTTTGGGGCAAGTTGTCGGGATCACGAGGTGCGATATTTCATTTGGCATTCAAATATTAAGTATATGGGAGAGAGAGATTTTGTTTTCTTTGCTATACTGACACTCATTTTACCGATCAAGATTATGTTATCATTTTCAAGGCGTCTCTGCTTAACGATCGATTATCTACTCCCAGCAGGACGTCACGTAATGACAGTTTTTATCTGCATTCCCAAAAGACCTGGAGTGTAAGTTTCAATCCTTTTCCAAAAAACAGAAACGGGCTGGCACTCGTAAAAGAAATGTTCGATATAATCCACTTCATCCCTGCAGATGGAGCATCTTTATATCCTTCTCCTGCAGATGACATCTGTACATCCACTTTTCTCCATCAGATGGAGCATCTTTATCCAACTTCCTCCTGCAGATGGAGCATCGTTATCCACTTCATCCCGCAGATGGAGCTCTGTATCCACTTCACCTCAATGGAGCATTGTTATCCACTTCATCCCAAGAGATGGAGCACTGTATATTCTCCTGCAGATGGATCTTTATCCAACTATCCTACAGAATGGAGCCACTGTATAACAATTCCTCCTGCATATGGAGCACTTTATCCACTTCATCCCTACAGATGGATCAACTGTTATCATCCACTTCATCCCTGCAGATGGAGCATCTGTTATCCACTTCATCCCTACAGATGGAGCATCTGTTATTCCACTTCATCCCTGCAGATGGAGCATCTGTTATCATCCACTAGCTTCATTTTGTGTAGGAGTATATTTGTAGGGTAGATGTTGTGCATTATTTTCCATTGTAGTTCCTGTAATCGAACTTCCTTTGTTGCAACGTGAGGGAGTGTCCACACATTTTTATCAATTTCAATGTTCAGTTTTCTTTGCCAGAAGCCAATAGCACAGGGCTTTATATCTGCCCTTCCTTTCATTTTATTTCGTAAAAATTGTAGAATGTTCTTTGGTTTAGTACAAAAATTGTATACTTCGATTTGTTCTGTGTATTCCGAATTAATCGTTCCGTTTCGTTGACTAATCCATTCTTTCCATTGCTTTGGGAGAGCGTTAACTACCGCGTTTAGTTCGAAAATAGTGATGGCTGGACTTTGGTCTATTTTTTGTTGAAATTCTTCTATGTTTAAGAGTCTAGATTCGTTCAGGTTTATTAAATCTTTTATTCTCTCTATTCCACTATTTTTCCACACATGGAAAAAGACAGAATGATTCTTATATTGTATTAACCTGTTATTCCATATTAGTTGAGTTTTGAAGTTGTTTATATTTACTTTTTCCATTGTTTTTAGCGTTTTGTTCTACAAGTAAGTGCAAAGAACTTTTTTTCCAGAATTCGCTTTTAATTTTTCCGAGAGCTCTCTGCATTTCCATCGGCTTACAGTTTATTTCATATATTAGGTTGCCGCTTGCTATCTGGTGGTAATACCACTTGGGAATAAGACTCCAGTTATCATCATCCCCTGACATGTACAGTTTACCTATCCACTGAAGATAAAAACACGTTTGTAGTTGACATATGTTGGTCATTTTAAGACCACCGTGCTCATAGCTGTTTTCCATCACTTTTCTCTTGACCTTTTCGAATGCTCTTTTATTTGAGTACTTCCTTTGACAAATGAATTTATACAGAGTACGGTTTATCTCCATGAGAATATTTTCTGGTAATCCAATTGATTACATTACGAATATAAACTGGCTTACTAAGAAACTCTTTACTATGACTATTTTTCCACGTATACTAAGATCTCTACGGCTTCATAATTTTATAAGTATGCATTTTATCCAATCTTTTTATCCAGTTCTCTTCAATGTACTGGGCTCTTGTATTATTTTTAAAGAATAGCCCAAGAATCTTGATTTTGTCTGTAAGTTCAAACGGTATGTTTTCTTCGTCGTTGTGAATGTCAATCCGCATGGCTTTGGTTTTCGTGTGATTCAACAGAAGACCTGAAAATTTTGAGAATTCTGTGACAATCGAAGAGGCGTTTACAATGTCTTCTTTGTTTTGAAGAAAAAGTGTCGTATCGTCGGCAAGTTGTTTTATTTTCAGTTGTTCAATTTGTTGTCCATTCTGATTACACTTAGGTAAACTTATTCCGTTTATGCTACTGTTCCTAATTTTAGCCGCTAGCAATTCAACTGACAGTATAAAAGCGAGGGGCGAAAACGGACATCCTTGCCTGATTCCGCATGTTACTGGGAATGGTTGGGAAATCCAGCCTCTATGGTTAACACTACAAAAAGTGTTGCTAGTAAGAATTGCTATCCATTTAATAAACTGTTCGCCGAAACCATAGATATGGAACGTGTTTAACATGAAAGTACGTGATACTGAATCAAAGGCTTTTGAGTAGTCTAGAGCTAAAAGATAACCAGTTTTGTTTGTGTTGTTTAAGTACTCAATGACATCGTCGATTGTTCTAATAACTGTTGATATACTCCGACCTTTAAGATATCCAACTTGGTCTTCAGCAGTGTAATGCAAGTAAGGAGGACAACGGTGATTCATCATGCGAAAATCATGGATAGCGGTCAAAACTGTACAAAATAAGGTGTGAAAAAAGTGTCCAGAAGTAGAGATAATTCTAGACAAAACGCAAGACAAGGAAAGTAAGCTAACACACACACACACACACACACACACACACACACACACACACACACCCACACCACACACACACACACACACACACACACACACAATATCTATTCTTTTTCCCCTTTTGGTGCATGGAGGAAGGGTGATTTTAAAGCAATAATAGGAAAAGGAAAACAAACAAGCCAAAAGAAAACAAATTGTAAGTCAATGCTGACACAGACCAACGATTTACAACACTCGAGATAATGTAATATACTTTAACAATAGAAGCATTTGTTTTCGATTAGTAGAAGACATCATTTGTCAAAAATTATACAGATTTTGGGGAGAAAAAAATAATCTTTTAGGCAAATAAGTGTTACGCAAAGTAACGTATGGCGAACATTCCATTATAACATGAAATTCATCACCTTTTGCAGACATGTCACATTTATTACATAACATTTCTTCTTTTGGAATAGCAAATCGACGATCTATTTCAATTGGTAGTTTATGATTAGAACATCTATATGTAATATGAAGGTAAATATAGACATCTGGTAAGCTAGAAATATATTTCTCCTCCTTAAAATCAGATTTATAAAATTTGTAGAAAAAACATTTACTGCTAGTTTCAATGTCATGTAGCCACGTTTGACGAAAAGAGCATTGCAAACTATTTTTGACATTCCTACATAATGTATTCAGTATTGACGTCTGTAAAAGATCGATTGCTCCAAACACAATCAAAAGCAGATTGTACAAGTATGGTTTAAATACGTTAACATGAAAGAATAGAACCTAACCGACATTTTTTCAACAGGAGATTGAACCAAACTAGCCCAAAATCGCATCATTCGGACATAGTAACCGATAAAGGGTAACGTCCTGTTTCACCATAAATCATGTTTGTCAGTGGACTTCTTTTTCAGCGAAATATATATATATATATATATATATATATATATATATATATATATAGAACTTTAGCTGAAATTTATCAATAATATTTAAATTTTCGTATCCCCATATTTCACAACCATATAATAATACTGGAACAATCATTTTATCAAATAAATCTAAAATAACATGAATAGGTAAATCCTTTGTTCTTGCCTTTTGTATCAATTTAAACATGGCTAATGACGCTTGATCAAAAGTGTTTTTCTTACATTTAGCAAAAGAACCCATTCGATTAAAATCTACACCTAAATATTTGAATCTGGTGTCATCAACTTTTTCATTTCCATAATGAAATGTGTCCTGTTTATTCAACCTTGCACTGTTAAATACCATTATTTCAATTTTAACAGCATTAACTGTTAGCTTCCACTTATTACAATATAATGGCAAGGAATCTAGTGCATTTTGCAGTCCTACTTTTGCCTCTGAAAATATAATTGTGTCATCTGCGTATAACAAGACAAAAAGTTTGACATAATTCGTTATATCAATATTTAAAAAAGCCTAATTTCTAACGGTGAAGACCCATTGTCTATAACATAGCCTTCAAGTTCATTCAAATACAAAGCAAATGATTCAGGAGAAAGATTCTCACCTTGACGAACACCTTTATGGCTCAAAAAAAAAAAAAAAAAGTCTGACAAATCGACTTTAAATTACTATACATATTCATTATGACTCGTAGGATTTTGCCATTGATTTTTTTCCATTACGAGTTTAGACCATAATACATGCCTCCATACAGAATCAAAAGCTTTTTCATAATCAATGAATGCACAGTATAACTTTTTCTTCTGACTTCAGAAAACATCTGCTAAGCATTTAAATATAAACACATGGTCTATACTACTCAGTAATAGTAGAATGATCTTTTCGGAAACCAAATTGATTTTCCAATAAAATCCGATTCTGTTGAAAAAAGGATGACAATCGGTTTTTCAACACTGTTGTAAATAATTCACCAACACAACTCAGCAAAGTTATACCTCTATAATTGTCGGTCATGCACACACACACACACACACACACACACACACACGCGCGCGCGCGCGCGCGCGCGCGCACACACACACACACACACACACACACATTCAGTTCCCTATGTTTGTCTCTGTCATGTATGCATTAAATCTCTCACGTAACACTATGCGGACACTGAATGAAATGTTGAATCTAAAACAGAGGCTGGGCACTTACCCATGCCGATCTGTCGCACACAGCATCACTGACGTTCCCAGAAAAGAGAAGGTACAGTTCAAAACGAGGGGAATGAAACTGGAGGGATAAGCAAGCTAAGGGAAACTATGCTGGTGTTGCTCAACCGAATTTGTGAAATTGAAACTCAGGCATAGCTATCTAAGGGCATCTGTGGGACCCTTAGGCTAACAGCAGCACCATATCCTTACAGCAGTCCCAAATAGAGCAGTTTACGTTTATTTTCGGCACTTTCGTCGATTAATCACAAATATAGGTATGGTTATCAATGCACTCCGTAAGGAATCGACCGTATAGGAAGGATATTTTAAAAGAAAATACGATGTCCGCAACGGAGCACGGTAATGTAGCCTCCCTCACTGACTGAATGGTCCGCTTCACACGTGTTCAACGAAGCACGGTAATGTAGCCTCCCTCACTGACTGAATGGTCCGCTTCACACGTGTTCAACGAGAACAGGGTCAGTGCCTGTGTCTGCAATGTCTCTGGTCGCTTTAAGACAAAACGAGAGACGGAACCCTCATCCTGGCAAGTGCGTGGGAATTTTGCTACGGGCGAGCGCAAGTTGAATCTGGCTCGGACGGACAAAACGTACCATGCGCACAGCTGTGGGAAAGAATGAATAGGATACATCCGCAAAGGAGTATGCATTACCATCAGCTTACGGCCAGCTGTAAACGCATGGGACCAACAGTCGTCCTTGCTCTCACACATGCACAGGGCGCATTAGTGCACTCGTCATTGGTAACGGATAGGGAATTTCCGGCATTCACTTCTCTTTGGCATGACGAAGAACAAAAAGTATGGACGCCACTTTCGACTGAAATTCCAAATGGGCGCAAAATATCAGCACGATCTAATCCTACACACTTTGCATGCTGATTAGCCTGTGTTAAGTAAAGTAAGCTGAAACCACAGTGAGTTCTGGGAGATCAGTTCAGTTTCGCGGCAGGATTCGGCACTCACGTTCGTCATGGATTCGCGACAACTGTTCTGCATTGCGTAATATATACATAGATACATTGTCAAATCTTTTAGACTGGCAGTGTACAACAAATAGTCTGAATGAATAAATGAAAATAATCAGTACGTCAAAGGGACTCAAAGAACACAGTTTGAGGTGGTGAAAGCATCTCAAACAGCAAAGGACTACCTTTGCAGCTGGTTTGAAAATTAATCAACGGGGGAAGAAGCTTTCGTGGGAGATAATAATTTTTTTCTTTTAATAATAAATGATAGCAGTGAGTAGGATTAACCAATAGCACTGAACAGGGTAATCGTTTAATTATACAAAATAATGAATCCGTATGAATTGCTGAGAATGTTAAAAATAATGTAAATATTGTAAAAATACAAGTAGAGTAAAATGTATTGTGGCGTATCAGTGCATTTGATAACAATATCAAAGTGCCATTTTACTAATAGTTTCTTACTACAAGTTACTGAGGTTGTCTCATAAAATTGATGCTAGAAAAATGTATCGTAAGTTCAGCATGTAAACGAGATAACACAACAGCAATAATGGCCATTTAACGTTTTTGTATCAAGACCGATGGCCATTTAATCCCTATGTACCGATAAATCTTGATTTTCTGACGGGACGAATGAATTAATTGTATTTACACACTTTTCACGCCATGCCCATCGCGCGCCCCTTCTCAAAACACACACACAGGCGCGCACGCGCGCACGCACCACCCGTCTTTAGCTTCTTAAAACTGCAAAGGGGGGGGGGGGGCAACAAACAACAAAAGCAATCCGAATTCTAAGGAACATTCCATACCCTTTTAAGACCAAAGCAAAAAATATATCATCCTCACCTGCTGTGTCGCGAAGAGGAAGTCGTCGCTGAACAATGGTGGTCAAGTCGTCGGTGAACGATGGTGGGCAAGTCGTCGGTGAACGATGGTGGGCAAGTCGTCGGTGAACGATGGTGGAGGCGAATATGAAAAAGCTGTGAAAAAGCTTCGTTCGTTCGTTAAGGGTGAGATTAAAGTCCTAACGGCCAGAGGCCCTTAAGGACAAGGTTACTGGAGACAGGTCTGCATCATTGTGGCAACTGCTGTCGCCGGCAGTAGTGGGTAGGTTTCAGTGGGGGGTCGTCGCATTCCTCTCTCTGAGCTCGTGTTCCTCTTGAACGTTGGTTCAATTCTGGTCGTGTTCTTCTTGAATGTTGGTTCAAT
Source organism: Conus canariensis (assembly GCA_033310375.1). Lineage (NCBI taxonomy): Eukaryota > Metazoa > Mollusca > Gastropoda > Neogastropoda > Conidae > Conus > Conus canariensis. The sequence continues at coordinate 49,718,764 of CM065723.1, read as the reverse complement.
TTTGGTCGTGTTGCTCTTGCACGTTGGGTTCAATTCAGGTTGTTGGTCGACCGACGATAAGCGTCGGTGTGTGTTGCCTGCTGTCCCCCAAACATCAGGCTGTCTTCAGGACCACCGGGGGGCCTTCTTCATGCTCGGGTGGCGATGGTCCTGTGCCGCGTGAGGCCGCCCGACACTGATCTCTCAAATCAGTGTCCCTTAAAGGAGAGCTGCCACCTCTCCCCTGGCGTCCACTGCTATGCCACACTCGCAGCGAACTCGGAAAGAGCTAGGCTGTCGGCTGCATTATATTGGCAGGTTGAGAAACCACGTGACGTTCCATCCCACGCTGTCCCAAACCACATGAGGTTCCACCAATCAGTGTACGTGAGCGTGACGTCCTTTACCATTGATGTAATCTCTCTTATGACGGGAGCCTTGTTTGTATGGGAGCCTGCCAGCGTCACAAGATGACATCACTGTTAGCCACATTTTTGCGAGGAAAATAGATATTATCCGTCATGAAAAATATGAGCAACAAATAAAATAACTATAATCTATCTTTATTAAGAGAATCACAGTTGTGTGTGTGTGTGTGTGTGTGTGTG
>CM065723.1:49708037-49718077 GCA_033310375.1 Conus canariensis | reverse complement strand
TTATACGTACACATCTGTTCAATAAAGAAATGTTAAAAAAAAAAAAAAAAAAAAAAAACAGAGACGACAATCGACACTGGACAAAGTGTCGGACAAACACCAGGGAAAGACGAAAGTCAGGTTCAGTAACCCCCATTACTTTCACACACAAAAGATGTCAGGTTCAGTAACCCCCATTACTTTCACACACAAAAGATGTCAGGTTCAGTAACCCCCATTACTTTCACACACAAAAGATGTCAGGTTCAGTAACCCCCATTACTTTCACACACAAAAGATGTCAGGTTCAGTAACCCCCATTACTTTCACACACAAAAGATGTCAGGTTCAGTAACCCCCATTACTTTTACACACAAAAGATGTCAGGTTCAGTAACCCCAATTACTTTCACACACAAAAGATGTCAGGTTCAGTGACTCTAGTTACTTTCATACACAAAAGATGTCAAGTTCAGTAACCCTAGTTACTTTCACACACAAAAAAAATATCAAGTTCAGTAACCCCTATTACTTTCACACGCAAAAGATGTCGGGTTCAGTAACCCCCATTACTTTCACACATAAAATCAAAGGGGGGGGGGGGGGGGGGGGGGGGGGGCGGATCAGGTGAAGGTGTTACGCCAAACGTATACTGATTTGAATTTCTATTTTGGATCCCTTCACACTGTGGACTCTCGGGTAATGAACTCGCTGACAGATGTGCAAAAAGAGGTGCTAGAACTGACATGTATTCACAACAACTTATTATATAGCCTTCACTTTATACGAGAGGGTCATCAAATGTTGAAACAAATGGCTTTGGACAGTTTAAGAAATAGTCCGAAGAACATCAGTGCTTATGTCAAAACACAAAACGGTCACTTTTCATACTGATTAAGTCAAAAGCATCCAAAATCTGCAAATTCGTGACAGGTATTGATACAAAGATTTTGTTCAACGATTTAGCCACTAAAACTAGATGATCTCAGAACAATACATAATGCTTCAACAAAATGTATATGTGGTGAAACAAACGTATTAAGAGGTCATGTTTTATTTGAGTGTGTACCTCACAGGACGTACTATCCTTGTTTATCAAACATGTCTGTGATTAACGTTTCTGATACTAGTCTTGCTTTTAAAGTTATCTTTTGTTTGTTACATAGCCCGGTTAGGAATTAAATATGATGTCGGCGGTCTATGTGTGATTATATGTACACACCCATATCTGCACACACACACACACACACATACACACGCACGCATGCACGCACACACACACACACACACACACACACACACACACGCGCGCGCGCGCGCGCGCGACAATGTGACCTCTCTCTCTCTCTCTCTCTCTCTCTCTCTCTCTCTCTCTCGAGTCACGAGTCACGAGTCTCTCTCTCTCTCTCTCTCTCTCTCTCTCTCTCTCTCTCTCTCTCTCTCTCTCTCTCTCCCCTTCTCGTTTAATAACATGTAATTTTTGAAAAACCGTAAAATGAAATTACTACTACAGTAGTAGCGCCCTCTGATCGGTATATGAACGGTGGTAACGTCCTCTGGTGCATAAACAGTGCTTGAACAGTGCTAACGTTTTCTGGTGCATGAACAGTGTTAACGTTTCCTGGTGCATGAACAGTGCTAACGTTTTGTGGCGCATGAACAGTACTAACGTTTTGTGGTGCATGAACAGTTGTAACTTTTTCTGGTGCGTGACCAGTGGTAAATTTTTCTGGTGCGTGAACAGTGGTAACGTTTTCTGCTATGTGAACAGCGCTAACGTTTTCTAGTGGGTGAAAAGTGGTAACGTTTTCTAGTGCATGAACAGTATTAACGTTTTGGTATTCGTGAACAGTGATAACTTTTTCTGGTGCGTGAACAGTGGTAACGTTTTCTGCTGTGTGAACAGTACTAACGTTTTCTGGTGCATGAACAGTGCGAACGTTTTGGGATTCGTGAACAGCGATAACTTTTTCTGGTGCGTGAACAGTGGTAACGTTTTCTGGTGCGTGAACAAAGGTAACGTTTTCTGCTGTGTGAACAGTGGTAACGTTTTCTGGTGCATGAACAGTGCTAACGTTTTCTAGTGGGTGAACAGTGGTAACGTTTTCTGGTGCATGAACAGTGCTAACGTTTTGGGATTCGTGAACAATGATAACTTTTTCTGGTGCGTGAACAGTGGCAACATTTTCTGGTGCATGAACAGTGGTAACGTTTTCTGGTGCATGAACAGTGGCAACGTTTTCTAGTTGGTGAACAGTGCTAACTTTTTCTGTTGCATGAAGAGTGGTAACGTTTTCTGGTGCATGAACAGTGGCAACGTTTTCTAGTGGGTGAACAGTGCTAACTTTTTCTGGTGCGTGAAGAGTGGTAACGTTTTCTGGTGCGTGAACAGTGGCAACGTTTTCTGGTGCGTGAACAGTGGCAACGTTTTCTAGTGGGTGAACAGTGCTAACATTTTCTGGTGCGTGAACAGTGGCAACGTTTTCTGGTACGTGATCAGTGGCAACGTTTTCTGGTGCATGAACAGTGGAGACGTTTTCTGATACATGAACAGTCGGTAAAGTTTTCTGGTGCATGAACGGTAGTGACGTCCCCTAACTGGTGGATAAGATAATTATTATTCTCCCACTGCAAAGGCCAGAACAGCATGAAGAGGTTGCTATAATGTTGAAAAGAAGTCACCTGGCGCCCGTTTGCTTGCTCCGCTCACGCCTCTCTCGCAGCAAGCAAAACGTGAGCGACTTGTCAGAACAGACAAAGCGTCTCTAACGAGAGTGTTCGAAGGCCTGCAGCCGGGCTCCTTCCTCGCAAATGATGTGTGTACCCGTAAATACTGTACGCCTCGGTAGAACGGACGCACAGCCCAAATGCTCCGCCTAAAGTATGCATCAGCTTCAACAGCAAAAACAAAATATAAAATGAAATAAAAATAAACCAAATAAATAAATAAATAAACAAACAAATGAAATAAAGACACGCTGTGGAGCGGACCAGGGTCTGGCCAACACCGACCGCTCTGGACACCAAGGTTTACGGTACCCTGGGAAGATCTGCAGCGAACGGCAGACTTCATCTGAGATGCTAGAGAGGACACCCGATGGGATCGAACAAGGAAGAAGAAAAAGAACTTAGAATAGATCGGGTATCCCCAGACCAACAAAATGACTTAAAAGATTCTTTCCAATACTGGTGACGGCCGTGACTCGAAAAGCCGTGTTTCGGCGACACTTGCTTTGCTCCGAAAATCACTGAATGAAATGTTAACACAAGACAATGTCAAACCTAACTGGTTTTTGAAATGGACACAAAAATTCCTTGGAAAGAGGGGTTCCTGAAAAAAAGAAAAGAAAAGCTAAAGACGTTAAATTAAAGTGGCCACAGACTAGAATTGTTCACAGAATTCTTGCAACAAATGCTGCTTTAAATGCAACAGGGGTATCTGCTACGGCAAACTGTTCGCTAGGTATTGAAGAAAGAGACTCTATTGAACATTCTTTCTGGAGTTAAACTATGTTAGATTATTTTTTTGTACCTCTCTGGAAAAAAAATTCAATGCGAAAATGGTTATAATGTGAAGATTTCACGTAAACTGGTACTTTTAATGTTGATAACCATATTAATGCAGAGCGTATTTTCGACTTTATTATATTGTCTGTCAGACAGTGTATATAAAATGCATATTAGAAAAATGCCCACCTAACTTAACTGTCTTTGAGAAGCTGCTGAATAAAGGTACAAGACAGAAAATGCAAATATTAATGATAAATGTATCTAGGTTTGCTACAGAATGCAACATTTATACATCAATGCAAAACATTGTATAATAAATACGTATGTCAACTCATCGATTATGAGAGGAAGTCGAAATGCTTTATACGCCATGCCCATTTGCCCATACTTTTTCGCCACCTTTCTTTTCTTTTCTTTTCTTTTCCTTTAAACTTGATAGTCATGTTGATATTGTCATTGTTTTCATTATTGTCGTTACCATTGTGGTGCTATTATTATTATTATTATTATCATTACTGTTGATGTTGTTATTTTCAGGGCTGTGATAATCTCAGATTCCCCCTCCCTCCCCATGTGCCCCCCCCCCCCTCTTCTTCTCTCACCCACTCCATCTTCCCCTCCCCTTTCTTCCTCGTTAAAGTGCTTGTGTTACAATTTACTTTTTTTTTAATGCAGTAAAATTTTTATCCCCCCAAACAATGAAAGTGGTTTCAACCGGGCACACCCAAAGAAATTACTCGTCTAACAGTGTTTCTTAAGTTAATGATGAAATTCATATAGTTTTCGATTGCAAGGCTATTCATTCCGTTTGTTAAATTATTATTTGGGTGTTTTTCATAAGGAGCGTATGAGTGTGGTTTTCGTTATTTAGGGAAATCTCCTAAATAATTGCATACTTAGATAGACAACACATTGCAAATGTAAATAATTCATCTTACATGTGCATAATGCTTCTATAGTTATTCAACAGAAAGAATTTAGTATATGTGTAAAAAGTCCTTTTTCAGAAGTAACAATTATATTGGTAAATAATGCATTATGTACAGAAAAAAAATCATACACAAAAATGATTTATTTTCACATACAATTGGTTATTTATGTAAATATACAGTATTCGTGTGACTCAATACATAATTCAGTTGTAACAGAAATAATTCATTACAATATGTAGATATTTCATTGTTTACGTATATAATGATTAATTCTACGGATAATGCATTATTTACACACAATAATGATTATTTATAGAATTAGGTAATTCTTTACAGAACGACCTGAAAAAAGGATTTCTTTCGTAAGCTCTCTCTCTCTCTCTCTCTCTCTCTCTCTCTCTCTCTCTCTCTCGCACATACACACATATACACACATGCGCACACATACACGCACGCACACACACAAACACACACACACACACACTCACACACACTTACACACACACACACGCACGCACGCACGCACACGCGCGCGCGCGCACGCACGCACACACACACACACACACACACACACACACACACACACACACACACACACACACACACACACCTTGTTTTCTCCTCTCCTCTTTTCTCCTCTCTCCCTCTCTCTCTCTCTCACACACATTCACACACAAACTCTCTCTCTCTCTCTCTCTCTCTCTCTCTCTCTCGCTCTCTCTCTCTCTCTCTGTTTTAAAAAATAAAGGAATCATTACCATTATCAGCACGCACACACACATACGCACATATTCTCTTCTCTCTCTCTCTCTCTCTCTCTCTCTCTCTCTCTCTCTCTTGTAATCGCCTCATTCAAGTCTCTAAGCAGGCCTTCGTTCAGCAAACGAACCTGAGGCAGATAGTCAGTCTCAGGCTTGTCGACAACTCTTCGTTATAATTCCAAGTGGATAGACTCGAGAATCACGGGCTGTGCCCTTCTGGATTGGCATTCCTAAAACGCCTCAGTTTACCCACCGGCGAATTGGCCACCACTTGATGATGACATCGTCTGGTCACAGTCCACTTGCTGGGGTGCGATGGAATTAGCGTGAGGGACAGACATAAGGAGTGTGGAGTTGTATGTCCACGGACAGAGGCGTCCCTGGCCTGAGACGGGTTTCATTGTCCGCGAGGATTCGCGTGAAACTCGCCTGCAGTCAGGGCGAGGAGAGCAAACAACAAGAGGCAAGGGGCTCTGTACACAGTCAATTCAATGACGCTAAGAGTGCTTTCTAACGTTCCATTCGCAGCTTTAAGGCCAACATTCGGATCGTTTCACACACCGATCACATGACGACACCACTTTTCGTGCACCACTGTGAGGACGTTTTACGCCTGTCGGCCCTTTTCTCTCGCATCCGTGAGAGCCTGAAGGTACTCTAAGAGAACCTCTTGTTAGTTTTGCTCCGACTCGATAGTGCACTGAAGCGCTGCCACTTGCCACACTCGTGAGAATTCTTTGCCTCTGTTCTAAGTAAAAAGTGACTCCGGCTTTCGTCTGTTCCTTGTTGTGGGTGGTGGGCCTTCTTTCTTCGCTGACGGAGATGAGACGGCGGCTCACTAATTGCAACCACACTGAAACCATGATTTACCGATGAATTTAAAGAATATCAAACAAGAGTTTACGCAGTTAGGTTTAGATGACGGTTAGGATTACTATTAGGATCAGGTTAGGTTAGGATCATAGGTAGAGTTAAGTTAGGTTAGGATTTGAGTTAGGTTTATGGTTACGCTTAGGGAGACATCCTTATCTTCCATTGTCTTCTGGCTGTCTTACCAGACTTCACATCTCTGATGCATTTGCGTACTCTCTGCTGAACCACACTGAAAATGACTTGCAAACTTTTCCAGAGAACTGATTTTGTGTTATAGACACAGTTCTCTCTCTCTCTCTCTCTCTCTCTCTCTCTCTCTCTCTCTCTCTCTCTCTCTCTCGCGCGCGCGCGCGCGCGCGCGCGCACACACGAACAGCCGACTGTCAGCTGTGTGTGTGTGTGTGTGTGTGTCTGTGTGTCTGTGTCTGTGTGCGTGCGTGCGTGCGTGCGTGCATGATATGGATCAACTAGTCCTTAATCATTCCAGAAAGCAGGTTTGCTGTTTTCAAGAGTTTGATTGATTTCGGGGATAGGTTCGGAAATGTCTACTTTTGGAAGGTTCTTCAGTTTAAAAAAAAAGTGAATTCTGACCGGGGATAAAACTGTGATAATAATCACCGGATCCATGATTGTCTCTGATGAAAGTCAGCTGTAGTGAAGAATCAGAAAACTATGGCCAGAAGCAATGAACACATCTTCGGGAGAAGTGTCTCGTTTGAACTGCAGCTTCAGCTGTAATGTTTGCCGAAATGTCACTTCGGAGAATCAGAAAAGTAACGGACGAAACCTGTTGTACTGAATATTGAGGCGTCCGGATGTAACACCAAGACAACAATATGATCATAGTGATACGGACTTTTTTTTTAACCAAGCCCTTCAAATATTGTTCGGATCAAGAATTTGATATTCGCAGCATTTCGTTTCTTTTTTTCTTTCATACTTATATGATAAAAGATCTCAAAACATACAAGAAAGGAAAAATTAAAAAAACACAGAAGAAAAAAAATCAAATCAAATCAAACACAGACAGAAAAGATGTACTAAAAAGAAAAAAAAAGCAGAGAGAGAGAGAGAGAGAGAGAGAGAGAGAGAGAGAGAGAGAGAGTAAACTGCACGTGGCGTGTCCAGAGCACCCACCACTGTGTATAGTGGACATTATCTCTACACTGCTATCCCCTCTCTTCCCTCCACCTTCTCTCACCCGTAACTCCCTCCCCATTCAATAATTTCTCCTCCCCATACTTGCATGTGTTCCCCTGCAGTACAGTATAATACCATGTAGTGCAGTACAACACAATATAATGCAGACGGAGCAGTACAGAATAGTACAGTACAGTACAATACAACATACAGCACGATACAACACAATGCAGACAGTGCAGTACAGTACATTGCAATATAACATAGTACGACACACATAATGCAGACAGGGGAGAACAGCACAATGTTGCGCAGTACAATGTAGCACAGTACAATACAGTACAATGCAGACAGTGCGGTACAGCACTATACAGAACAGTAAAACACTGTACAGTACAACACTATACAGCTCAGACAGTGTAATACAGCACCGTACGGTACAATACAGTACAATATGATACATTATGATACAACACAGTGAAGATTATGCAGTACAGCGCAGGTTTGCACAATGCAGCACATAATGTACAACAGTACAATGCAACACAATACACACAGTACCGTACAGCGCTGTGCAGCGCAGTGTAGCATAATACAGCACAGTACAATGTTGTACAGCACAGTACAATGTTATACAGTACAGTACAATGTTGTACAACACAGTACAATGCAATGCAGTGCAACATCGTATCATATGTGATGTCATATCATATATCATACGTAATATATCATATCAGGTCATATATCATACATATCATATCATATCATACTATATCACATCATGTGATATATTATATCATATATCATATCACATCGTATCATACATTACATCATATCACATTATATCATATCATATAGCATATCATATCTTATCGTTTCACATTATATCATTTGATGTGTGATACGGCATGATACTACACAACAATTCATAGTGTAATGCACCGCACTGCATGAGGATTCACTGTAGCACAGCACAGCACAGCACAGCACAGCACAACACAGCACAACACAACACAACACAGCACAGCACAGCACAGCACAGCACAACACAGCACAGCACAGCACAACACAGCACAGCACAGCAAAACACAACACAGCGCAACACAGCACCGCACAGCACCGCACAGCACAGCACAGCACAGCACAGCACAGCACAGCACAACACAACACAACACAACACAACACACACCTCTATATTCCACACACAACTCGTGTCATTGTGATCTCTCCTGTCCGACAATGCCTACCAGCCCCATTATTTGCCACCGCTAGACCTAGCTTTGTGGAGGTCGTTTGTTCAGCGCGCAGCACACAGCTTACAGCTAACACCACGCACTCCTTCTCTACCGTTAGCCAGGACGTAGATGGTGAGATTAACGTCCTGTTGACTAGCAGCCCTTCAACCCGGACGAACTGCTGCCAGAGAAACCTCTGTGACGAGTTTAGCAGTTCCAGAAGTTCGTTTTGGCGATCAGAGTTGTTGTCAAAGCGGTATTGGTCCCTGTTAACAAAGATTTCAAAGATTTTAATCCTGCGACCCCTTTTGGGGCATGGAGGACTTGAAACAAATCAAACAAATAGAAATGAAACAAATCAAACATCAAAATTTTCCCTATAATTGACATACCGAATGTAATGTTACACAACTTTACTAAGTTTAAAAAACTTCGCTAAGTTTAGCAACACTTTCTTACTACCACAAAGCAAACGACAATAGTTAAATACGGACTTTGTATATGTAAATTTTCTAGGTATAAACTGATTTCTAATGTCGTTATATTTGTTACATTTCATTACAAAATGAAATTCACCACCAAGGTCATTCTGGTCACAGTCCCGACAGAATCGTTCATCGTGAGGTATTCCAAATCGTCTGCCAATTTCTATCATGAGTTTATGATTGCCACAGCGAAACCGAATCAGTGGGTATATATAAACATCAGGTAACATCTTAATATATTTTTCACGGCGAAACTCTGTTTTAAAATTTCTGTAAAATAAACACTTATTACTAGATTCTAAAGCATCATTCCATGCACGTTTGTAAATGTCTTCTAATGAACTACGAACATTTCTACAGAGACTGTGAACAGACGAAAACTTTTGTGTCTCCCACACACAGTCGAATCCTGTTTCTATTAGGATATCCCGTATACACATCAACCACCTGGATGTAAAACCCTGATTTCTGTATAAATCATATAATACCTGATACAATCTAGATGAATATTTGTTTGTTTGTGGAGAAAGTAAGGATGACCAGAATTTTATCATTCGTGCATGTACTTGAACTGACACAGGATACATTCCTAGTTCTCCATATATCAATTCTGTTTTGGTAGAACGATTTAAATGAAAAAGATGCTTAAAGAATTTAAGCTGAAAACTGTCCATTAGCTTTAAATCACTATATCCCCAAACTTCACAGCCATATAAAAGCACAGGCAGTACCATTGACTGGTATAAGTCCAGTACAATGTTTATAGGCAAATCTTGAAATCTTGCCATCTTTAATAAAGAAAACATTGCACATTGCGCTTGGTCATACAAATACTTCTTACATTTATAAAAATTTCCTGTTCTGCTAAAGATTATACCTAAATATTTGAAAGTGTGTACTATTTCTATACACTGGTTTTTGAATTTTAGTTTTTTTCTTGGGCTATTGCGTCCATTAAAGACTACACCCTTTGTTTTTGCTACATTAACATTAAGCTTCCATGTACTACAATACTCGCTTAATACATCAAGAGCATGCTGCAAACCGCAAAAAGAATCTGCAATAATAACAATATCATCAGCATACAAAAGTAAAAGTAAACTAATGTAACTTAGTAAATCTGAGT
>CM065723.1:49663037-49698037 GCA_033310375.1 Conus canariensis | reverse complement strand
TACCGATCGTGCTCTGACCCAGAAAAAAAAACCCAAACAAAACAAAACCCTGATTATCACGAATTTTTTGTCATTGGAACAACTGTTCTCGTTTTGAATAAACGGAGCTCTCGATCACCGCGTGGAAATGACTAGAACTAAGGGGTTAACGTTTCCTTCGTAAACTTCCTCCTATTTTGCACATGCGCAAAAGTGGACAACGATGGCGGAGGCAGATACCACGTTCGATCCAAGTAATCTTTTATTTTCTTTCTCATTATGTTCCGTTAAATGTTGTTTTTTGTGTTAGATATCAGCGCTCAGGTATGGATCGGTGTATGCACTTTATCATTTTTCGCTTCTTAACTTGATTCGATTGTGTAGAACAGCTGCAAACACGAGGCAGCATTGCAGCCGACATTTCTGAGATTTTTGTTCAAACTGAAAGTTGGAACATTAACACTACCGCCACCCGTCCTCAGCAGTTGATATATGCTTGGTCAATAAGTTGTGGGTTAAAATGATTGTTTGCACAGGATTGATTGTTTATGGATAGGGCAGAGCCTGTAGACTGACATTTAGTCACGTTAAATCAAATACAAATAATAATTGAATTGACGGAAAGTTCAACGAAGAATTAAAAACATTTCCGTCCGTAGATTGCGAGACTAAGTCAAATTAGCCAAAAGGAGTGAGTATTTAGCTGAATTCGCATTTGATAGACGTAGACTGTAATCAGTAATGAGTGATGCCTTGAAACATGTGACGTGATCTACTTGATGAGTTTAATTTTTCATTTTTGCATAACAAGTAAGTGATGGGGGAAGTTTATCATTATAAAATCTAGTAATTCATGCCAACGAAGCCAGATTCTGCCCCTTTCCTTTTCCTGCAGGGCTGGACATGGGGTAAAGGGATGGGGAAGGAGTCCTGGATGCTCAGACTCCCCCCCCCCCACCCCCCCACCACCACCCCCACGCACACACACTCCACCTCCCCCACCTCCCCCACCCTTCTGCAGACACCTTTTGGACCCCCCCCCCTCCCCTCCAGGGTTTCAGCCCCACCCTACCCCATCGTTTCCTGTCTTGTAAAGAAAATCAGTGGGGGAATTCATGTAATCTTAAGCAAATTTTGGGAGAAGATACCATACCTGCACTCCCACCACCTCACTTTTAAAATATTTCGGAACTTCGAATTGCGAGACTAAGTCAAATTAGCCAAAAGGAGTAAGTATTTAGCTGAATTCGCATTTGATAGACGTAGACTGTAATCAGTAATGAGTGATGCCTTGAAACATGTGACGTGATCTACTTGATGAGTTTAATTTTTCATTTTTGCATAACAAGTAAGTGATGGGGGAAGTTTATCATTATAAAATCTAGTAATTCATGCCAACGAAGCCAGATTCTGCCCCTTTCCTTTTCCTGCAGGGCTGGACATGGGGTAAAGGGATGGGGAAGGAGTCCTGGATGCTCAGACTCCCCCCCCCCCCACCCCCCACCACCACCCCCACGCACACACACTCCACCTCCCCCACCTCCCCCACCCTTCTGCAGACACCTTTTGGACCCCCCCCCCCTCCCCTCCAGGGTTTCAGCCCCACCCTACCCCATCGTTTCCTGTCTTGTAAAGAAAATCAGTGGGGGAATTCATGTAATCTTAAGCAAATTTTGGGAGAAGATACCATACCTGGATATATTAGAACTTATATTACTGTCTTTACCCTATCCCATCCTTTGTCTGATTGAAGTACAGTTCAAGCTTTCATATATTTAATGCCACAGACAAATTAGCAATTTATGTGTGTGTGTGTGTGTGTGTGTGTGTGTGCGCGCGTGTGCACATGGGCGCACACATGTGGGACTGTGCATTAAACATGTGATGCTGATTGAACACTCCAATACTTAGCACACCTCCAATCCATTCCAACCTTCTCTGTCATTTAGTCTGTCTTAAACTGTACACTTTCAAATTTCGTGTGACTTTGACTTACAAGTTATCAGTTGTGAAGAGCGGAACTACTATGATCATTGTAGTCACATTTCAGTTACAAGATTTCAACTCTTCAGCACTGATAACTTATGAATTAGAATTATTCGCTGCTAGATGTTAATAAGAATATGGAGATAAGATTTTCTGTTAAGCTATCAGTTTATTTAGTGTGAACTTTTTCGGGTAAATTTATCTGTCTTGATTTTTAGACCTGTACAAATTGAAAGTACATAAATAACAGAAATACAGGTTTCAAACATATACAGCTTAGGTAGTATTTTCCTTTTCTTAATTTTTTTGTCTTTTTTTAAGATTTATAAATGTTCTAACCGGCCTCCTTTTAGATTTATACATGATTTAGAAGATTTTGTTTCATTTTATTTTGGGGTTCCTTTAGTTGTTCAGTAATTGTCTGTGCACGGTTTGAACATAATTCATTTCATGTGTTGTTGCAGATCGCAATTATGATGATGAGTCAATGTCATTGCAGAGGCAGATTGAAAAAGAGGTAAGTTCCTTTTGTTATCACTGTGTAACAGGATCCTGTCTTTTTAATGTCAAATTCAGTCTCTCTCACTTCTCTCCATCCCTCTTCCCTCTCTTTCTCTCTCTGTGTCCCCTTCTCCCCCTCCCAACCTCTTTTTTTTTAATGACCTTATCCTCTCTTTGCATGTGTCTGTTATATGCAAAATTGACTTGTAATATATGTTTGAGAGTGATTCACGTACTACCCTTCACAAGTGATGTTAAACAAAAACTGCCAGATGACAGCTGAATTGATTATCAGTAGTCTGAGTAAGTTAAGAATTGACTTTGTTCACTGCCACGATTTACAGGTAGTATTAATCCCACTTGCTCTTAACATACTAAAGTCAGTGTCTTTAAACCACATTTTTTTCCCTTGTTCTTTTTGTCCTCTGACTTCTGTGTGCTTGATCATTATCTCCACATTTGTTAGCTGTTCTCCACGTTACTGCAAACTGTCAAATGTGTCATTAGCAATTCTAATACTTTCCTTAATATGTTGTTTGTATAGTACTTGATTTATGTTGGCACCACACTTAATATGTTTAAAACCGACCAACCAACCAAAACTTATTCAATACTGTTGCTTTTTCTGCCAACGCGACTTAAAATGGATTCAACTGTTTATTACAAAAGGCAGCTTTAGTCAACACAGAAGTGTTAAATGGACCATTTTACAGTCTGCTACAACAATTTTGACGGCATAGAAAGGCCTTTTGAAAGTATTGATGAAGAGACAGCTGACCAAGTATGGTTGACTGGGAAGTTGGATAAATAGTGAATGACTTTTTTCCCTCCTCTCCCCATTTTTTTTTTTTTTTTTTTTTGTGATTGAAATCATTCAGATCCACATTTATGGCTTTTGTTGACATAGTAATGAATACTGTCAACACACACAAAATTTGAAGTCAGTATCTGGTCTAGTACATAGCAAAGAGCAACAAGGCTGGCAACTGTTTGGTGCTGATCAATGCTTCTGAAATGGGAACTCTGTGTTGAAAGTGATTCCTATGATTTGACAACAGTCAGGTAAGAAAGGTAAAACACTAAAGAATAAGAACTAGTTTGGGGTCTGACAGTGTACATTCGATCATAATATGCTGACATTGTGACAAAGTGATACAAAAACGACGCTCACCTAATGCAGATGTATCCAGGATGCGGTGTTGTATTTTCTATGAAAGAAAGATGTTTCCTGTGTATGGGCACTAGTCATTTCATTTAGAGGTAGACAGGGTGTGAATGTTAACAATTTCCACACGAAAAACATGCTTGCTCTGCAGACGGTGAAAGATGGAGTCAGTGCACAGCTGCATGCACTATATATGCTGCAAGCAATGAAAGTGGGAGTCTGTGCACAGCTGCATGCACTATCTATGCTGCAAGCAATGAAAGTTGGAGTCGTTTACAACTACATGCACTATATATGCTCCAAGCAATGAAAGTTGGAGTCGTGCACAGCTGCATGTACAATATATGCTCCAAGCAATGAAAGTTGGAGTCGTGCACAGCTGCATGCACTATCTATGCTGCAAGCAATGAAAGTTGGAGTTGTGCACAGCTGCATGCAACATATATGGTGCAAGCAGTGTTCAGAGTCCAGATGTATGCATGCTGTAATGTAAGAGTAAGTTTTGGGTTTGAATCCGCGGATAAATCTAATCAAAAGTTTGTCTTCTGCTCCAGACTTAACCCACTAGGCGATTATGGGGCTCGAATCTACCATCACAAGATAGTCAAATAGAAGTATGAGCAAAAACAACTGAAAAGGCCGTAACAATTTTTCAGTAATCCACAGTGTGTAAAGCAGTTTAGCCCCCAATTCCTGTCGCTTTTGTTTTGTTTTTAATCAGGCAATGGTGGGACCATTGAAGATCAAAACCAGGTGGAAATATGTTTCAGATTGTGGAGACCCAGGACCTGATTGGACCTGCCACACCCATCGAAGACCTGGTAGAGGAGTATGCCAAGGAGGACCAGGTCTACCGTCAGAAGCTGCAAGTATGGAATTGTATTTCTGTTTTTGGTTTTGTCTTTGTTTTGCTGTCTCATCTTCTGCGTCCCCTCAGCAGCAATACCACACCGCTCATTCCGATCACTATAAACAAACGCAGTTGAAAGAAGGAATGTCCTTTCGCAGCTTTGGCACTGACAGTGACAAGGAGAGCAGTCAGTATCAGATTGTCATAGAGCAACTCACAGGAGACTTTGCATTGCTGCTAAGTCACTTGATGCTGCTAAATCACTTTGATTGTGTTCAGTAGTATGCCTGACTTAATCACTCCAGCACATGTTGGACCAACATACTCACTGTCCTGTTGATGATGATAATTGCTTAGTTGTGGGTCCAGAATAAGTGAGCGTCCCTGTCTTGAGGGTGGCACCAAGTCCGTCCATTTAACGTCCCCATTGATTGGCTGATGCTGAAAACTTTGACACGGACTCACTGTGGACGTAGATCTGGAGAGGGAATTGAAACAGTCATCAGAAGAACATTGGATGAAGTGCTAAAGAATTTAATCTATGTTCAGGGTGAATTGCAAGAATAAAGGTGATGAACATGATAGTGTTCAGGGTGAATTGCAAGAATAAAGGTGATGAACATGATTGTGTTCAGGGTGAATTGCAAGAATAAAGGTGATGAACATGATAGTGTTCAGGGTGAATTGCAAGAATAAAGGTGATGAACATGATAGGGAATTCCTTTCTGGTCTTAAGTCACATGACAAAAGTGCATTGTACGTTTCCTTTCATAACACATTTTTGGTCAGCCCTGAAAGATATAGACACCTTAGTATTGATCAGAGCACCTTGAGAGATATGTCTGTTAAGTAGATGAAACTTGAACATATGGCTCCAGTCTTCGACTTGGAGCCCATAGCACACTCAGCTGTGAATGGCAGCTGGCCAGCATTGAAAAATTCCGCAGATGACTGCCACTGATGGGACTTGAATGCATGACACGCGAGCCTGCGGCCCCTGGTTGCAACCACAGTACCATGATTGCTCGTTGAACTACAGATTTGTTTAAATGATTTCAGTCTGCTTTTGCTGTGAGCAAGAAACTTTGTTCACTCTCAAATAGTCTCTTAGTCCATTAGTCAGGCACCCACACAGTCACACTTAAACATGTGCTCACACTGACCGTTTTCTGACAATTCTGTCTCACTTGAGCGCTTTGAATAAATTGGTAATTTAACTAAAAGGGACACACGTACACAAGTAGGTAGGTGAAAAAATAATGGAGATATTAAAACAATAAGTGAGTGAAAAAGAAGTTATGTCAACAAAATTGTTTGTGAATCATTATGTCTGTATCGTACTAAAAGGTTGTCAATCTGCTATCCTTGCCAGGACCTGATGAATCGCTACAGTCACATTCGCAAAGTGCGTGGTGATGGAAACTGCTTTTTTCGCAGCTTTGCATTTGCCTACCTGGAGAGCCTTCTGACAGATAAATCTGAATTCAGGAGGTATGTGATCCAAGTTATTTGTTTATCATTATCAATTTTATATCTGTGGGTCATATATTGGGCAGTGCTTTGCTGTTCCTTACTCTGTTAACAGGTCTGCAGGTTATTGTTCAATGTGTTTATTGTGCCTATGTGCTGGAAGTTTTGTGTGCGTGCGTGTGTGTGTGTGTGTGCGTGTGTGTGTGTGTGTGTGTGTGTGTGTGTGTGTGTGCTTGTGCTTGTAGTTTGTGTGCATGTGTCTGTGAGAGAGAGAAAGAGAGAGTGTGTGTGTGTGGTAGGGGGGAGGGGGGGGGGGGCATGTGAGAATGTGCATGTTGTTGTGTGTGCATGTAAATGTTTGTCTGCCTGTGTGTACCGTGATTTCTTTTTGTCTATTTGAATTTCATCATCAGCATTCACATTCCAACTGTCACTGTCACAACAAAGTAATATGCACATATATATGTTTAAAATTTATGTTTGGACTGTGTTTATGTTTGGACTGTGTTTTGTTGTTCAGTGTTCTTGTTCTTTGTTAAGTTGTGAATAGATGCTTTATTTTTGCTGTGCTGCGATTGACAGTATCAAGAATAACAATAACAGAATGGGTTTTATCGAGGCGATTGACAGTATCAAGAATAACAACAACAGAATAGGTTCTACCAAGTTTGAAATCAAATCAGTTTGAATGTAATTGATGCATTTTAAATCTTGTCAGTAATGCACACATTATAAAATCCATGACATTGCTAAAAGGTAGTGTTACCTGTACATTACTGGAGATCAGGAATATCCAAGTGTTGATCTTCATACTTTTAGTATTCACTATAGATCAATATATGTCTCAGTAAGCTCAGGAACTTACCATAGCCAGTAAAATCTCATCATAAGCTGAGTCCACAAGGGAGCAGTCGATATCATGCCATTATCAACAACTGGACAGAGGAGATGCTACATTGCTGCTGAGTCACTTTGGTGGTGTACGAGGGCCACCCCATAAGTTCTCGGATGGGAAAAGATAGAAGTACACTGGCATTTCTTACCTAGCCCATCTTTTCAAAGTATCCTCCATCAGTGTGTATGCACTTTTCCATCCGTCTAAACCACGAATCCATCACCCCAGCTCACTCCGACTTAGGTATACCAGAAATCAAGCCCTCGGCAAATGCTCGGGCATCTTCAGGGCTCACACACAGCTTTCCTTTCAGTTGTTTTTTCAAAAGAGGGAACAAAAAGAAGTCACAAGGGGCTAGGTCAGGAGAATATGGAGGATGAGTGACGAGCTGCACGCTGTTCTCTTGCAAGAAGTCTAAAGTTGCAGCTGCCGTGTGGGCGCTGGCGTTGTCGTGGTGGAGGAGTAGGTGGCGGATACCGGTCCGTGGTCGCCGTGCACTCCAAGCCTCAAACACTTTTGGCAGGCAGGTGTTGATGTACCATTCAGCGTTCACTGTCTTTCTTTCCAGAAGTGGTACAGTAGTCACATGGCCGGATCTTGTGAAGAAAACTGCAATCATTTGCTTTGTGCAGCTTCTTGATCTCTTAAATTTCACAGGTGGG
Source organism: Conus canariensis (assembly GCA_033310375.1). NCBI lineage: Eukaryota > Metazoa > Mollusca > Gastropoda > Neogastropoda > Conidae > Conus > Conus canariensis. The sequence continues at coordinate 49,690,529 of CM065723.1, read as the reverse complement.
GTTTCCCCTGGAAACAGCCAAACTGACGACTGCTGCTTTGTTTCGGGGTCGTACTGGTAAACATAGGTTTCGTCACCTGTGACAATATTGGAGACCCTGTCTGATCTTCCTCCGTCAAATTTTTGCAGCATAAACTGGCACCATTCAACCCTAGCCCTCATCTGCTCCCCAGTCAGCTGGTGGGGCACCCAACGGGCACAACGCTTACGTACAGAGAGATTGTGCCGAAGAATGCGGTCTAAGCTTCCTGATGAAAGGTTTAGAGTATCCTTGAGTTCATCCGTGATTCGAGGATTTTCTGTAATCATGGCCTTCACTGTGCTCACGTTCCCATCGGTAGTAACTGAAACTGGACGTCCACAACGGTCACGATCTTCCAACGACATTGTACCAAACTGAAATTCTTTGAACCACCTATGGACTGTGGATAATGATGGAGCCTTGTCGCCAAAACAGTTTGTCAAACTTATAAAACTTTCCTTGAAAGACTTCCTTTGAAGATAGTCATAATAAATCATGGCACGAAAACCTCTCCAAGACAGGCTCTCTGCAACACTTTGAAAACTGTCCCCCTTGCCATCCATTTTGCTGTCTAGAACAAATTTGGCTCTGACGATTTTTATCATTTTTTGTGTCATAGCTATTATGACATCGCTTGTGATGATGATATAAAAATTGAAATTATGACGTCAGTGGTTTCTGTGCATCCGAGAACTTATGGGGTGGCCCTCGTATGATGGTGCCTGTCCTAGTCTATCTTGTGCAGGACACCACTTTCTAAGCCCTGTGCTAACCGCAATAATTGCTTGGTCATGGGAGCCAGCACTAGTTGGCGTCCCCTTCCATGGTGTGAAGGGATAGCATTTCATGTGCATTTCATTCCTTTTGATGGTTTTTGTCAGCTTTGTTTTGGTTGACTAGTGCTGACCAATCCAGCTGCATTATATTTTGTCATCTGTGAGGAACATAAACTCTTGAGCCTCTTTACAGTACACTCACCCTTCATCCCCTTCCTTCTCCTCCCCCTCCCCCCCCCCCCCCCCCCCCCCAAACTGATCTTTCACACATGGCTTTGGAGAGAGACAAAATTGTTCCAGACAAAGTCTTTAAGAGAAGACAGCCTTTCTTGGGAGGTTTTCCTGTATTGAACTAACCATCCCTGGGCTTCAGTGATCCTATCTTCTTCCTGATGTCCAGAGTACACCAGTACTTACTTTGTGTTCTTCTTCTGTGCCCTCTCAGTGGCTTTATTCCACTCATTCTGGCTTTGCAGTACAGACCCTTCCCAACCATTGTCTCATTGCAGACACAGCGCCACAATACACAAGGAGCAATCTCTTTCACGTTCTCATGTGGCAACCCACAGAAAAGACCACAGGTATGCTGACGCCAGATTGCTTCAGTGGTGTTCAGTGGTGCCTGTTGTGATCCAACACACACAGGACACCACCCACGAAACCCCCAACCAGTAAGAGTCATTGTATAGTCACAGAACCGGCATGAGTGAACTCCATCCTGTGGAGGATGTCGCCATGTCTATCCAAGGGCAGTCCCTGTGAAGATGTCTATACTGAGCACAGTAACATGAAGTCGTCACAGGCATGGACATGGAGAGGAAAGAGGAACAGAGGTCACACCAACATAGGGCTTGAATGTCCACAGGATTTAATACTTTTTTATGATAATCAGTGAGGATAATCAAGATGCTGCTGCACAGGTTTATTTTCACTGTGGTCAGAGACTATTGGACAGTTTATTTGACAGGGCTGTACTGCACGCTTCCTTACATCATGTATCTTGGCATCAAGATATATCAAGGCCAGAGAGATAGGATATTGCTGGCCCAGAAATATGAGCAAAACTCAGACTGACAAATTTATTAAGTTAAAGTCTATTGTATGTTTCCACTCTCCCCATTTGTGTCAAAAGCACAAATGGCACGCTGAGCTCTGGATGGGAGCCAGCTAGGATCGAAAAATCCATGACCATCCAGCCTGCAGCATGTAACACTACCCACTGCACCGTGTCAGCTGTATGGATTACATCTAGTACATCATAAAATATGTATAATGTATGAAGTCATATTGTTTATCACCTCTAAAAGGAAAAGAGATTTCACTGTATGTTTCTGTGCCAACAGATTCATGGACATAGCAGAGAAAAGTAATGAAGAGCTGACCAGTCTGGGCTTCCCTGCTTTCACCATCAATGATTTCCATGAAACGGTGTGTGGTTCAGCCTGTCTGTGATTCAACACTTTTGGTAGACTGATCATTGGGCTGAGGAATTCTGATTTTTTTTTTTTTTTTTTTTTTTTTGTCATCTTTCCTCCTTTCTTCCCACTTTCCTTTGTCATTTCTGTCTTTTCAGTTTTTTCTCCACTTTTTTAAAAAATCTGATTTCTGCCTAGTATTTATTTATCAGATATAAAGTAATCAGAAATTGTATTTGTTTCTGAAGTAAGTTAGAAAAAGCTACAAATCTAACATTGAAAAAAAAGTTGAAATATGTTACAGTTGTGCTTGAAATATAAACATCATTCCTTTTATGTTGTCATAGATGTTAATTAAGATATGCTTTACAACAAAATTTAGATTATTTACAATATTGCTTTTACATCCATATTTAACATGGGAAGGGAGAGTGGGGGTTGGATGATGGATTGTCACACTGAATGAGTTGTCATGTTTCAAAGGAAGTGATGTTTGTTAGATTTTGAACACTTCTTCAGCTGTTGGCTGGTTCGCATCAGGAAATCTGTGGGAAAATCTTGCTTCTCTTGGTTGTGTGGTCCCAAGCTATATTTACAGAGACATTGTGGTTTCTATGACATAACAATGCTTCAGAAAACATGACTGAAGCTGCGTATTTCTGCCATCCTGTATCTGGAGATGGATCTGTTAGCGGAAACTGAACTTTCAGACACCCGACTAGTTAAGGCAAAACTGTGTTTCTTTGAACAAGCTTGAACAGAGTTTGGTCGATTATGTTTTCTTAGAACATCCTTTCAGTATTTAGAAAGTCGGAGGTGTCTGTAAATGTAAGGTGCATATACTACAAAGCTCTGGACTACGAGACGATTTTTTTTTTAACGCTGATCAGGGCACTTTGTATAAAAAAGCAGCCTTTTGATTGCCAGATCAGTCTTTGCAGCCAGCCCTGCAGGCCAGCTCATACCAGACCTGCAGTCATATTCAGTGGTGATGCCAAGACAGCTCCAGGCCTCCACCTGCCTAAGTGCACGTCAGTCCAAAACATAGTCACAACAGGCATGAACATGTGCAGACTTAATGGAGATCAACACTTGAGCGAAACTCGACTGTGGCATGCACTTAGACCGTGGTCATCAAAGTGTCACTGGTGATCACAGTGCCAAGTGATCAAACTGTTCATGTTATGTAAAATCAGGCATATGGAAGAGAAAGAAACGTTCAAGTCAGAACGCAGATTTTCAGTTGGAAATATTCCTGACAGTTTGAAAATAGTGAAAGAAAGAGCTTAGCTATGACTTCTCCCCAAGAGCGGAAGTAAGAACATGGCTGCTGCTGGTTAAACTAGAAACAGGTGATAATCTGCACATGCTGTTGTTTGTGCCAGTCCTCTTGACTAATCTGTGTGCATAATTTGATCAGATCTGCTGTGGATCATAGCTTGTATTTTTTGTAATTTGTATACGTATTTATATCTATATTTCATGACTTTCGACACATTTTTAAGTTTTGCACTGATTCTTGGATGAATTTTTGACACATTTCATTGTTATCTTTGGCCCTGTCAAAGGACCTTTGGCATGATCGTTAATGCATAGCCTTGGCAGCAGACTGCTTTCATACCTAGCAAAAGTCATGCGCCTTTTTTTTTTTTTAGAAGTGCCTGATCTGTACATAAAATAAAGTTTACTTAAAGAAAAATTCAAGGGTGCCTTCCTTCACTCCAGCCAGAGTGCTTTGTAGCCAAAAATTACAGTGTTTCTATTTGAAATATTTCATTGTGAATGTATTTTTATAAATCTTTATATCCTGCTGTTTATGTAGCCTGAATGTCTTAAAATCAGTGTGGTGGTGTTAATGCAATGCATATATGATGTCCGGCTGTTGTAATTCAGTGTGGTTGTGTTGATGTGATAATGCCTTGATGATGTTCTGTCCAACTATTGTTTTGCGTGGCAAACCAGTAAATACGCACACACAGACAGGACCGGTCAGAGAACAGCACCATTGCTGTGTATGCTTCACCTGTTCACCTGGTAAAATGTCTGTGTGGGTTTGTGATGATTGCAGTTCATGGAGGTGTCGCGGCAGGCCGGGGACACAGACAATGTGGGCCCTGATGAGCTGCTGAATCTCTTCAACGACCAGGGACTTTCAGATTACTATGTTGTCTACCTCAGGTAGGGCTGGGATCTTTCTGACCATCATAGTGTGTACCTAACGTAATACTGGAGCCTTTTTGACTGCTGTGTCATCTACCCCAGGTGATATTAGGTTCTTTATGACTACTGTGTCATCTGCCTCAGGTAAAATTAAGGTCTTTCTGACTACTATGTTGTGTACTTCAGTTAAGGCTAGGGTCATGCCGATTAAAAATATTGTGTACCTAAGGCAATACCATCTACCTCAGCATAGTCAAAGTTTTTAGTGTGTTGCCATTGACTTAACCACTGGATCTTACATTTTCTTGGATGACTATGATCATGCTATTTTACTCTAGAATTAAAAACTGATAATGATTTGTTTACAGTATCGTAACTACATTTTTAATGATATTTAGTAGCTGACAAATAAATGACTGTGTGAACTTGCATGATAACATATTGTATATCAGTGACCAATGGAAATGTTGTATTATATTTGCCTAAACAGATCAGATCAAAGATTCCCAGTTGATTGCTGATGATACATTTAGCTGATATTCCTTACCTGTTAGCCTTTCCATGTTCTGTTGGCTTGCTGACAGGTTGATTGTGTCAGGACACTTACAGAAGGAAGCAGACTTCTACATGAACTTCATTGAAGGAGATCGCAGTGCTAAAGAGTTTTGTGGGCAGGTTAGTGACGTTTCCTCCCCTGCCTTTCACAGTATCCTCCTCATCCCCAGATAAGCTTGATTATATTGGTGTGTATATTGTTTTCAGGTTTTCTTTGAGAATGACACTCTTTCTGTATAAGGCAAAGGTAAAGAATTATAAAGGGAGAAAAGTGCTACAAGTTGTAATACAATAATCACAGAATTAAATGAAATGACCATGCTGTGTTACATGAGAAACCAAAAAAAAACCCCATTAATAGTTCATAATTTCAGTGATTCACATGCATTTCAAACACCTACATGCGAAGACAGACACTGTAGTATTAAGTAGAAATGGTACATTCTAGTATGTGATTGCTGCTCGCCAACAGACACTGTAGTATTAAGTAGAAATGGTACATTCTAGTATGTGATTGCTGCTCGCCAACAGACACTGTAGTATTAAGTAGAAATGGTACATTCTAGTATCTGATTGCTCATCGCCAACAGACACTGTAGTATTAAGTAGAAATGGTACATTCTAGTATCTGATTGCTCATCGCCAAGCCCTTAATTACTTACCAGTAATGAAATCCAAGTTTTAGTTTTGAATGATCACTTGTTTACTGAGTGACATGGTAACTGTTTTCCTCACCTCATGCTGTTTTGGAACATGTATGCCTGAAGGCTTTAAATCTTAATTCTTTTCATTGTAGTCATTAATTCATTTATCCATCAGCTGTAAATCCTGCACAATGTGGTCTCTAACGTTGGCCAAGGTGGTGTAGGGTATATGGACTAGTCTGCACACAGTGACATCTCACTGATGACACTGAAACTGTCTGCCCATAGGCAGGGAAAGCATCTGCAGAAGACAGCACAACTGGCGGCTTTAGGAATAAACTATATAGGTACTTTGTTGTCAAAGAGAACCCTCATCGCACAACATCTTGTGTATCTCATGAGAAAATATGTGAAGAAATTACCTTGATTCACAGAAGTAGAACATGTTACATAGGTTTTGTATTCATCATCTGTCAAGGGTAAAAAGTAAAGTACGTGAATAATACCAGTATGATTGAAGTATGTAGGTAGTTTGCTTATCTTTATCCATCTATTTTGTCTGTTACTAACAAGTTGATACATGCTTGTCATTGTCAGATGACTGAGTTCTCTTGGTGAAGTAGATGGGCACTGTTGCTGAATGACCTCAGTGATGTTGTATGGTACTAATTCTAATGTAACATACAAAGGACACTGTTTACCAGTTTGGCCATTGGTATGGATGACACGTTACACATAGCATGCACCCTGCATGAAAAAAAACAAAATCATGAAGGAACGAAACTGAATGAATTATGTTAACGGAATGACAGGGGGAAATGTTTGAAGGAAGCACAGGCAGACAGCTCTTCAGTTGGCTCTACCCAGGTTGGAAGCCCATTGTGTGAACAAAAGTGTGATTATAAAGCGTTTAGGGCTTGATCTCTTGCCAAGGCTTGGCGCTGTATAAGTACTCTAAATAACAATGATACTAGTAGTAAGCCATCTGCCTATGACAATAAGTGGCTTTGTTGGTGAGCCATGTGTGTGTTTCTCAGGGGTAATGGAGACATCCACCTGATCCCTCCTCTCAAAGCCCTTATGAACCCATTGCACCACAGACATTGACGCTGTCACTTAAGTATGAATGAGGAAGGAGCATTGAAACTGAAATCAGCAGAACAGCAAGGCATGACGGTTTTTCTGCATTTCATGATGATCAGTGGGAATGAGAATGTTGATGTGTATCTGCACAGTTCATTTTTGAATCTGAGATCACATGACACGGAGGACTCTGTTCTTCATTCTTCATCCGTTGAATGTCCTCAGTCATCATGTTGACTGTTCTTCCTGTTTGACTTCATAGCACCATGTGACAGAAGGAAAGATGATTTTCATGATGTTCATGTGCATGATCTATCTCACAATTGTCATGACAGTGTATGATGAAAAAGAAAATAGAGGTAAAGAAATTTCTCATTACTGTTTTGAGTGAAGTGCTGGTGAGACAAATGTTGGTCACTCTCATGGCTAACTTTCTTGCATCACATAGGTAAAGCAGTCTAAGTAGATTGATCAGAAATTAAGATTTTTTTCTGTTTCTCGTCAGCCACTTGGAGCTGGTGTTCTTGCCTGTCAGCGTGTACGGTTCATTGGTTTATGATGTCCCATTTCTTGAAATATATTGAAATGTAGAGAACATGTAGAATAAAAACACAGTTGAAATGGCTCCAAAATCATCTTGAACTGATAGTCTATGTAGATCTAGTTGCAAAGTGAGACAACTGCAAGCGGAAATCTAAACAAATCTTAAATAAATGTTAGTGAACCGCCAAAAAAAACCGTGGACAAACGAATCGCAAGACAAAACATGACGCGTTTTGACCTCTTAGGTCTTCTTCAGGCAAGATACAAAACAATTAGGACAATGAAAATGAACGAGCAGTCACTTATCTTCAATCACTTCAGCACAAGAGAGGCATTGATTCAAGAGAAGTGATTGAAGATATGTGATTGCTCGTTCATTTTCGTTGTCCTAATTGTTTTGAATCTTGCCTGAAGAAGACCTAAGAGGTCGAAATGGGTCGTGTTTTGTCTTGTGATTTGTTTGTTCACGTTTTTTTTTTCGGCTCGCTAGCATTTATTTAAGATTTGTTTTAATAGTCTATGACTTAGTAAATGCAGTAAACACTCTGTTGTGAGCTTGTTTAGGCTTTAAACACCATTTCAAAACTGTTTGACCTGGTTTGTGATGGAAATGTGGCAGTTTCTGTCCTCTATATCTTTCCTTTGTGTTTCTGGGTTTTTTTTTAGATGTAATATCTTCATCACATTAGTGTAGTGTTAGTGATTTTGAAGAAAAATTTGGTGTTCTGTGTTAAAATTTTACACTGCATGGCAGTGATTCTGAGAGGAGTAGTGGTAAAACCTGCTGTGTGGGATCAGATCATGAAAGACAGCAAGACACATGCTTTCTTTTATTTAACCCTCCTGCATTTTATAATGGGAGCATCTGAGAGCTGCTTGATGTGCCACTAGGTTTCATAACAGGAGGAGCCAGGAGCATGTGACTGGTACGTTTTCATCACACACAGACCATGTATTAGCACCTGGGCAGGCTCCAAAATGAATCATAGAACCATCTCAGTGGTTTGGTGAGGTGTTGGCACTATTTTTGGAATCTGTTGCTGAGCTGCCATGTGCAATGCTTTCAGTGTAGCGTGGTATGCAGTTTGTGGAAAATGCTACACTGCTACACTGTAGGAAGAAACGTTTACGCCAAGAAACAGAAAGTTTGAAAATTAAACAAAGAACTGCTTTATAGACTTTTAATGGCAGCTTAAAACAGAATCATGGACAAAGTAGATCTTTTAGACTGCAGGCCTATTTTGTCAAAAAAAGAGGCCAAGTTCAGCAGAGAGAGAATGTTTTTCAAAGTAGAAGGAAAATCGCAAAAGATGATAATGATTTTGCCAGCTTGTCGATTGGTTTGGTTATCAGCCATTTTGACAGTTTGCATGTTGTTAACTCATTTTCAACATAATATATGGCACATTTGATGATAGATGAGGATCATGCAACCTTTCACACTGGACAAACAAAATAAAGTAAAAATTTCAGGACAAGGTGTTATGAATTTACCCACCAGATGTTATTCGAGCAGTTCATTTACATCTGCAGTACATTATGCACACCCATTTAAGAGTAAAACAACAAAAAGGATACAAAATCTTGGAGGAGTTTCAATTTGAAGAATCTGAATGCAAGAAGATTGAAATGAAAGAGAGAGAGAGAGAGAGAGAGAGAGGCAAAGGGAAACAGTGTGTTGAGATGGTGCAGGAGTAGAGTAGAAAAGATGAAGACCTCTGTACAGACTGAGAATTTTATGTGTCTGTGTTCTGAAATTGAATTCTGCACTGACTTCAGTGAAGACAACACCTGTGCCAAAAATATGCTTTCTTGCACACATACGTTTGCTCTCTCCCTCTCTCTCTCTCTCTCTGTCTCTCTCTCTGTCTCTCTCTCTCTCTCTGTTATACCTTCTTTTACTCTGTGTTGCTGTCCCTCCCTCATTTCTCGATTTATCACACAACATATATTTACGTGCACCACTCATGCACATTTATTCAACTATATGAACACGCGTACGTACACACAGAAGGATGCATGCGCGCACGCTCACACACACACAGACGCACACACACACACCACACACACACACACACACACACACACACACACACACGCACACACACACACCAGACACACACCAAACACACACGCTTACACACATGCACACACTTTTTGTTGAATTGACAGACACAATGTTGCTATGGTTACAGGAGGTGGAACCGATGGGCAAGGAAAGCGACCATATCCACATCATTGCCTTGTCCAATGTTTTAGGTACAGGTGTGTTGGTGGAGTACATGGATCGGGGAGGAGACCAAAAATGTAACCAGGTCAGTGAACAAGCATAGAGGAGGAAGCATGTGTTTACAACCACTATTACTACTTACAACTACCACTATTCTATACAGCCATTGCTACTGCCTTATTAGTGATAATGAGAAGGGTGCTCAAGGGAGTGCAGAACCTCTGCAAGTTCTAACTGATATGGTAGGTCAGTTTTAGTGTAGTTGAGCATGGAACAATTGGTGGTTATGCCATTGAAATGGTACAGAAGATCAAGCATCCAAACTTGTGTATAAAAAAAAGAGGCAGCTTGCCTGTTTATCATAGTCTTGTCCATGTAGCCGATCGCACATGTATGTGTGGGGAAATTGCTACATTTGGTGAGGAGGATGAATGTATGGGTTACAGTGAAGCAGATTAGCGGGGATTCTTACATGAAACTGGGCACCTGAAGAAGAAGCAGAGTCGGCTGTTGAAGTAGGTGATGTTGTAGGGCAGTGTTGATGATCCCGAAGATGATGTACTATTGAGGACACTACTACAATCATAGTGGCCCAGCAAGATTTGCACCAGGTGTGAGTAATTTTATTCTGGTTCTGACCAGAGGTGTAAACTGCCAGTTAATGCTAAACCTGTCTGTTATTTTTTTTCCCGACTTTTGCCACAAGCATCATTTGTTATTGCAGATGTAGAAGCACATTGGTTTGCATCAGAACAAATTATTGCCTTTGTCAGTATGATAACTTCAGTTATATGACAACTGTGATATCCCTGTGCCATCAATATAGTGAATGAATAAGATTGACTTGAGGTAGAACAGAACTAGTATGTTAGAAATACCAATTATATTACAAATAACAAATTATATTACAAATAGCAGTAGTGTTTCTTAAGATAACTCATCATCTCATCATCATCTCATTCCCCTGACCGCTGGGGTCGTTGGGGGGACGTGTTGAGGCAGCCGCCATTTCTCTCCAGGCTCTTCTGTTGGCAGCTGTCGTGAGGAGATCTGGCATGGTCATTTTGGTCCAGTCCTTTATGTTTTTGGACCAGCTCTTTCTCTGCCTTCCTTCATGTTTGTTGTGACACTATGTTGTCACAACAAACATACCTCTGCGTGTCACATTCTTGGTGATAAAGACACAAAGAGTAGATCATTTGACAGCTAAAACTGCATGCAAACCAAAGCACTCTGACTGATGCAAGCACATACCAATTTTTATTCCTCTAAATTATCAAATAAGTAAAAAACAATATGTTGAACCAGTGAACTGTATTTTATAGTTCAGAAAGTAAGTAAATGTGAAAACTAGGAGGCTTTACAGGTGATTTTAAGCAAATGCAAAAGGGTTAAGGCAGTGGATACAAAAGACATAACACATGTGGAGAGGGGAGGTGGATGAATGGCAAGAAGGCCTACTGTGGCTAGCTTTAGACTATTTATTTATTTTATTTTCCAAAAAGAAGACACCTGTGAGCAAATATCTTGAAGCTGTCATATAGCTTATTGTTTTAAAGTTTATGGTGTGCTGAATCAGTTTAAATAATGACAAGCTTGATCTTGGTATGGTCACCATGGCAACCACAAAAAAAAGTATGTCGTGCTTGTAAACTGCAAGCAAATAGTATCTGCTTGTGAGGACCTAAGTTAAAGCTATTGTTATACGTGCCAAAAATGTGACAATACTATTCATACAAGATGTATATATTTTCAAAAAGATATGATTGGAAAACAACCGCTGGACTGGAGACGAAGTTTGGGGAAGAACAGCATCTGCCTCCCATGAAAAGAAAAAAAGCCATGATACCGCCAACTGAACAGCTATGTTGATGGAAAATCTTTCCATTTTATAAAAGCACGGTAAACCGGTGCTTCTAGTACTAGTGAGGCAGTAGATACGAAAATGCCTTGCCTTGCTTAGGTGCCATCCCTGTTTTTTTCTGTTCTCTATAGCTGAAGTGCAAAGTTGATTATAGGCCAATAGTTTTACACCTTAGAACTGACATGCAGTCTGAAACAAGATAAACCCATGATTTCAGAACTGTACATCATTTGTGAAGGAGACAAAAGGGAGCAAATCCCCCACTGGGTCCGAAAGGCAAGACAGCACTTAAAGCTTCATTGGAAACAGGAAAGAAACATTGAGAGCATAAAACCAGAAAAGTGGTTGATGGGTGTTGATTCCGTTGTTGTTTTAGAATCTAATGAGGAAATCATGTATCACAAGGAACATTACCCCACATTTACCAGCAGATGGCAATTATCAAGACTTGACAGATCAAAGGCTGGTACTTCAAAACACCCATTCAGTAAATCTTAAAAATTGTTTGAAAGAACTAAGCCAAATAACATGGACAAATGAATCACAAGACAAAACACAGAGCGTTTCAACCTCTTACGTTTAGGCAAGATAAACAAGAGTGGAAAACTGCCCATGTCCCAAACCTTCAGGGATCATGCGAAAACATTTGTTTCATCTGTGCTTCAAGGTGGACCTGAATTCTGTTGCATTGACATTGTCTTTGACAGATAATATTACATGTCTTCTAGGGGTACCATAGGAAAGAGAAGAGGCAAAGAGGCTGCTCCTGTGAGAAGAGAACTTTAAGAAAGGAGTGTCCATCTTCATCAGAACAGGAATAATGTCATCACGCTGAGAAAAAGAAAAAAAAAAAAAGAAGCAGACCTCAGCAGCAGTTTTTCACAGCACTTGGTCAACCACTCCAGGCACCAGACATCAAGATCAGCTCAATCTGGGTGAAGAACTAGCTGAATCCTTTACTTCAGAATCAGTACTGAAGGGCTTGAGGCCTGTCGTGAGGGACCTGACATGCACATCGTTTTGCCTGTTATGAAGCCACGCCTCCTGTATTGCTTTCGCTGCAAAGAGTACTGATCTGTCTGTTTTCCTTCAGGACCATTTTCAAAAGATGCCTTGTCCTTCAGTCTGGATGAAGTCATGCACACCCAGCAAAGGGAAGTAACCCCATTCATAGAGTTACTGCTCGGTCTGACATTTTGCCTGAGAGCTTGTCGGCTTTTCATTCACTGATGATTCTGATGCCACTTTCTTTCTAGTTGATCACACCAACCAGTTGTGTTGCAGCATGTAGCTGCTGGAAAGTGGACAGGTTTGCAGAAATAAGCACTGTAGAATTTCTGCGTTTTAAAAGTGACTGGTGCACTGATTCATATGAAACCTGCATGCACCAAAAATCTTGAAGGAAAAAGTGTATTTAGTGACAATATATTAAAATGAAATTTAGAAGAACTTGGGAAGTGTCATTAATTTACAGATATGCTAGTTTACTTTTTTTTTTCTTTTTGATTTTCTGGTTGTGACTCTGCGCCTTTCAAAAACACAGGAGATGTAGTCTATGTTTAAATAATGTTTATGCCAATTTATATTTTTTATCGTTCAGAATTTGCCAAAATATGACCCAGTGCCTGTTAAAGACAGAGAAGCGCCCCAATGCCTGTTGAAGCATATAAGAGTGTGTCGTCTGCTTGAAAATGAATACCAATACTTTGTATCGCCTGAAACAGCAGATGCATTCACCTCTGGCTTATTAAGGGGAATGGTGGCACGAACATTTGACCATTTTCTTTCAAAACTCATGTTTTGGGTTTTATGTGTTTTTGTGCTCAAGAATGACTGTTGAAACCATCTGTGTTCATTTGGTCTATTTTCACATTTTTCTTAGTAAAAAATGACTTTATTTGAAGGAGGTGTGTGTGAAAATTGCTTAACTTCTTTGTTTTCAAATTTCATTTTCTCAAAATTACTTTTTTCGACAACGGTTGATGTGCAAGGAACAGAATATCTCTGGCTAGCTAGCTTGGTAATTTGTTTTTTCTTATGATCAGAAATGATTTCTGCATGCATCAAAACAGCATTTATCATTTGCTATTTCTATTTGAAAAATTCAAAAGCAATGAAACGCGAAGCCAGATGGCCACCATATGGAAAAAAATTATTGAAAAAAGAGCAGTTTAGATCAATAAAAATCCTTTTGTAATTGCATGACTACATCTCAACAAAACAAGAAAAGTGATGTTTCAAGTGCCTAACATGTCTGCTATGATAGAAATACAGTTCTTGTTATGAACCGTTTTGTTTTTCATTTTTCATCATTTTGCCCCCATTTGTGGTCCCCAAATCACACAAGAGCTTTGAAATCACCCAAATATGTTTTTTTCCATGTTTTTTTTTTTTTTAAATAAACAATACAAAAAAAATGAAGAAGTTTTAAAAGAACAGTGGTTTAATTTTTGTGCCACCTCTTGCCAACAAACAACACCAGGCCATGCCTGACATAAAAAAATTTAAAAAAATTCAGCATACCCATATTTTTCTGTTATGACAGCTTTAAAAGAAATTTGCTTATGGCTTTAAATGAAGCCAAATCCTGAGAAGTTGCACCAGTCTTTTTGCAGCTTCATTCATGTGAAAAGGGCATGCATAAAGCAAGTGAATCATAGTTAACACAAGGCCTGATATTCCATGACTGACTGATCTTTGTTGTGTATGGGTTTTAGCCCTGACTTATGTCATTGCATGACAATGACATTGATTTGATTTTGAGACTTTCCCCATTTTATAAGTGTTGAAGTTTTGCTAGATTCCAGTCATGAAGGCAGATTTATGATCTCTTGGTATGATTTAGTAATTGTTGTTGTGGAAACAAGTAAAGCTGTTTTATATGTTGTTTGCATGTGGCCTCACTTGCTTCATTCATCACAAGTCATAAAGTCTTACTTTGCTATATTTGGCGAGATCTATTTGGTCAGACGTTGTTCTGTCCTTGGTAAGATGTTTATATCTGCTCCTGTTGATTGTAGAAATTGAATTAAATGGTTACATCTTCAGACAGTGTTGGTCTGTGTTGCAAGGTTTAATGAAAGTATAACGAAACATATATTCTAAGAACATGACTGATCAAAATTTCTAAGAAAATGCTGGTTTTCTATTAAGATATTAAACATTACTGGAAACAGTACCGTATTTGCATCTTTAACCATTAGATGATATCTTTATGCAAGGAATAGCTGGAAAGTTTTTACCATTAATTGTTATTATGCCAAGTTAAGTTATGCAAACGTTTGTCACTGCAGTGAAAAAGTCCATGTTTAAGCTTACCACAGTCATGCTTCTCTCTCTCTCTCTCTCTCTCTCTCTCTCACACACACACACACACAACACACACACACACACACACACACACACACAAATACCCCAATGTACAAACACACACTGACATCCAAAACATGATTACATAGACACACTCTGTTATACATGCATTAAAAAAGAAAATGAACAGATTTCTGATCAGTGATAAAAAAAGTGACCATTTGATGAGAATTTCCCCCTTTTGTCATTATTGTGGAGTGGTAATGATAAGAGACAACTATCATGTCTTGTAATGGAATGCCCAAAATGTGAAGGTCTTCAAAGAAATCCCCTCACCTCCCCAAAAAGTATTCGAAACCCAAATATGTTTCTAACTTTAGTAAGCTGTTCAGATCAGACAGTGGAGTGTGTGTTAATTAATCGGGCAACTTTGTAAAGGTAGGAAAGGTAGTGAAATCCTTCATTCCTGTCACTGCTTCACTGTTTGTCTGGTCTGTTGTCTGTGACCAGGTAAGTCTGTTGTCTGTGATCAGGTGGTGATGCCAGAGGGAGCGCGGCCTTGTGTGCATCTGCTGTACCGGCCGGGCCACTATGACATACTGTACACCAAGCAGTGATGGCTGGGATGGGACCTCCAGTGGGCTGTGTCTGTCCTGTAGGAGTGTTGATCCACTTGCCCATCTTTGTTTGTTAACTGTCAATCTGAAGAGGTGTACTTTGTGACATGAGATTGTGCAGGTGTGTGTATGTATGTATGTATGTCTTGTAAAAACTGTTTGCCTGTGAATGTGTGCATGCATACTGTTGGAATGTGTCTCTTTTTTTTTTTTCCTATGACTTTTGAAGGGAGTGTGTATAATACTATGATGTGTATGTGGTCTCTGTTGATTTGAATCTGGAAATAGAGTGGCGAGTCTGGTTGTTACAAAATGTTGCTAGATCTTACTGTTGTTGGTCTTTAAAGTGAAAAAAAGTGTTTCACGTGACGTGCATGGATACTCCTGTGTCTGTAAAGATTCATACTGATCTGGTAAATAAAGTGGCTACATGACAAGAACATTGAAATATTCTAGACAAATTGTGTAGCAAAAGTTGAGAGTGAATGACATTGGGTGTGATGTTTTTCTGGACAAAGCATATTTTTCGTTACTGGGAAGGAATGAAATTGGATGCACTGTTAGCAGCACTTTTAACTGGACAGTGTGTGTTTTTTTTCTTCATTTTCTCCTTTTCGCTTCTCTAACATTAGGCTTTCATTGTTTGTTGGATTATTTTATTTCTTTGTTTTTTGTTAAAAAATTGTGTGTATCAGTTTGCATACATTGTTTTGAAGTCTTGTAGTATGTGAGAGAGCATGCATGTAGAGAACGTTTCATTTCTTAGGAACATGAATGAATGAAGGAACAAATTATGTCACCCAACAAATCAATCAACTGATCATTCAGCCAACTAACCAAGTAACCCCACTAGGCCAGACAGGTAGCCAACTAACCAAACAAGTGTTCTGTTTCAAACACATTCTCAACGTATGATAATGGTGGGTCGTTTTCCAGTTGACAGTCTGTTTGAATGCTGCTTTAGCTGGTCAAAGAAAAAAAAAAGGGATTAAATACTGCCAAAGTCTGTACACACTTACAAAACATTTTCTTGCGTTTAACGTTCCTGAAGGACCCAGTTGCCGTGCCAAGGTCTTTTGAGTCTATGATAATTCATCAGTAGTCTGTTATCAGCTGACCTGTAGTTTATTATTAACTTATCACTATATGTTATTAGCTGATCTTTGATTAGCTCATCAGCAGTCCATTATTCCATCAGTTGTCTGTTGGTAGGCAAACACTTTTGCCTACGTCTTCTGGCAGACGTTTAGTTTTACTTGCACAGGGCTACCCCTCAGAGGGTTGAACTTTTTCCAGAACCCTATGGCATAGATCCCACATGTAGCTCTGAATTCTGGTGTGTGAAGGCCTCTTCAGCTTTCTCCTCGAGGGCTTGGAGGAGAAGATTAGAAGGGGTGGATTAGGAGGAGGCTCACAGGGCTCCTTGAACTCCCCCTTTCCCATCACGTGCGTGTGTGTGTGCGTGCACACACACTCTCTCACACACACACACACATACACAAACACACAGGCACATGTACAGATATACACACATATGCGTGTGCGCATGCATTCACGCGTGCATGCACACACACACATGCACGCACACACACACGCATGCACACACACACACACACACACACACCTTACCTTACCTCTACATCTCTCCATACTTTTCCCATTCCAAAACGAAAAGGAAAAAAAATCTCTCTGATTGAAAGGAATGTGTTAAAGAGAAAAAAAAAATGGAGAAGAAAAATAACCTGCTTTACTGTGAAAGATGTCATTAATAACAAATCTTGCGGAGAATCTGAACGTTTTTCCTCAACAGGTTTTGTTGCTGTTCCCCCACCTTCTCCGCTCATCAACTTTTTTTGTTTATGGTTAGTGTCACATCATCAGTAGTGGTGTCAAAACAAGAACAGGAAACACACCCTTTCTGGATGAAGAGATCTGCAGTATTGTTAGGCTTTGGACTTGGGTTTTCACATAGGGCCTCAACGTCAGTGTCTCGGTTTACCCTTTAGTTAATGTGATGTCCTGTGTGTGTTTCATCCTCATGGCAGAGGCAGAAAGAATAGAGACCAGATTAACAGCGAATGCTGGCATAACTTTCTGTTTATCACAGATGATTTGGCGTCCTTTTTTTTTTTTTTTTTCAAACATTTTTGCAAACTGACTACTGACAATGATATCAAGTACTGTAACAAAAGATCACAACAAAACATTGCAGAGAAGACCAGCAACAACAACGACAGGTATCAAAAAGAAGAAAAAATTCAGTGTGTAATACAGTGGGTTTTTTTCCGCCTATGCCACATTTTTAAGCCAGCTCGAATGATAGATGAAAGATTGTTCATTCTTTGTTTCCATTGTTTTGAATGTTGTTTGAACTGCTTGGAGAAGACCCAACAGGTCGAAACGTGTTATGTTTGTTTTGTCATTTGTTTGTTCCTTCATTTGGCGGCTCAGTAATTCTGTTTTTATGTTTATGGAAAAAAAGATTAAGGAAACATATTAATATGTATAAAGATAAATAAATCAAATAATTTTTTAGATAACATGTAAGATGTGGAACATCTTCATCTTAAATCATTTTATTGTTATTATCTGCCTTACGCCTTTTTGATAACGCATCCACCTAAAAAGTGACAAAAATCTCTGATACTTTTTTCTGAGCTTCAAGTGATATTGGAGATTTTAGGGATCGATAGGTGACACATTATGACAAAAGGTTCATTCAGTTGCGGATACGATTTCATGCCACATGCCAAGAAAGACCACTGTTCCAGTGTTTGTCCATTGTGTTTATGACCGTGTTTGTTTTCATTGACTTCATCATCTATTGACTGAAAGTCCACTTTTGGTTGATATTAAGCCTGTAATAAACCAGGTTCAGTGGCTGCTAGGAACTTTCTGATTGTGAATTTGGCTTACCTTTACACCTCAATTTCTCAAAATGGCTTGTTAACTAACTTTAGCAGTTCATAACCGTATTGTCAAGAAACCTAAGCATGGTTTACAGATCAGAAGAGAATTTTCAAAAATGTTCTGCTGTATTAGAAGTTAAAGTATGCCCATTTGAGACTGAATGTTTGGTGGTGATGGGTCACACGTTTCCAAGTTATGAGGAGGTCTTGAGACTGAATTTGCCAGTGAAGCACTGTTGTTCAACTTTCATGTCTGGGTGTCCATTGTCGCTGCAGTTTTCATGTGTGCATATCATTTAGCGGTCAGTCTGTCTTTCTGCCCGTCTTTTTTGTGGTATAGGATTGCTTGTTATAGCTGCACATGTGCTGTATGTTTTATGCAAGCCCGTAGAATTGATAAAAGAACAAAAGCAGCTTTTGGTTCAAGGACACTGTTTACATTCTTGATTCTGTGGTTTCTCTGCTCCATCAGATAATGGACTTACACTGTGCTCAGATATCTCATGGTTTAGTTCCAAATATGGTACCAGCATTGGTTTGTTTAATGTGCATGGGAGTTGTGTGTCTGATGTTATATGGGTGTTGTTGAAATGCATCTTTTTTGTTATGAATGATGTACATGAGAGTAGAACACACACACACACACACACACACACACACACACACACACACATACACATCCACACACACACACACACACACACACAGACCGACTGAAATCAGTCTACTGTCGGATTAATCTGAGGAACATATTCACCAGCATGCACAGTGTGAATACTTTAAGAAAACAAGGATTTGGTAAGTTTGGAGTGTTTTGGTTTTTGCTTTATCAAACATTTCCACCCCTAGCCCAAACTACTTTAGTCCATCTTGAACTCCAATTAAAAAAGAAGAAAGGTGTGCATTATAACTTTGTGGTCTGTCGCCTTTGTAGGAATGGAACCACCTCTTTGTTGAGATGATATTATACATTATCACATGACCAGTTGCTTACTCAGATTTTTGTGTGCTACAGGAATATCTGGAAAACTCCTTGAGTCTAGTAATTATTACTCAGGATTCTCAGTCCCCTTGAAAATGGAAGAAGTCTGTCTTTGAGGAAGCTGTCTGGAAAGCCCATATGAAGCAGCTTTTCTGGTTATGAGTCATAAACTGTTTTTCTAATTCTTTTTTTTTCTTAACTTTAGAAGTAAGTACAAAGGAATGGGAAAAAATCCAACCGGTTAAAATGGTTCAAGGCAGGTAAAAATGGATGTATGTGGCAAAGAAATTCAATGGATGTTGTGAGGCAGGCGTGAGATCTTTTGGTATTTTGATGGATTTCCATCATATTTGGGGTCCCCGAGGGTCAATCCTGAGATCTGCCCAATTCCATTTAGAAAATTTAGGGGTATATTTACGGCACCGATTCATTTTCCATCAATGCTTAGGTAACTGATCCATAATCCCGAACATGCATGATTCTTACTGTGCTCAATATAGATTGAAGTGCCAGCTGGATTAAGTCTGCTTGATAACTGAGGGGAGAGCGGAAGGAGGAAAGAACTCCTTGGTTGCCATATTTTCTACTATGTTTCAACTAAGTAGTGAGAAAGAAACTCCGCTTCGAAGGACAACAAAGAGAATCAGATGAAAATTTGCTGGAACTTCGCCTGCCTTTCAGAAAGCATTCTGATTTTGTGGAAAGACCAAAGAAATGAAACAACTGTCATGGTAAAGATACATGGGTTCATCGTTATGATCACAGAAGATAAAAGAAAAATCGGCCTGTGAAAGCACATTGCCAGCTTTGCAATGACACCATTTAGTTCAGTTCCAATAGCCACAAAAGCATCAATCAGACACATGAAAAGTGATCAGTATGCCTGCTTGGTGAAGTTGAAAGAACTCAAATCAATCCCATGGATTGTTCGGCAAAATTGTGTAATTTCTCAAAAGCGAAGTATTTCCGGTTGTATTCCCATCTTGTACAACAGTTTTTGTGTGTGTATGTGTGTTGAAATATTAAAGATGATTAATTGAAATCTAATGGCCTTTTTTCCTGTCATTCAAGAGTGTTATCTTTTTTTATGCAGCGAAAAGGCTTTGATGCATGATAGAAAGAAGTGCTCATACTGGAAGGGGATTCAAAGGGAAATCTTTCTACAAAACCCCTCAAGGCTTTCTACAAAACCCCCATCAACATGAAAATTAATACTGAACAATTCATAGTTTGGAAAATTATTATTTTATTTTTAGTTTCAAAGCGAGGTGACTGAGGGCGGAAATAGAGCAAATTCTAAAAAGAAAGGGTATTAGTTCTGCAAGACAATGCAGACAAACAGATTACAGGACAAAACACAATGCATGTCAACCTCTTGGGTCTTCTTCTGACAAAAACAAGAAATGTTTTATTTTTATTTTATTTCATTTTATTTATTTTTCATTGTTTAAGTTGTCATTTGGCAAGAAAGCTTAGAAGTACGAAAAATTAATTGGCCACATGCAACACCAGGATCTCTACTTTCCAGATCATCGTCTTTTACTTGTCTATGGATCATTTAATGAAAGCCTTTTGGGAAATAGTTATAGGAGTAAAATAAATTTGTACATGCCAAATTCTGTGATTTTATTGTAATTTCTAATTTTGAATCTTAATTATTTTCAAATATCTGCAGCCTTAATGGGTTCCAGTTTTGTTTTGTTTTTCTTGTTGTTTTTGTTTTTTGGTCAGTCTGGAAATTTACAAATCTTGTGCTTGTTAAGCTATAAGCCTGGGCATAATTCTCATTAAATTTGCCGTCAGAGTATCTCACAGATTTTTGTTCAAGATCCGCTCCAATAATCTTTTTGCCATGTATCGTCTTTGAAATGTTCAAATCTACTTCCACCGTATCTTTGATGACTCTTTGAATTTTTCTCACTGAAGTCTGTGTGAGCCAAGTTGCATAGGTACTGTAACAGACACACCATTTAGTCATGAAGACCATGGGGCTGGCAGTTACTGCATTCCCAGGAGCTGTTCATGGCATTTTAGCGGACAGTGGGAGAACGCTTTGCCTAGAGACAACTGTGCTTTTCTGTTTCTGTTGATGTACAGTCAGCTTCAGTATTCTCAAGTTTAGTTATACTGAAAGCCTTTTATATGGAAAGTTTTGGTTTTTGCCAGGCGAAAAGGCTTTGTCTGCCAGGCTCTGTGACAAGATCTGGTTGTATCAAACTTATTTCATCGTTCATCTTTTCCCCATTGTGTGTGTGTGTGTGTTTGTACATGCATGCATGCATGTGTGCCTGTGAGTGTGTGTGTGCATGTGTGTTCTCTCTCTCTCTCAAAATGTCTCTAAATTACTATATCAAACTGTTCTCAGAACCGCAGAATCCTGCCTATGACTGTGTCTTTGACCCCCAGTTTCAAAGCAAATTCGAAACCAACCCTAACTGTATTCCGCCGTTTGGTCTTCGTATGCAGCCTCGCGCGCGGAATGCAGGTTTAGACCTAGGAGTTGTGTCGGATTTTTCCAAGTTTCCAGATCAGCCTCCGTGGACCTTTTTCACACCAGTGATTTGTTTTGATCTTGCAGCCTTTTGTAAAGAGTCTACCAGCTCTCTGGCATACAAGGCCTTGTATGCTGAACTCTGTTCAAAATTCCCATCTTATCAGAAAATTTTCACTGACGGTTCCAAGTCTGAGGATGGAGTGGCCTGTGCAGCCTATTGCCCTGGTGCTCCTTCTCAGATACTGTTAAAGCATATACCTCCAGATGCTTCTGTCTATTCTGCTGAAATCACTGCTCTGGTTCTGGCATTGAGGATAATCTCACAATCCACGAAGAGGGACTTTCTGGTTCTGTCAGACTCGCTGTCAGCTTTGGAGGCCATAGCTGGCCGCAACCTTCTGCATCCAGAACTTTTACATTTCTTTGAACTTTTTAGCAAGTTGAAAGTGGATGGTTA
This sequence comes from Conus canariensis, assembly GCA_033310375.1. Classification (NCBI taxonomy): domain Eukaryota; kingdom Metazoa; phylum Mollusca; class Gastropoda; order Neogastropoda; family Conidae; genus Conus; species Conus canariensis. Next base: position 49,668,470 of record CM065723.1, on the reverse strand, counting down.
CAACATTACTCTGGCTTGGGTTCCTGGTCATGTTGGCATCGGAGGGAACGAAATGGTTGATCGTTTAGCCAAGAATGCCACAAGAGAGAAATTGTCCAACATATATATCCCCTGCTCAGATCTGAAACCCAAAATTAATGATTATGTGAAAGACCTCTGGCAGGAGGATTGGAATACCCAGACAGATAACAAACTCTTTCAGATCCGTCCAAACCTTAAGGAGTTCCTCCCATCTACGTCTGGTGGTCGTAAAGAGGAAACGGTTCTGTGCCGGCTGCACACCGGCCATTCGTATTTTACTCATTCCTACCTTTTAAAGAGTGAAGAAGCTCCGTGGTGCATTCCATGTCATGTGCCACTCACAATGAAACATATTCTTTTAGAGTGTTGGGACTTGCACGATGTGAGACACAAACATTTTACAGCGGAGTCCATGAAGATCCTGTTCAGGGATGTCCCACCTGACGTGATCCTTGAGTTTTTGAGAGAGATTAACATTTTTCATCTGATTTAAGATTTTACGGAAGAAGATTTTTAACGAAGTTTCTTGTGCGTTTCTAGAAGATGTCATTTAAAGAGATGTGTGAAAGGTTTTTTTTTAATTTTTTATTTAATGACTTGCGAGTTGATTTTAAGGTGGCGACAGCCCTGATGTGGCCCCTTGCGGTCGGCTGGGCTATAAGCAACATTATCTTATCTCTCTCTCTCTCTCATTAATGTCACTATGTCACTCATTCTGGCTCTACCATGCTCAGTCACATTCTGATTAGTTGCAATTCAGCTACCAGTGTTTTGCAGTGCAGTGTGTCAATACTGGTTGTTCAATGGCATTCTAGTGGAGACGCTGCACTGCTGCTGAGTCATTGTGGAGATCTTCATTTGTTTTAGTTTTGATCCATCATACACATGGCATTCTCCATAACTTTAATATCGGATTCAATGGCAGATCAACACTTTGGAACTGTACTGAACACTGATGGATAAAGCTCTAACCGGGGTCTGTTATGGCATTGATTTGACTTTCCATGCATTGTTTTTCTATTTCAAATTCATGAACTACAGATGTTTGACAGTGGATGGGTGAGCAGTTTATGCCAAACATTTTAGTGGTGATTCTTTTGCATGTCTGAAGCTTTATCTGTTTGACAGGCATACATACTCACACACGCACGCACACACACACACACACACGCACAAACAAACATGTGCACACACAAATAATGCATGCGAACGCTGAAGCACATGCTGTGTGTGTATGTGCATGTGTGTGTGTGTTTGTGTGTGTGTTCGCCTGTCATTCAGTGGCACATTGACTGAAATCCTCTATTGTCTGGTCTTGATTGTGTGTGTACACACGCGCACACACACACTCACACACACACACACACACACACACACACACGGTACCATCAGTCTTTTTTTCAGTTTCTCATGGTATTGCAGCATGAAATGATTGTCCTTAGTATCAACAGCAAACATTTCTCACTGTGGTTATGCAAGTATTCTGCCTCATGCAGTCAGTGGAAATCCTCTCATTTTGTTCTTTCTTTGAAAAATAATATCCTTTCAACTTCCCCCCCCCCCCCCCCCCCCCAAAAAAAAAAAAAAAAGATGGCAGTAGCTATACCATGCCCAGCCAACACTTTAGATTGGTAGAGGTTCTTCCACTCCGTTCATGGTTCACTGTATTTGAAATTATCCTGTCGCCAAAGTTTGGATTTTCAGCATGTGAGTGAACATCAGAAACATATAATACAAGGTGTTTGGTGTTGACTTTGTTGCGTATGCGTGTCTCAAGTTTGTTCTTGTCTGTCATGATGAGAATGCTTTCATTTACCAATTTCCTGATTACGTGCTGAATACTGTTTCTACATTATATTTCATTTGAATGAAGTACATTTTTTTCACTGATATGTAGTATATATATATATATATTTGATTCTGTGTGTTTGTGTATGAGTGTACCTGCTCCTGTTCCCTAGTGTATCATGTCCGTGTTTCTCTACGGTTTGTCGTTGGAATTCTGTGTTGTGAAGTGTTTGCTTCCAATCAGCAACAGCTTTCCCAAAGATTGAAGGTTGTGCATTGGGATGGGGTTTCAGACCTCCCATTATTACCCAGCTTTGCTGTCCCCAAGCCTTCCTGCCCTGTTCCCCCCTCCCTCCAAAGGGTAGGTGTACTTGTTGTGAAGGAGCCGATCTGTGAATGGGTGATATATGCTGGTTGGCTGTGGCCTTCTGCATACATGGACAGCACAGGAAGTATAACAAACGCTTCTAAAATGAATCATTAAATCTCCGAGTGCCTTCCTTGCGAAGAGGAAAGACGGGATGGGGTGGGGGGATGGGGATGCACCAACAGAAACGGGTGAGCAATTTGGTAAACCAGGATACACTCCACCCCATTCCCTTTATCCCAGCTTTGCAGCTCCTTGCGAGCACTTCATTCTCCGAACGAAGAGTTCTTCCCCTTCTTGCCAGCCCTCCTGCCCTGTTCAACAACTTCTTGGCTGCGGTACACCCCCAGTTATTAAACCTCTCTGTTATTAAACCTCTCTGCTCCTGGATGGAGCACAGACCAACCCCACCCCTCACCCCTATTTCTTGTGGATGCGTTTCTTGTCACATTCACAGTTCAACGATGTGGTGTTTGTCCATTTGTACCACAACTAACAAGAGAACGTCCAATAACATGCATTGGAATGTCAAACAGCCTGTCAGTCAGTCCAGCTTTCCAATATGATCGATGAGATTGTTCAACATGAAGACTAGGATACCTTTGGTCTTTCCACAAAATCAGAATGCTTTCTAAAAGCCAGACGAAGTTCCAGCAAATTTTCATCTGATTCTCTTTGTTGTCCTTCGAAGAGGAGTTTCTCTTTCTCACTACTTGGCTGACACATCGTTGAAAATACTGCAACCAAAAGAGTTCCTTCCTCCCTCCCCCACCCCTCAGTTATCAAGCAGACTTAATCTAGCACGCATTTCAATCCATTTTGAACACAGTGAGAATTCTGCATGATTGGGAATATGGATCAATTACCCAAGCACTGATGGAACATGAATTAATGCCGGACAAATACCCCTAAATCTTGCAATGGAATTAGGCAAATACGATGAAAATCCATCAAAAGATCTCACGCCTGCTTATAACATCCATATGATTTCTTTGCTTCATACATTCATTTTTATCTTCCTTGAGTGATTTTCACCTGGCCAGATTTTTTCCTCTCCCTTGTACTTCCAAAGTTAAGAAGAAAAAACTTCACAAGATTTGAAAAAGTTTGTGACTCACTTTTTTTCTGATTCAAATCTTGTGACTTTTCAAAAAAATTAACTTTGGATCCTGAATAAGGCTTGATGTCTTGTGAAAAAACGAAGTCCCTCAGATTCCCAGTGAAGATGAAAACAAGTAACTGGTGTGTCATCTTTTCTGTATAGATGCAAGTAGAGAACATGAACACTAGATCTCGAGCGAAAAACATTCCAGGTTTATTCCGTCAGTTACAGGGCATCTGTTACAACAAACTGTTAAATAAACTAATGATCATGCTGGGCAGCACAACCCATACTCTGGTTGACAGTTATCAAATGCAGTCATTTTGCCTGGTATGAGTATGTATGTAACATCACCATGATCTCAGACCATCTAAGAGGCTGCAGAAACGGGTGGACGTACCAGGGGCAGAATAAAGAAGCCCTGGATGTAAGATATTCTGAAAATATTCCAAGCATTGGGAAAGAAAAAACAAAACTGGGGCAATGAATCGAAAGTCATGCTTGGAAACGGTTCCATTCTCAAATTGAACTCTTTCATTCTCAAATCGAACTCTTCTTAACGCAAGGCTGAAGTATGTGCCTTGGAAGAGGACTAAAAAATAAACTGAGGCAGTGCATGCATGCATTTGTTGTTAAAAAAATATATATACTATATATATAATATATATATATATATATATATATATAAAGACCATGAATATGTCTGCATGGCTGAAATAAACAGTGTACAAGAAATTGGAAGGTGCTCATTGCGTATCAGAATTTAAGTGAATTGTAGAGATCAGGTATTTGTTGGTCCTGCCTACACTGTGAAGACAAACACATCCAATGCTTGCATCAGACTATGAACCTGGCCATGTGATTTATTTCCGTCGTATTTTCCACGCACTCCCAATGGTATTCTCCCATGCCGCTTCCAGCCCTGTATGGCCCTTTGCGGTCGGCTGGGCTACAAGCAGCATTACCTTAACATGCCGTTTCTTCCAGCCACTCTGTCCACAGCCCCATCCACACCCATCTGCCCGCAGCCTCTTCACATCACCCCACATGGAGCAGTCAGTGTGTTCACCGTGAGACGACCCACCGGAGAAGACCCGACTACTGTGCTGAGTCACCCCAGTGGCGTACAATGTCTGTTGTGATCCAACGATCAGGGGACGCCACCCACAAAGCTCCCTATCGACAAAAACCCTCTGGAGAGTGTCGCCGTGTCGATCTAACAGCCAGGTCCCCCATAATAAAAATGATAACGATAATAATAATAATAGTTTCAGTTTCATCAAGGAGGCGCCACTGCGTGCGGACTAGACCATATACGCTACACCACATCCGCTAAGTTTTGAGACCACACTACGCATGATTTGAAGCTGATGGATAAATGAATTAACAACCGAAGATGAGACAACGTGGATTTCGTGGCTACGACTCGGCGGATGTCTGAACTACGCATTAGCCCAACGCGCTGGTCAGACCTTGAGTGCCTACCTACCATTTGTGTGTGTGTGTGTGTGTGTGTGTGTGTGTGTGTGTACACGTGTGTGTATGATGTGTGGGCATGGGCCCATGTATGTGCGTGAGCGCATGCGTGTGTGTTTGTGTGTGTGCGCGCAGGCATGTGTGCGCGTTTGTTTGTTTGTGTGTGTGTGTAGAAATAATAATAATAATATGCTAATGCCGACGACTTTTGATCTAAAGTCATCGTCGCATGACGGTGGAGAGGAAATCCAAACCGATGTCACCATGAAAGCAAGGAATGATGGGCTGTCTCCGATAGGATTCAAACCCACCCATCCCTGATCCACAGCACTCGCCATTGCGCCAGGGCAGCTGACGCGTCATCTCAAAGATTTTCAGCAAAGGATTTTAAGTACAGAATCCGCATAGCATTATTATTTTAAAATGAGTGGAAAACGAGTTGTGTAGGGTGGGGTCTATGTATGTAAGTATGTATGTATGTAAGTAATGAACAATATTGAGGCTTAAGTCAGTATGACCTTAGGCGTGAAAAACAGGTTCCTATCTGCCATTAATTGAAAACTGAAGCAATCCCTGATCATCACCAACCATTAAACAGAAGGGAAAAAAAAAAAAAACTTACATCGCTCAGATCATTTTTAAGCTAAAATTGGTACGCACGTCTAATGCAAAATGAAGT
>CM065723.1:49653037-49660537 GCA_033310375.1 Conus canariensis | reverse complement strand
CCTTGCCTGGTTTTACTCTGTCTTGCCTGGTTTTGCTGTGCCTTGCCTGGTTTTGCTGTGCCTTGCCTGGTTTTACTCTGTCTTGCCTGGGTTTGCTGTGCCTTGCCTGGTTTTACTCTGTCTTGCCTGGTTTTGCTGTGCCTTGCCTGGCTTTGCTGTGCCTTGCCTGGTTTTGCTCTGCCTTGCCTGGCTTTGCTGTGCCTTGCCTGGTTTTGCTCTGCCTTGCCTAGTTTTGCAGTGCCTTGCCTGGTTTTGCAGTGCCTTGCCTGGCTTTGCTGTGCCTTGCCTGGTTTTGCTGTGCCTTGCCTAGTTTTGCTGTGCCTTGCCTGGTTTTGCAGTGCCTTGCCTGGTTTTGCTGTGCCTTGCCTGGTTTTGCTGTGCCTTGCCTAGTTTTGCTGTGTCTTGTCTGGTTTTGCTGTGCCTTGCCTGGTTTTGCTGTGCCTTGCCTGGTTTTGCTATGCCATGCCTGGTTTTGTTCTGCCTTGCCTTGCCTGGTTTTGCTGTGCCTTGCCTTGCCTTGCCTGGTTTTGCTGTGCCATGCCTGGTTTTGCTGTGCCATGCCAGGTTTTGCTCTGCCTTGCCTTGCCTGGGTTTACTGTGCCTTGCCTGGTTTTGCTGTGCCTTGCCTGGTTTTGCTGTACCTTGCCTGGTTTTGCTGTGCCTTGCCTGGTTTTGCAGTGCCTTGCCTAGTTTTGCTGTGCCTTGCCTGGTTTTGCTCTGTCTTGCCTGGTTTTGCTGTGCCTTGCCTGGTTTTGCTGTGCCTTGTCTGGTTTTGCTATGCCTTACCTGGTTTTGCTGTGCCTTGCCTGGTTTCGCTCTGCCTTGCCTTGCCTGGTTTTGCTCTGCCTTGCCTTGCCTGGTTTTGCTGTGTCTTGCGTGGTTTTTGCTCTGCCTTGCCTTGCCTGGTTTTGCTGTGTCTTGCGTGGTTTTGCTCTGCCTTGCCTTGCCTGGTTTTTGCTGTGTCTTGCGTGGTTTTGCTCTGCCTTGTCTTGCCTGGTTTTGCTGTGCCTTGCCTGGTTTTGCTCTGCATTGTCTTGTTTCACTCTGCCATATCCTGCTTTGACTTGTTTCACTCTGCCTTCTCCTGCTTTGACTTGTTTCACTCTGCCTTCTCCTGCTTTGACTTGTTTCACTCTGTCATATCCTGCTTTGACTTGTTTCACTCTGCCTTCTCCTGCTTTGACTTGTTTCACTCTGCCTTCTCCTGTTTTGACTGGTTTCACTCTGCCATATCTTGCTTTGACTGGTTTCACTCTGTCTTCTCCTGCTTTGACTGGTTTCGCTCTACCATCTCCTGCTTTGACTTGTTTCACTCTGCCATATCCTGCTTTGACTTGTTTCACTCTGCCTTCTCCTGCTTTGACTGATTTCACTATGCCTTCTCCTGCTGTGACTGGTTTCACTCTACAATCTCCTCCTCTGACTTGTTTCACTCTACCATCTCCTGCTTTGACTGGTTTCGCTCTACCATCTCCTGCTTTGACTCGTTTCACTCTGCCATATCCTGCTTTGACTTGTTTTACTCTACCATCTCCTGCTTTGACTTGTTTCACTATGCCTTCTCCTGCTTTGACTGGTTTCACTCTGTCTTCTCCTGCTTTGACTGGTTTCGCTCTACCATCTCCTGCTTTGACTGGTTTCACTATGCCTTCTCCTGCTTTGACTGGTTTCACTCTGCCATATCCTGTTTTGACTTGTTTCACTCTGCCTTCTCCTGCTTTGACTGGTTTCACTATGCCTTCTCTTGCTTTGACTGGTTTCACTCTGTCTTCTCCTGCTTTGACTGGTTTCGCTCTACCATCTCCTGCTTTGACTGGTTTCACTCTACCATCTCCTGCTTTGACTTGTTTCACTCTGCTATATCCTGCTTTGACTTGTTTCACTCTGCCTTCTCCTGCTTTGACTGATTTCACTATGCCTTCTCCTGCTTTGACTGGTTTCACTCTACCGTCTCCTGCTTTGACTGGTTTCACTCTGTGCTATATCCTGCTTTGACTGGTTTCACTCTGCTATATCCTGCTTTGACTGGTTTCACTTTGCTATATCCTGCTTTGACTGGTTTCACTCTGCTATATTCTGCTCTGATTGGTTTCACTCTGCTATATCCTGCTTTGATTGGTTTCACTCTGCTATATCCTGCTTTGACTGGTTTCGCTCTGCTATATCCTGCTTTGACTGGTTTCACTCTGCTATATCCTGCTTTGACTGGTTTCGCTCTGCCTTCTGCTTCGGCTTGTTTCGCTCTGCGTTGCCTTGCCTTGCCTTGTTTTGATCTGCCTGGTCCTGCCTTTTTTTCTTCTTTCTTTGTTTCCTTTGTTTTGCCATGTTTTGCTCTGCATTGTCTTTCCTCGCCTTGCTGTGTGCTCTGCCTTGCTTTTCCTTGCCTTTTTTTTTTTTTTTTTTTTTGCTCTGCTTGGTCTTGCCTTGCCCCACTATGAGAGACAAGAAGCAGAAAAGATTTTCTGGAAAATATGCAGGCGAATGGACTGACATGACCGGACCGACGGTGAGAAAGGTCACCCTGCACCAAGAAAGTGGCACAGGGCACTATGAAGCCATTGATGACATCCCGGAATCCCAAAGAGGCCAGAAAGATGCTGCATGCAAGCAGTCCATTCTTGGGTAATAATTGAGCTACCGGTGCAAAATCTATGACCTTTGGTGACCTGCTTAAATCTCAGTCAGCTTCAAGGTTGTTGTTGTTTTTCTCCAGACAATCGCTTGGCAGCAACAGAGAGTCTTATAAGAAATTCCCAAACAAACAAATAAACAAACATAAATAAATAAACAAACAAAGAAATAAATGAGTAAGTAAACAAACAAATAAATGAATAAATAGATAGATAGATAAATAAATAAATAAAAATAGATACGGTAGAATTGCGTACAGTTGCTTCCCTTCTTTCTTCATTCCAGATTTTCCACAAGACATTTTGGTTAACACTATCGTTGTGTCCCAACAGGACTTGCGAAAAAGGAATTCTGCTGTAGTGGACACAAAGTGAGTGATTATCAACAATAGCTTTTAAATCATTTTGAGAACAGCTACCGTGTATAAATGAACAAGGTAAGCGCTGTACCGCGAGGGGTATCAGAACTTACGCACAGAAATTGTACCTCACATGAACGTTAAACTTTTTTTTAAGCGTTACGTTCTTGTCTATGATACAACTTTACATTTCCTTGCGTTAGAATTGACAGGTCAACAAAAACATACCCAAGGAGGAGGAAAAATGCGTGGTGTCTTACCTTGAGAATGCGCTCTCATGGAGGTGAATTTTTGATCGAGAAATTCGTTGTGACGATTAAGTTCCACAACACAATACAGTCTGAGAGGCTACGGTTGATATGATGGGACACAATACAATACAATACAATACAATACAATACAATACAATTATAATATAATACAATACAATACAATACAAGACAGTTTGATAGGAAACAAAATGATATGACAGGACACGACACAATACAATACAATGTAGTACAATACAACACACATACACACACACACACACACACACACACACACACACAACACACACACACACACACACACACACACACTGATTTCACCCAAGCCTGCCAGACAACTGACTCTACCTGCTGCAGCTCTCTGCAGCACACAACGGTCCTTAAAAAGCCAGGCTGTGAGGACGTTCAACTCAACCATCCAGCTTCTGTGGGCCTGGAATCCAGCTACATCGTTAGTGCTTGGTTGTGCCGATGATAGCTCAAGTCGATCACGTAGCCCCATCCCTCTCCCCGTGCTAGAAGTCCGAATGTGTCTTCCTCCTCCTCCTTCCCTACTTCCTCTCCCTCTTCTTCTTCTTCTCCTCCTCCTCCTTCTAGAAATCTCAGGTTCACCACAGGTGAGTGTTTTGCGTGTATAGACTATTTCAAAATTCCACAATTCAGAGAGCTACATTTTTTTTTTTTTTTTGCTGTCCCAACCTCTGCGCCACCTCAGAGGCAGTGCACCCACGCCGCTCATTCCGACACCCCGTCCACAGTCACAGCCCGGTCAGCCCCGCCGCAGACCCGGCACCAGCAATCCACAGGGAGCAGTCATTGTCAAGTCGTCAAGAGGCAACCCACCGGAGGAGACGCTGCACTGCTGCCGAGTCACTTCGGTGGTGTTCAGTGGCGCCTGTTCTGATCTAACATACGCAGGACACCACCTACTAAGCCCCCTACTGACGACAATAATTGCTTAGTTGCGGAGCCGGCGTGAGTGAGCTCTCCCTCCGGAGGGCGCCACCACGTCCGTCCAACGACAGCCCCCCATTGACTCGCCGATACCGGTGACCCCGACAGAACCAAACCAAGACCATAGACGTGGAGAGGACATCGAAATTGAGGTCACCGGAGAGAGCAGGCATGAAGGGCCACAGAACTTGAGACAATAATTGCTTAGTTGCGGAGCCGGCGTGAGTGAGCTGTCCCTCCGGAGGGCGCCACCACGTCCGTCCAACGACAGCCCCCCATGGACTCGCCGATACCGGTGACCCCGACAGAACCAAACCAAGACCATAGACGTGGAGAGGACATCGAAATTGAGGTCACCAGGAGAGCAGGCATGAAGGGCCACAGAACTTGAGACATTTTTTTTAATGCTGATCGATGAGAATGAGGATGATTAAGATGATGCTACAGATTTCCATTTCGGTCTGAGACTACATGACAGGGCTGTACTCTACGCTTCCTTTCATAATATATCCCGGCGTCAACCAGGCCCGAGAGATACAGGCACCTGCAGCGTTGGTCAGGAAATTTGAGCAACACTCTCAGAAACGCATCCATTAAGTGGATGAAACTCGACTGTGTGGTCCCAGTCTTCCCAACTGAGTCCGCAGCAAACTCAAACTGGGTAGGAGCCGGTCGGGGCAGAAAAACCTACATGACTCTGATGGGATTCGAACCCACGACCTCCCAGCCGGGAGTCCGCGACGCTAACCAGTTCGCCACGGCGGCTGGTTCAGAGAGCTACATTTTGTCTTTGGGGTTGATATTGTTGTTTTCTCTTTTGTTTCATCTAGCCCTTGCCCCGGGTCAAAACTGAAATCAGGACACCAAAAGAGAGAGAGAGAGAGAGAGAGAGAGAGAGAGAGAGAGAGATTGTATTCAAATAGGCCATGACCCCTAGTGAAGGAGGTAATGTGAACAAATCTTTTCAAAACAAACAAACAAGAAAAAAAAAAAAAACAAACAAACACGACGAAATGTTCATCAATGTGCAACTGGTGGTCGGCAAACTAGATATCAAACAGTACACAATGATTAATTCCTAACTGCATACTATACTTTGAATCTTAAATGCCTTGTACAAGAAAACAGCAACGTTTTATGGTAGTTTGGTTTGTGGATGCCATGAGTATAAAGAGAGAGAGAGAGAGAGAGAGAGAGAGAGAGAGAGAGAGAGGGGGGGGGGGGGGGGGGGGGGCTCGCAGGATAGACGGACAAGAGCATGAGGGAGGGGAAGAGCATAACAGTTGGAGTGGGCGCAATTAGCAAACAGATCGGATCAAGACATACATATAGACACAACCCTGACTCTTATTACCATCGCTGTACATCTTTCTTTTTTCTTTTTTTATCATTATACTCTCTGCATCTCCTCCCCGCCCCCGACTCTCAGCGCTACGTTCGAAATCTGATCAAGTTTCTTAACAGCCGCTCCTTCCCTTCCCACAACACCACCGGGACCGGAACAACGTCACGTCACGTGACTGACACGCGCGCGCCCAGCAGCTAATTTTGACTTCGGAAAGTCCCTCGAGGGATCTCGTTTCTAATTTCGCACGCGCCCCGGACTCAGGATGGCGTTAGGTGTCTGGATAAAAAAAAAAAAGAAAGAAAAGAAGAAGAAACTGTTGATAGAAAATGGAGACACGGAGCCAAACAGTATTAAGGGGGCGGATCTCGACTGGTGAGAGAGACAGAGAAGGAGAGACGGAGAGAGAAAGAGAGACAGACAGACAGACAGGGAAGGAGGGGAGGAGGAAGAGTGGGGTCACGTGTGTGAAGGGAGAGGAAAGGAAGAAGGCGGATTAGAGGGGGTGGAGATGGAAGATTTTTGGAGTTTGGCCAACATCGCTTGTAAGAAAACCAGATAAAACCAATGGCTCTTTACATCCTGAAGAAAGGGACACAAACTCTGCACGCTTTAACAGTTCCCTGCACAATCAAACTTTCGATCCCTCTCGAAACTTCTGACTTGCTGCCTCTATGGTGACCGGTATGTTCATTTAGAGTTGATTTTGTTCATATCACAACGTTTGTAAAAATATTGATTTGTTTGTAGATCACAATACTACAAACAACCGAATTGATTTTAAAAAATGTCCGCCTTTTTTTCTTTAAGTTATTCTGCGCAGAGACAGACAAGTATCATTCAGAACCCTAAACAATATTCTGTTCCTTAAAGCTTCGCCGGTGCGCAGGGTAACAGGTAAAGAAAGAAAGAATGAAACAAAGAATAAGAGAACATACTAGCGCTGAAACTTTGATCGGGACACAAGTTAATTCATGGCACAATTTCACGTTCACATAGACACAACCACGGACAAACAGACAGACAGACAGACAGACAGACAGACACACACACACACACACACACACACACACACACACACACACACACAACACAACACAACACAACACAACACAACACAACACAGCACAACACACACACACACACACACACACACACACACACACACACACACACACACACACATATCAAACAACAACACACACATATCAAACAACAACTCTCTCTCTCTCTCCCTCTCTCTCTCTCTCTCTCTCTCTCTCTCTCTCTCTCTCTCTCTCTCTCTCTCTCTCTCTCTCTCTCTCTGAGTTTCAGGAACTTTTACTCGTAAACCAGCACCTTAACCTTCTCTATACACACGTAAAAGAACCAATAGCAATGAAACGAAAGTCCCTGGCAAATTTCAGCGAGAAAGTTCCACATCAACAGAAGAATAACAACAGCTGTCAGCAGAAAAAAAAAGGAAACAAAAATATGTGTCGCCCGTACTACGTCAACAGAGTAGCCTGTATTACGCAGAGAGATCAATTGTGGTAATGTGTATCTACAATAGAATAAATACAACACAGTACAGTAAAATGCAATGCAATACAATATAATACAACACAACACAGCGCAACCCAACCCAACGGAATGCAGTGCAGTGCAGTGCAGCACAATACAATTGCTCGAGATCAGGATGAACTCAGGATACTCAATTATGCTAATAAGGTAAGAAATCATGCATATATAAGATCATTGTTAACACTTCATTATCAGTGACTTAGGAGACAATACGCTGAAAAATGCGTCACACAGCAGGTCGTCAGCCTTAACCGCTGTGACGGTATCACCTGTGCACATGAGGACAAGACGCATGTGTAAATCAACATTTCTTCCTTTCTTTCGCGTTCCCGGCCACGCTAGATCCTCAATCCGGTTAGAAAGGCGAAGACAGCAACTTT